>LPNX011177899.1:0-41459 GCA_001517045.1 Pseudotsuga menziesii | reverse complement strand
AAATCCAGTGGGAAACCCCCCCCCCCCTCAGGCTGAACATTGAAAGTAGTCTAAATCACCCTAATGAACTCACCCCCAATATTGAACGGAGGTAAGTGAACTTCTTTTTTGAAAATCTCTTGGTGTGAATGTCTGCAATCTACGCATCAGTCAGGCAGTATTGCAGACTGATGGTCCTGTCATGCACTAGCTCCTTGATGTAGTGCATGTGGATATCTGCATGCTTGGTCCTCTACCTGGTAACTCGATCCATCAATATCTTAATAGAACTTTTATTTTCACAAAAGAGGACAGTGGACAAAGTACTACCAAGATCAAACTATGAAAGAATGCCTTGCAACCAAACTGCTTGGATGCAAGCATTCACCGCTCCTTGATACTTGACCTCTGCTGAAGATAGTGCTATGGTGGCCTGCCTTTTGCTTGAACAGCAAATGAGGCCACCACCAAACATGAATACATATTCATAAGTAGACTTTCGATCAATAGAATCACCCACCCAATTGAAATCTGTGTATCCAACCAGCTCTAGCTCGGAGTCTGCAGCATAGTGAATGCCGTAGGTCTTGGTTCCATGAATATACTGGAGGATCCTCTTAGCTGCCTTATAATGAATATCATGAGACTTCTGCATATATCTTGATACAGCATTCATGGCATAACAAATATCAGGCTAGGAATGTGTCAAGTACAACAAGGTACCAATCAGATGTCGATAGATAGTGCAGTCCATGGGAGGTGTGCTTTTTCCTTCTTCAAGGTTGATCGTTGAAAGGAAAGGGAATGGTGCAGGCCTACAATAATCCATGATAAAATTTACTAATAGGTCTGAAATGTTTTTGGACTGAGTGACCATAATCCCATCATAATTTTTCTCAATTTCGAGCCCCGAAAATTGTTTTAGGAGCCCCAAATCACTCATTTCAAAGGCATTGTGGAGACCAGTTTTGATGGCTGAAATGGAGGCAACTGTGCTACCTGTAATCAGTAAGTCATCGACATATAAAAAAATGATAATTATATGACCATTATAATTCTGTAAATATACATTTGGAGCTGATCTACACCTTTGAAATTTTCGCGAGAGAAGGAAGGCATCCATCTTGGAATACCACTCTCTTGGGGCCTGTTTTAACCTGTATAGGGAATTCTTTAGCTTGCAAACCAAAGATGGATCAGTGATGTATCCCTCATGCTGCTTCATTTATATCTCCTCATGAATATCTCCATGCATAAATTCTGACTTAACATCCATGTGATGCACTTCCCAGTGCTTGGATGCTAAAATTGCCAAAACAAGGCGGATGGAGTCCATTTTTGCAACCGGTGCAAAGGTCTCATGGTAGTCCACACCTTGGACCTGAGAGAAACATTTTGCCACCATCCTTTCCTTATATTTGTAGGTGCTTCCATCAGCATAAACCTTGGTCTTTAACACCCACTTTCATTGAACCAATTTCCTTCCCGGAGGAAGAGGAACTAGCTCCCAAGTAGTGTTTTTTTGAAGAGAATTCATCTCTTCATCCATGGAAAATTGCCATCTCGGATATTTCCTATCATGATAGTAGGATTTTGGATCTGAACTAGTCATAAAATCTCAATTTTTGGACAGCAAATTATTATAACAAGAGAGCACAATACCTGCTCTTTGGAAATCAAACCGGGTTCTCCTTGGATCATCCAAATTTCCAATGTTGTCTCCTGTGGAGGGGAGTGTCTGTCAGGCCCATGTAGGAAGATGATTTTGTAATTTAGGTTCTAATTCAGCATCTGATTATTGCTGCACACTGATATCATTAATCATAGGATCCAAATAAGGGTCATCACCCCCAATTTCATCATCCAAATATTTAGTAGAATAGGAAAGAAATTCAGCAGTTTTCTCCTTCACTAGTTCCACCTCCTGAAGAGGCTCATCAAACTTGACACTTCTCTCGATGATGATATATTTGTTCTTGATATATAGCAGGTTGAAACATTTTGATTCATCAGAATACCCAAGAAACAAACATTCTATGATTTTCGGTTGCAAAGCCCTTCTTTTATCAAGCGGAATCGTGTCCCATGCAGTGGACCCAAACACTCGTAGGTTCGACACATTTGGCTTGTGTCCAAAGTATTCTTAGAAAGGGGTATTCCATTTCATGGATGAGTGTGGAACCCTGTTCTGAATGTATGCTGCAGCATGCATGGCTTCAGCCCAAAAATTTACAGCAAGCTTCTTCGATTCCAACATACAGGTGGTCATCTCCTTGAGAGACCGATTCTTCCTTTCCGCTACTCCATTTTGCTGGGGAGTGTAGGGAATTGAATGTTGGAAATGAATACCAATTCGGGAGGATATGTGAAGCAACTCATTACTGAAATAATCCCCTCCATTATCATATATTAAGATCTTGTTCTTAAGCCAAGAGGCATTCTCGATCAAGGCCTTCAATTCAGAAATTTTTTCACATACTTTAGACTTCTTTTTGAGAAAGAAGACCCATGTGTACCTTGAAAAATCATCAATAATAGTAAGAAAATATCTTGATATATTCATGGATATGATAGGAATTGGACTGTTGATATCAGAATGTATCAGCCCCAATATGAATGTAGCTCGGTTTGCCTTCCCCCGATCGAACTTGTGCTCAGGGTGTTTTCCAATCACACAACCCTTGCAAATTCCCGTGGTTTCCTTGATGACCGGGAGGCCTTCAACGATGGAGTTTTTCTGTAATTGCTGCAAATATTTTAAATTAATATGGAAAAACCTCTCACGCCATATCCTACTAACCTCATTTCCATGAGTTAGCAGAGCAGTGGGCTTTGCATTTGCAATAAAGTGAGAGAACTCATAGGCTTTTGCATGTTGGTTTGCAAGGCCTTTAACAATGGGTTTCCTGGATGCAATTTCCGTTATCTCAACATCATTTGGGATGAAAGAAAATCTCTTAGGAACTCCTGTATGTTTCATCTGATAGAAACTAAGGAAATTTGATGCCAGAGATGGTACATACAAAACATTTGAAAAAAAGCCATTTTCAAGATGAATAGTACCTTGTCCTTCTAAAATGATGGTGGAGTCATCTCTCATGTCGATGGGGATGGATTTTCCTATCTCCAAGGATGAAAAGGAGTATCTTTCAGCCATCATGTGGTTCAAAACTCTAGAATCAATGAAGATTGCTTTGGACTTCGAAGTGCTTGCCATGAGGGCATGACCTTTTTCATGTTGTGGTTCCTAATCTTGTTGATCTCTCCTCCGAAATATCTCTAGAATATTGATGTGATTTCTCTCAAGGAGAGAGGTTGATTTATCAAGCTTATTCTTCATGTAAGCATGTTCAGGGTGGAAGCCCTTCCCACAAGAAGAACACTTGACTTTTTCCTTTCCATGATGCCATTTTCCTTTGTTCTTCCTTGAGCTGGAAGACTCATCATGTTGCTAGTTTTCAACTCTAGGATTAGGAGCATCAAATTTAGTTTTTGGGTTCTTCTGCTGCTTTCCTTTACCCTTCAGATCTTTGGGCCCCGAGACATGGAGGGATTGATCATGGGAATATTTGATGATCCCCATCTAGACAAGTCTATCATGTTCACTTGTTAGGGACTCAATGAAGGAATTGAGTGTAGGCATATTCCATCCAGGGGTTGTGAGATTCCCTGCACGAAATGTAGAAAAAAAAACTAAATAATCAGCCCCATTTTTGGAGACTATAGCGAGGATGAGGTGATCATCCTCCTTCTCCACTTTCCATTGCTTCAAGAGTAAAACAGTGTGCTTGAACTTTGTGAAAAAGTCATTCAGGGTCTCGAAATTGGAGGGCTGGAGAGACATTAATTCATTTTCGAGCTGGTAAACTATCAATTCATCCTGCTTTCCATATATAGTTTTCATTTTGTCCCATATTTATTTTGGAGTCTTCAATCCCACAAGATGGAAAAGAAAATCTCGAGAAATATAGAGGCATAAGAAACTGAAGGCTTCATCCTTCTTGTTCAAGAATATTGATTTTTCTATGGCAGAACCAAGCTCATCCTTAGTGTCCATGGTAACTCTAAAGAGTCCTCCAGAGCACAATTGAATCTCCATATCACCTTTCCATGAGTGGAAATTGTATGGAGTCAAAAGATATATTGAGGAGGACATCTGGATCTATTGGAGCGAATGCTTCACCTGTAGAAAACCTAAAAATCACAACACAAAGGGAAATCTAAGGTCAGATATCTTGCACATTTTAGGCTTTCATCACACCCAGCATAGTCAATCAAGCAAGCTTAATCAACAAGTTCTTTACTTCAGGTATTAAGTGGTAAGCCTTGGCTTCTGGTGCAGTGCTGGATTTTTGAGCTATTGCTCAATTTTCATGCATAAATCTGTCAAAAAGCCTATTTTTGAGAGATAGAGCTTCGTCCTGCCGTGAGCTCTGATACCACATTAATATTGCACATTGATCTAGGGACTAAACATCAGTCTCATCAAATATTAATCAACAAATAACTCATGAAATGGTGTAATCGGACTACGAAATGAGTAGCCACTCTGTATATACAATGAAGAATGAATAATTACAATACAATGTCATGCTAAAAGAATTAATGAATGAGAAATTCAAATCCTAAAGGAGGTCATTTGAATTGAATGAATGAGTCTAGCTTAACTGAATGTAAGCCATAGTCAACACTCCAATTAACCACTGATCAAAACCCTAATTGACTCAACTGAGCCTTAACTGAAGTCGAAGTGCAATAAATGACTGAGTCTCAACTGAAAGAGATCAGACACATGTCATAGCAAGCTAACCATCAAGTTCTAGCACTTCAATGACTCCAATGAACCCCGATGAGGTTAACCAAAGTTGAACTGAACATTAGAAGTTGGTGGAGGCACCCCTGTTGACTCTAGTTCATTAATTAATCATTAAATAATCAATTAAATGAAAGGAGGTGCCTTCACTACCCTATTTAACTGATTGTAAACATCAGTTAGCAATTAGGTGCATTAATATCACTCAGATCACCCCCGGAGTGCTCCGGTTAGCCTCCCCGAATGTAGGAGAAGGCTAAGTTAGCCTCCTTGACTAAAGAGAGGCATGGGTGTGATTGGATGATGTCATTTAATGCTCCACTGATGTCAATTAATGTCAATAATACTTAGGATAGTGGTTTAACTAATCCAATTTGACGAAAATGAGTGTGTATGGTGTTAAATGTCTCCAACAGAACAAACATGGGGAAAAGTATGGAAAAATAAATTTTGGCCTAAGATCATGATATTTTGATGGATAGTATTAAAAGACATAATTATAATAGGAGAAACTTCAAAAAAGGGAGGGATGGAAGGGCCATACTTGTGTTTCCTATCTGAATTGGCAGATGAAACCATAGAGAACCTCCTTGATTCATGTCAGTTTGCATCTTCCATTTGGGATTCTGGTTAAGAAATATTTCTCTGTTCTAATTGGGTTAGGAAAAACTTGGATGGTACAATGTATACATGCTATAACAAACTATTTCAAAACAACATCCTCAACCTCCTATGGGAAATTCTTCTACAATAATTACAGTGGATTCTCAACTGGTCATCAACCTTTCCATGAAAATGTTGCACGGGTCCTAGAGTCAAAAGGTGGCACCATCGCGGCATTTCGAAGGTTGACTAGAAATTCACAAGGGTCTTCAAAATGAATGATTGGAGGTCTGATTTATCCACATCATACACAAAGGAGTGGGACAAGATCATTGATGAGACAAAGAAGAAAAGTGTATGGTCCTAGTGAACCAGTACATGCAAGGTACTCATGACACTAACCAATCTTAACACTAGGAAAATCTAGATGTATTCAACGCATGTGATTAGATGGATGTCTGTACATATGAGCTATGTTATGAGAATGAGTAACATAACTCACCCTCACATTGTCATTAAGAACCCCCCAATCAACGATTCAAGGTACCTGCAAACATGAAAGGAAGAGAAAGGTTTTTCTTATTGTCGGTATGGTAATATCCTTTTGAGGACTATGGATGATATGTGGATTGTCGTGATTAGGCTAGTGGTCATGATGATCTTGCAAAGGAAACTACTATTTAGGAATGCGGAGGGTGACGAGAATAATTACATAGGAAATTAAAACTTTTTCCCTCTTTCTATTCACATAATAAGGCAGACGAATCTATATAGTCTCAGTGACAGCTCGATGGAAGGTACAAAAAGCTGAGGGAAACACCTCCTAACCTGGGAGGATGGATTTGGAAAATTGTCTAGGACACAACATCAGTATCTGTGGGAATTATGTTTGTTTGAACTAGAGCTTCCATAGGATATTCAACAACACCTCTCTATGACTGAAAATAAATTATGGGAGGAGATGAACTATTAAAAGGTGCATTCAAAATTCTAAAAAGCTGAGGAGTAGATTTTAGAGCTTGGCCAGACTGTGGGTAGGGTTAGCCTCTATGAGGAAACTTTTGACGCTCTTTTTGATTAAGAAAAACCTTATGGGGAGGGCGACCTCATATAAGATAAGTCAAGCTACGGAGGCTATGGATGAGGCTCAGTGGCCTACATCCATTTCATTGTGTATTCAACATATGGAATCTAAATTGGACTTCCTTCTCTGTCGCCCTAGATTCTAGGTTTCGAAAGTTCCCTCTCTAGAGAGTGCTCAGAACTATGAGGAAATTACTATTGAGACAAGGGAGGATTGTCGATCTCCTGTACATTCCGATATGATGGTCTATGTTAGGCATGTTCATGACTCACGTTTAAGGTCTTTGTTGATCTTTCCTTTTAGATGATTTTAGTGCGGTAGATGTCCTATCTGAGTTTTGTGGTAGTTCTAGGCCTGATATTCATAGGATATTTTAGGCAGTTGTTTATGAGAAATTTTGGTCTGGTGTTGTATGGTCTCACTCTTTGTATGTAGTTGTGATACATTGATTAGAAATTTCAGCAAAAGTATATTAAAAATATTAAAATTCATGATCTGATTAGTGGAGTTTCTCTCTGATGTAATACAATTATGTTATTAATATAAAGTCACAATCTTACATACAAAAAAAACTTTATATCAAAACCTTTTTTAAATCTTTTATTTATTGAAAACATGATAGTATAGGATTTGAAAATAGTTGTTAATGCTTATTGGAATAGTGAGAATGTAAGATAGTTAATATTGTTAGCATGGCACTTAGATATTATTCAAAATTGTTGGGAGCATAATATTTGGTGTTACTATTGTCTCCCTATGTACTTAAGAAAAAACACAAAAGTTTTTGATGAATAGGAAGAGTAATTTGGGAGTCCAAGAAACAACTTGGAAAATTGAATCCAAGAGTAATTCTCATGTACATATTGTAAATTTATGAATGAAAATTAATGTACTCTAATTTTATCTCTTTATGTCATTGTAGTTATTTCTCTTGTGTTAAGCCATTGTGCTCATCTAATCATTAATTTCCCCATATATGCACCTATCTCATTATGAGTTCTTAGCTTGTGCAATATTTCATGCATACTAGTATGCTTTCTTAGATTTGCATTCTACCCTTTGCACAACAATTCTTTCTAATTTTAAGTATACCATATGTGGCTTTTAAGGACATTTTTATCTCCATATCTAAATTATTTGTTAACACAAAAATGTTCACTTAGCTCTACATGGTCTAAAATATATACATACATCATATTCCTACCATATTTTCCTTACCATCGACCTTCACAATTGTATTTCCACAAAAAATGCTCCAAAGCATTATTATTTACTATGGTTTACCCTCACTCTCTCCGAAAAAGGTTAAAAACCCTTAAAAGTGGACAAAAACCCAAAAGGGGTCCAAAAACCCTAAAAGTAGATTAGGAATCTAAAAATTCATGATCTAATCAAGGGAGTTTCTCTCTGATGTTATACTGTTATGTTATTAATATAAAGTCAAAATCTTACTTACAAAAAAAACTATTTATCAAAAACTTTCTTAAATATTTTATTTCTTGAAAACATGACATTAGAGGATTTAAAAATAGGTGTTAATGCTTATTGGAATAGCGAGAATGTAATATAGTTAAGATTTTTAGCATGGCACTTAGATATTGTTTAAAATTATTGAGAGCATAATATTTTGTGTTACTATTGTCTCCCTATGTACTTATGAAAAAACCCAAAAGTTATTGATGAATAGGAAGAGTAATTTGCGAGTCCAAGAAACAACTTGGAAAATTTAATCCAAGGTTCATTCTCATGTACATATTGTAAATTTATGAATGAGAATTAATGTACTCAAATTTTATAAGTTTGTTTCATTATAGTTATTTCTCTTGTGTTCGGCCATTGTGCTCATCCAATCATTAATTTCCCCATATATACACCTAGTTCATTATGAGTTCTTAGCTTGTGCAATAATTCATGCATACTAGTATGCTTGCTTAGACTTGCATTCTACCCTTTCCAAAACAATTCTTTCTCATTTCAATTATACCATATGTGCCTTTTAAGGACATTTTCCTCTCCATATCTAAACTATTTGTTAACACAAAAAGATATTCACTTCGCTCTACATGGTCTAAACTATATGCATACATCATATTCCTACCATATTTTCCTTACTATCGACCTTCACAATTGTATTTCCACAAAAAATGGTACAAATAATTATTATTTACTATGGTTTACCCTCACTCTCTCCCAAAAAGGGTCAAAAACCCTAAAAAAGGGACAAAAACCCAAAAAGGGTCAAAAACCCTTAAAAAGGGACAAAAAACCAAAAAGGGTTCGAAAACCATAAAAACGTGAAAGGAACAGAAAACCATAAGAAAATACTATGGGTCAGAAAATACCATGGCTAACCACATTGGGTAAAAAAACCCTAGAACCATTCTATAAATACATTGTGAAGGGCTATCCCAAAATGCATGTTTCCTTATTTTCTCATTTTGTGAGTATGTTGGGACACCTTTTCTCTTAGGTATTCACACACTCTTTTGCCATCATACTATCGCCATACCATTCCCACATTGTACCACGAGGCATTCTTTGTACCCACCTAAAGAACCAACTTGTGGAGAGGTAGACCAGTTCCAAGGATGGCCACGATGGCTCACTTTACAATAAAAGAGGTATACTTTTGTTTGTTTGTATTTGTTTAGTTTGGCCATTATATATCCAAAAAATTTAAAAATATTTGATATGTGTTACTAATCTAGTTTGTTTTTGTATTTTTCCATGAACTCTTCCTTACGGTCACATTGATCTAAGGATGGTCCTTTTGCACGTAACAGGGGAGAAATCCCCATTATAGTTTTGGCAACTCCTATGCTCGATCCTCTAAGATCCCTATTTTTGCAGGTTTTCTACAGGTTTATCTTTATTTTATTCTGTTATTCGTCACCGATCGGACCCACTCTCAGTCGATTCGAACCTTTACTCTGTTAATGACTAGCCCCCCGACCCTAGATGACTTGGATTTTTCGTTTTTTTCAGTTCTGGCCCAAGTCGCACCTTTTTTCTTAAAAAGTGCAACCCAGTCGCACCTTTTTTCTCGAAAGTCATCAACACCAACTTTAACATTGTCCTCCAAATCTTCATCAACACTACGATTTTCAATGTTTTCTTCAGTAGAGTGTTGAGCTTCAAAAGTTTTTTCAACAATAAATTCTACATGATAATGATGTCTTGAATCCTCAAAACTATCAAATATCTGCTCAACTTCATTTTTTTGAAATATTTGTTCATGAATTTCATCAGTAAGGCTACATTGCTCATTATTACTAAGAGATTTCTTGAACTTAAATTGCTCACAATAGTCCTCTAAAAGGAGATCAGTAGAATAAATCCTCTTGCAATAAACGTATAAGACAACACGGAAAATGCATCATAAAATGGCTTGTTCTTAAAATCGAATGCCCGTTATGTAGGTATGACTTTCCATAATTGTTCCATCTAGAAAACTATTAAAAAAACCTTCTTACATCTTTTATTTACTTTGAAACATCGTATTGTAGTATTTTAAAATAGTTGGTATCGCTTATTCCAATTATCAAAATGTAGGATGGTTATGATTGTTACCATCTTGCTTATGATTATCTAAATTTGTACCCAATAATTATTCAAAATTGAGATTTATCTCTAATTTAGAGCATATTTCGTGGTGGTTTATAGAGCATATTTTGTTTTTTGGTAAACCATTGTTGATGATCTTTTTATTTACTTTGAAACGTCCTATTATAGTATTTTAAAATAGATGGTATCCCTTATTGGAATGATTAGAATGCAGGATAGTTAAGATTATTCATAATTGAAATTATTCTCTAATTTAGTGCATATTTATAGGTTTGTAAACTATTGCTTAAGTTTAATTTTTTGTAATTATGCTTATAAGTGTTTAGATATTATTTCATGTTTTGGGATTTTTTTTTTCAGCAAATCAATAAGATAAACTCAAATTTATATTCATCATAAGTTTAAGTGGAACTTTAACATTGAGAAAATAATTAATGGAGGGTGGAAAGCTAATTAGTTTGGTCTTGAAAATAATTGTAAAGCAGTAAAACTTCTCATGTGGTATAGAAAGAAGCTCCTATTTGAAACTTTAGTCACTCTTGTTATCTTGTATGGATGCAAGGTTTGGGGTTGCAGCATCTCTAGAGAATCCTAGAGAAATATTGAGCAAATCCAGAAGAGTTTTATAATGTAAAACCTAAAAATTAAAAGCAATATACCATATCCTATTCTCCTTATAGGAGTGGGCCTTTTTCCTATCGAGAGCCTAGCTATGACTAGGCTCCTGTTGTACAAGAACAAAATCAATAACATGGGAGACCATATACTTTCTAAGTTAGCTTTCAATTCCAGACAAAACCACCTAAGGCTCAAGCAATTTTGGTATAAAGATACGAGGGCCTAGTTAAACCACTCAGAGATCGACAGAAAGGAAAACCAGGTTTTGGATGGAGGCCCTTATTTTTATAACTCAGCGGGCATTTTCCTGTGACCATGAAAGGAAAAGTTTTTCCTAGAGAAGGAAGATATGAGAGTCACTCCACTAAGGATTAGGTTGTATTCCCTTCTCAGTGAGTTTTTGGATTCAAAAATTTTGCAGGATTTGGGTAACTGTCTGGGGAAATTTATAAATATTTCAGAGCAAACACGGATCCAATTCTATAAGACCTATGCAAGGATATGCATTTACATGGATTTTACAAAGGAATTACTCGAATAAATATTGATTACATGGGAGGATGAAGACTAGATGCAAACCCTAGATTATGAACATATTGGTTTTCAGTGCCATAGATGTCATGGATACAACCACTTATTTAGGGATTGTCCAATGAATAACCTGAAAGTAAACTTGGGGAAGGATGGGGTGGAAATGGATCAATGGTTTATAAGAGAACCATCCTGAAAAATGGGTAACCAGAAGCAAGATAACAAGGAAGTGCATAAAAATATTGTTGTCCCAAACAAGTTTGAGGCTCTGGAAGACCACGAGGAGGAAAACCCAAAAAATATGCTCCTAGCCAATCAAGGCATACTACCCCAAGAGGAAACTCCTAAATATGTCTTTGTGATGGAGGAGGAATTTGATTAAGATAAGGAGAAAGAAGGGGCTAAACTGGACTTGGGAGATGAGGCTAAGGACATGGACATAGGAGATCCTCACCTAGAATGCATTGAACAGTCTTGTGCAGATAAAGGGAAAGGTTATGCCTTACAGGAACAAGTAATCCTATTAAAAGAATCTATCCTCATTGATTGTTTGGCCAACTAGGTTGGTATTAACTCTGAATATCACAAGGAAACAAAGAGTAAATATGAAGAACCATCTAAGAAGACAGGAAGAAAAACAAACAAGCATTGGGTTGTAGAGGTTGGTAAGCGGTTGGCAGAGACAGGTTAGTATCCTACCATCCAATTTGTGTTGGGTCTATAATTTTCCCCAATGAATATCCTACCTTGGAATATCAGAGGCTTAAATACACCACGGAAAATAGATATTATGTATAAAAAGATCAAGAAGACAAATCATGCTATTGTCTTTCTGCAAGAGAGAACGTGTCTGGCAACCCAAATCTAGGCTCTAAGTAGGAAAATATGGAGGGGGAGTGAATGGATGGGGATAGATGGGAGGGGATGCTTAGGGGGCCTAGGAATTCTCTAGGATCCTACTAGGGTGAGGCTATATGGATTCCAAGGAACTCGATATTCTCTTTCGGTTGAGTTCAAGGTTGTAGGGTTTCCAGTTTTTTGGATAGTGACAAATGTTTATGGGCCCCATCATGTAGGAGAGAACAGGGATTTCCTCCACTCTCTCAGAAGACTCAAGGAAGAAATAGCTAATGTACATTGGGTGCTTGGAGGATATTTTAACCTCATTACCTCGCTAGAGGAAAAAAAGGGAGCAAGATGCAACTTGGAGGAGGAAATTCGAGCCTTTAGAGATACCATTGATGAGTTGGGCCTTGTTGATATAATCCTGGGGGAAGGTTGGTTTGCCTGAAACAAAAGAATTTCAGGGAAGAGGAATATAGGATCTTGACTCGCCCGTTTCTTGGTCAGAAATCAATTTTAGGCCTTAGGAGTGAAATTAACTGCACAACATTACCCTATATGGGTTCTAATCATTGGCCAATTGAACTACTATGGAGTGGTCCAAGGTCTCAATTTAAAAATCCTTTTAGGTTTGAACAATTTTAGCTGGAGAACACAAATTTTGATAAAAAGTTAAAGATGTGGTGGGAAGAATTGATTGTTGGAGATGATCCAAGTATCTATAAATTCCAGCAACAATTGAAGGGATTGAAAGCTAAGATAAAAAATAGAACAACGAAAAATTCGGTAATATTTTCTCTGATAAAAAAGTCTTCGAGTATATCCTTTCCTTCAAGACATCCAAACTAAGGGGAAAAAATTTGGGATACACCATGGAATAAAAATGGAGGAGGTAAGGCTCTGCCCCAAGATAGAGTAATAATAAAAGCAAGAAGAAATTCTATGTCACCAAAAATCTCGTAATCGATGGATAAATGAAGGGGAGAGAAATACCAATTTTTTTCACCACTCTGTCGTCGAGAACCGAATGCAAAACAAGATTCTTGGGATGAAGAATGTAAGGGGTGAATGGGTGGAGATCAGAGTTCAAATTGTACCCACTCTGATTCATCACCTCGTGGACATTCTAAGTGACCCAACGAAAGATAGGAGGGGAGATACTAAAAGAACAACATGTCTCATTCCTCCTTTGGTTTCAAACGAACAAAATTATTTTTTGACAAAACCAACAACTGACAATGAGCTGGAAGAAGTTCTTTTCCATATGAATAAGGAACTTGCCCAGGCTCGAATGGTTTCACAATGAACTTCTTCCATCATATTGGAGTATTGGTTAAGATGGATGTGTGGAGGCTAGTTGAGGATTCCACAGTTTCCTCCAGAATCATGTCGGATCTCAATCCAGTAGTGAACAATTTCCATCCATGGGTAGTGAGAGTGTCCCGCAGTGACTTGATCTCAGGTGTTTCCTTGAGACTTACACTAGGACCTAATGAAGATGATTGGGAATTTGAAAATATATTGGAGAATATAATTGTAAGTTATTTGGATGACATTGGACGAGCTGAAAACATTGAATTTGTTGTAAACTATGATGACGATATTAGGACAGCAATGGTAGAAAGCAATAATGTTGTCCTCTCTCAAACTATGATTGATTGGAGCCATGAGGATGGGAATCTGGTGAGCTGACAAACTATATTGAGTGGAAGTTTCATAGACTGTCAGTGGTTGCTGAAACTATTTGATGAGGGTGATACATATTCTATACAATTCAGATTGGAAGAGTTCTCTTTTCATTCTCAATTGAGAGAGCACTTTATTTTTCACCATCTGATTCATCCAATAGCTTCTCCTATAGCATTTGTTTATTCTTCGCCAACGATTACTATTGATTAGACACTATTAGATACAAGTGATGACGAGGAGGGAATTTTATGTGTGGTTTGTTAGAATAAAATTCCAATTGGATTTAGAGAAAAACAACTACCTTGCAAGCATATTTTTCACGGAAAATGCATTATAGAATGGCTTGTCCTTAAACTTGAATGCCCGTTATGTACATATGACATTCCATAATTGTTGCATCTGAATAACTATTGAAAAATACCTTTCTTAAATATTTTATGTACTTGAAGCATCATAATATTATAGTATTTTAAAATAGTTGTTATGGGTTATTGGAATGATTAGAATGTAGGATAGTTGAGATTGCTAGCATGGTACTTATGATTATTTAAAATTGTACCCCCAATAGTTATTCAGAACTGACATTGAGCTCTAAATTAGTGCATATATATTGGTTTGTAAATCATTATTTTTGGCATTTTTATTATTTACATATTATCTCATGTTTTAGATTTTCTGGACCAGATCAACAAGATAAACTAGAGTCTAACAAGTGTACAGTATAAATTTATTTCATCTTTTCTTATCTTGTTATGCTAAATGCATCTTAATTAAGATTTAAATAAGTTTTAGTTAATATTTCATTATTTAATTATTTATAATTTTAATTGAATTGAAAAAATTGATTTACTTCTTCTAAAATATTTAATTTTATTCATATCAGTTTACATATTATCTTATGGGCGCTTGCATGAATTTGGTTACACTTTTTAATGCCACTTAAGAAATCTAAAATGCACTTCCAAAGTGTAAATCGAGAATGTATATGCGTTATTGATGGTATGTTCAGAATAACCCAATCCCAAACACAAAGCTAAGGTTAGTAAGGAAGTATCAGATATGCGATGTATCACATATGCGTTTTGTAAAAGTTAAATATTGCAAGTGAAATATATCGGATATGCAATATGGAAAACAAAAAAAAGGAAAATGGAGGCCGCGGGTCTCATTTTTCATTTTCACAGGGACGTTTCAGGAGAGCGATAAAACACATAGGTGATAAACCGCATAGGCGATTTGCGTTTCACCATTTGGAGGTCAATTTGGAGGTGGTTGTGGAGGTGGCTTGGCTCCAATGGCAGGTAACTACTCATATCCATTACAAATTGTTTTCAATTCTTTATTGTTTTTGTTAATTTCATAGTTTTTATAATTTTTTAAAACAAATTTAATAAAAAAATTTGAATTAAAACAATTTGTATTTTTTTGTTTACATCTTAACATATAATAGAAATGAGCAATATAGTGTGGAAAACGAACCCACTAATAACCCAGAACCTAACCCAAACATGAACTCAAACATGAACCCAAACCCAAACCCAGAGGGGGAAGTATATTGAAACTCACAGATTCTGGCGCGCTTGCGTCACTGAGGCGCCTTAGCTCATCTGTTAGAGGGGGGGATAATTTCAGACAATCTTTAGCCGATGCATTGGACACAATAACAACCACAATTGTCAATGCCCAGGGAGTTTTGTACAACATTAGCTCGTACAGAGAATCCAAGAGGCAATACTACTCCGATGGTTTGAGCTATAAAGGAATCGAAGACCTAAAGATTACAAAAGACCAATTATTTTCATTATTTCAGGAACCTAGCACCGAATTTGTTCCATCCACCGATTGAACACACATTTTCATAGACTGGTGCATGGAACCAAATATAAAGGACAATTGGATGGATCGTTTGTATATGGTCTTTGATAAAGACCCTCAGTGGGAATAGAGACATCCCATTTTATTTCCTTAGAAGGTTATATGCAGAATTCATCCTAGGGAAACATGTTAACTATTTCAATATCTTAGGCTTCCACAGTGTTGGTCATGGGATGCCCCAAGATATGGAAGGGGCTAGGATGGATCCTAACTGTGTGCCACGCCCTCCATGCACACCAAAAACCCCTCAATTATATCATCCTATGGGTCCTGTGATTCAGGATACATAGGAGGCCTTATTTGACTTGGCAGATACATTGTTTCAGCATGGGATTGATTTCCAAGCCAATGTAGTCCAAGGGGTTGGAACTTCTAAGGCCGACCCATCACACAGTAAGGATCCATCTACAGATCACAAAGGAGACACATATTGTTGAGAGCATCATGTTACTCCACACCCTTGCACATTGTGTGGAGGCATATGCTATGGCCCTGCTTTAGACTCCTGGGATGATGAATTACTTCGATTTGTAAGTAAAACTCATTATTTTCATATTATATTTTGTTTCATATTACAATTTTCAATTGTTTCGTAGTTTATTTCTATTTAATTATCTAACAAATATGTGAACAAATATAGAACCCGTGTCCCATGGCACACCTGAGTCACATAGTCCATCGATCAATGTTGGGAACATTGATGCTACTATCAATATTGGATATTGTTTTGGTTCTTCACCATTAGCGGTAAGAACTATACTTGTTAATCTGTCAACATTATTTACATATTTATAGTAGACATTGTAACATTCAATACATCCTAATTTTGATACAACATGTTTTATGCAGGGTGATTAGGATGAGCACATTGAATCCCAACCTTGTCCCTCTCATGCAGAGGTAGATTCCCAGACATAGGTATTATTTTAAATAGGCTTTTAATTATGCTTCACTTTGTTTGGAAAAATCAATTTTCGTCCATCATGTGTATGTCTCATTTTCTTTGTATTATCTGACATTGAAATATGTTACGTTATGTAGGCATCCATTGAACCATTGGTGCTTGAAGAGCACCAAATTGAGGTTGTTTTCGACCCACCTCTTCCCCCCCGCTAGGTACATGTATGTTTCACTTTCTTTGAAAACATCATTTTACGTCCATGTAGTATATATGTCTATGATTCTTTTTATTATCTGAATTTGACATATGTTATGTTATGCAGGATTCTATTGTGGCACTGATGCTTGAAGAGCACCAAATTGATGACCCACCTATTACGAGCCAGCAGGTACATTTATGTATCGCTTTATTTTAATTTTGATTTTAATGATTCAACATGTACTTTTTTAATTTTTTGAAATTGTATAATTGTATATTTATCCATTTGTACGTAGGAATGTGAGTTTGATGAATATGTCCAAAAAGTGAGCTTCTTCACTAGTACAAGTAGAAGTCATTTTCTCTCATTGCTAGTTAATCGATACATTGGTTACACACCTCCTCATGTCCCCCAGGTATATCTATACATTGCAACTCTTGCCTATATTTCTTTTTGTACATGCAAGTATCTTTTTCGTTGTTTCCCCCATTGATATGTCTCTTTTTCTTTGTATTATCTCACATTGAAATAGATGTTACTTTATGCAAGAATGTATTGAGATAGTTGTGCTTGAAGAGCACCAAAGTGAGGTTGCCGTCACGCCACCTCTGACGAGCCATCATGTAAGTTTATGTATCGCTTTGTTTGTAAGTTTATGTATGGATCTCCCTCGTTTGGTGCTTTCTCTTTATATGTTTTTGTAGGCTTATGTATCGCTTTGAAATATGTTACTTTATGTAGGAATCTATTGATACAATGGTGCTTCAAGAACACCCAATCAGGGTCGCTGCTAGTGAGGCACCACAACCCACCATTACTTAGTCATGTACAGTAAGTAAAAATGTTATATTGGTTTTGGAATTTGAACAAATGTACATAGAATTTTCATAGGTTGGTAAACTAACTTGAAAATTTTGGTTTTTCTGTAGTCTCCACTGATGCGACCTATCCCTCTTGTTCAGCGATGGGGATCACCAGTGAGAAGTCAAAAAATAAAGCTAGACTTCTCTGAAGACTTTGGCAGTGGCAGCGAAATGGGGGATAACTAGAATAAATGTATAGGGGGGATACATATATGTAACTTTTTTTTTTTATACACACAGATGTACATTTTGATCCACTATTTTGTATTATGGCCATGTGACATGCCAAATTTTGTAACATTATTTCTATACATATATAATATGAAGCAAGGTTAAAATTTATAGATATATGGTTGAATTGATCTCGGAACATGATATGGTTGACTTGATCTTGGACAATGATATGTGTGGTTCACATGTGTGCTAACTTATTAATTTCCAAAACTTAAAGGAAGAATTTATGACTCATCAACTTTTGAACATTATGGCTATCCTCAACTTTTTAACATCATAACCATACCAAACACTACCCAAATTACATATACACTAACATCATGACACTAAGTCATGTATACATGTGTAATATACCATATCATACCCTACAATACCCTATGATACTAACATAATACCATACTAACATACAATACATACCCTACAATACCCTATGATACTAACATCATACCATACTAACATACCATACCATTGTAATATACCATACCATACCCTACAATACTAACATCATACCCTACAAACCCTAGTTGGTTTTCAATATGAACATACATCCCTGTGTTTCTAGTTCCATCTCATAACTTGTAAATTGCTCACTAAACCCTATTTACATGTCATAGCTTGTCAACCCTAGTGATAGAATGCAAATTGGTGTTCATGAAAGCCTAGTTGGTTTCCAATTTGTACATGGTCATGTGTTTCTAGTTCCATCGCATAACTTGTAAATTTCTCACTAAACCCTAGTTCCATTTCATAACTTGTCAACCTTAGTGATAGCATGCAAAATGGTGTTCATGAAATCCTAATTGGTTTCCAATTTGTACATGTCCATGTGCTTCTAGTTTTGTCTCATAACTTGTAAAGAGCTCAATAAACCCTAGTTTTATCTCATTATTTGTCAACCCATGCAAAGTGGTTTTCATGAAAGCCTACTTGGTTTCCAATTTGTACATGTCCATTTGTTTCTAGTTCCCTCTCTTAACTTGTAAATTTCTCACTAAACCCTAGTTCCATGTCATAAGTTGTGAACCCTAGTGATAGCATGAAAATTGGTGTTTATGAAAGCCTAGTTGGTTTCCAATTTGTACATGTCCATGTTTTTCTAGTTCCATCTCATAAGTTGTAAATACCTCACTAAACCCTAGTTCCATGTCTCAACTTGTCAACCCCAGTGATAGCATGTAAATTGGTGTTCATGAAAGCCTAGTTGGTTTCCAATTTGTACATGTCCATGTGTTTCTAGTTCCCAGCTCTCATAACTTGTAAATTGCTCACTAAACCCTAGTTTCATGTCATAACTTGTAAACCCTAGTGATAGCATGCAAATTGGTGTTCAAGAAAGCCTAGTTGGTTTCCAATTTGTACATGTCCATGTATTTCTAGTTTCCTCTGATAAATTGTAAATTGCTCACTAAACCCCAGTTCCATGACATAACTTGTCAACCCTAGTGATAGCATGCAAATTGGTGTTGATGAAATCCTAGTTGGTTTCCAATTTGTACATGTTCATGTGTTTCTAGTTCCATCTCATAACTTGTAAAGAGCTCACTAAACCCTACTTACATCTCATTATTTTTCAACCCATGCAAAGTGGTGTTCATGAAATCCTAGTTGGTTTCCAATTTGTACATGTCCATGTGTTTCTAGTTCCCTCTCTTAACTTGTAAATTTCTCACTAAACCCTAGTTTCATTTCATAACTTTTCAAACCTAGTGATAGCATGCAAATTGGTGTTCATGAAAGCATAGCTGGTTTCCAATCTGTACATGTCCATTTGTTTCTAGTTCCATCTCATAACTTGTAAATTCCTCATTAAACCCTAGTGATAGCATGCAAAGTGGTGTTCATGAAACCCTAGTTGGTTTGCAATTTGTACATGTCCATGTGTTTCTAGTTCCCTCTCTTAACTTGCNATAATAAAATAATAGTTAAAATAATAAAATAATATTTATTAATTTTGGAGGAAAAAAGAAAAAAACTACTTTTTGTGTTTGTATTTTTGACATATCTCCTTGTGTTTTTACTCAAACTTTGATCGGGAGAGTTCATGGGATGTGTAGTTTGATTCCGCATCCAACAAGTACTGACATTTCATACTTTTGATGGACCCTGCTTCACCAAAAACAAGAAATACCTAAAAAAACGTGATGAAGACGCCATCATCACATTTTTCAGGTACTTTTGATTTTGGGGTAGCAGGGTTTGATAAAAGTGTGTAGTGTGGGTACTCGTTGGACGCGGAATCAAATTCCGCATCGAACGAGCTCTCCCAATTGAAATTTGAGTAAAAACACAAGGATATATGTCAAAAATACGAACCAAAAAGTAGTTTTTTTACGACAAATATGTCAATTCAATCATTATGGTTGATTTATTTTATTGAAATTCTATTGGTTCTTGAATTCCAACTCACAAGAACTTATTATTGGCGCGTTTTCTTATAAGGCCCATTTTAGACCCCAAATTTCCTCTAATGTAAATTGCTCACTAAACCCCACTTCAATCTCATAACTTGTCAACCGTAGTGAGAGCATGCAAATTGGTGTTCATGAAAGCCTAGTTGGTTTCCCATTTGCACATGTCCATGTGTTTCTAGTTCCATCTTACAACTTGTAAATTGCTCACTAAACCCTAGTTCCATCTCGTAAGTTCTAAATTGCTCACTAAACCCTAGTTCCATGCCATAACTTGTCAACCCTAGTGATTGCATGCAAAGTGGTGTTCATGAAACCCTAGTTGGTTTCCAATTTGTACATGTACATGCGTATTTAGTTATGTATCTTAACTTGTAAAGAGGTCACTCAACCCTAGTTCCATCTCATAACTTGTCAACCCTAGTGATAGCATGGAAATTGGTGTTCATGAAATCCTAGTTGGTTTCCAATTTGTACATGTCAATGTGTTTATAGTTCCCTCTCTTAACTTGTAAATTGCTCAATAAACCCTAGTTCCATCTCATTATTTGTCAACCCTAGTTGGTTTCCAATTTCTAGTTCCCTCTCTTAACTTGTAAATTGCTCACTAAATGTATATTAAACTAAATGTAATTAAATTTATATTAAACTAAAAACATCAAAAATGTAAATTTCAACAACTCGAGAGCATGTTATTTTTTGAATTCTATTTCAATGGTGTCTAAAGACACTATTCTTGGTGCCTCCAATGTGCCATAGATGGTGTTTGTATCCTAGGCACATGAAAGGCTAGACATTAGTAACATCATAAGAAAACAAAAAAGAACCCAATGAAAATGTGCAAACATGATTTATAGATAACTCACCTGAGGTTGTACGATCGTGTTTATAGTGCCCAGTATCCTCTGAATAATATTATGTCTATGAATGGTATTGGTAAATCATAGGCTTATTACATTGGGAATAAACTAAGGCTAAATAATTGAATTTGTGCTTCAAAATTCACTTTAAAGGTTAAATAATTCCCCCGATAATGCACTCATACAAGTAGGCCATCTGGATCATCTCTGGTGATGATGATGTCCATCAATATTTCATGCTCTATATGAGGTAGCAAGTATCATACATGTGACATATTTTTGTGACCAAGTGTGTGCAGCTTGAAGTTTATACCAACTACTAGGTTGGTGAAGTGGTATAGAATAGCTCCTGGTCTATAATCCTCATATACATACCCACCCTTCCTTTTTTGTTGTGCTGCAAGTGTTAAGTACTCCCCTTTTATAACCAGTGATCCAGTTGGGAATTCAATATTTTTATCATCTGTAATAGGTTCGAGAATGGCTTGTTTCCCCTCTAAGAAATGTGCCAACCAATAGTCAAAACCCCATTCATTATTTTTGGGGGCAACCACTGCATATATCTGACCTGTGAAAAGAAATAGGTCGAGTTAACAATACATTTTTAAAATAAGGTCTTGCATTCCTAATTTCTACATAAATTAAATTCTACATAGGTCAAGTAAACAATACATAAATGAATTTTCTAATTTAGGTACTACTCATGTACCTGCTTGTATGAGATCCGATATGTGATCATAGTATGTAGAAATATGTGTCTGATCATCTTCCAAATGGTATATTTCATTAACCCCATTGAAATTGGTGCCAAGTGTCACTCGATCCCATGTATCAACAGTATATGTATACTCACAATCATCTGATTCATTGATGCTACTAGAACTACAAAATCAAGCCTTCAATCTTCTCCAAATTTGTAGGGCTCAGTTGTCTGAGCTTCTAATTGAATGAAACTGTCGACTTCCATGCACTGTGTTCACCGTATGTGTTTGTGATTGGTCCACATTTGTCACCTCCCAAAATATTATTCGCACTAGGTGTTTCCTTGTTTCTTGTTCTCCCATGATAGTTGCACACCATTTCACTATAGATGCAGGGTCTCAAAGGCGAGCACGTGTAAACTTCATCTCTTCCCTTCGAAGGGCAGTTTTAATGCATGCACTAGCACCATCTTGCTCTCCTTTTCCATGACCAGTTCCAAAGTAGTTCCATACATGTGGCACCTTGTATTTTATGTGAAATAAACACAACCATTCAAATACACATGCATTCTTGAAATGTCCAGTACAACCATCTGACCAAATGAAATGACGATAAAATGGTATATCCATAGTTATCACATGATCATAGAATAATTTAAAGCAATGTTACACATAATGGATGTCATGGGTCTAGTTGTCACTTATGTAGAAGTGACTTTCTTTGAGTATCACATGTTTCTCTTCATTGCTATCTGGCCCATGTCAATATGTGATATGCACCATTATGCTCACCTGATCTAAGTGATAGTGTTGACTTTGTATTTCATTTTGTGGTTGTAGGGTGTAATTTTCCACAAATTCAACCATTGATAGTATTGTTCCAAGAGGGAAGGTGTCCCGTTATATTCTGAATTGCTCACCTTTCCACTGTGCCATATCGACATGTTGAATGTACTATTGGATCTTTCCATGAAACTCTGAAATAAAATCACATACTTGCACCTGGTGTAAAAAAAAAACATTGTTAATAAACCACATAAAAAAATGTGTACATGAATATTAATATGTCAATTTTCAAGAGTTTACCTATGAAGTCACCAATTTAATATTCCTGCTTTCTTTCCCATCATTTTGTTGATATGTCTCATACTGATAGTTCTGCTTCTCAACAATTGCATTCCCGAATGCTTGATCTTCACTGGATGCAATCAGACTATAAGGATGGCCCACCACAATTGTTGCAAGAACCGTCTACACATTGTTTTAATTAATGTGTATGCCCATCTTCCCTCAGACACATAATGCTATGGATGAAATCTCTAGATGACATTGGCGGTACTGTACTTGAGCATTCCTGCACATGGTTAGGATGCAAAAAACGTATATGTGCAAATGTATGATAATATAGGTCAAACTCTATGTTGTATCTACAACAACAAGTGTTCTGGATGGTATTGATTCTAACATACCAAGTCTTGCATTTTTCAAAAGATCTTTTCCCAAGCCTTAGCTCTACGTGGGAAACTTTAAACATCTCAAACAGTTGAGTGTGTATCATGTCAAGCTAATATTTAACATGAAGTTCATTATTTCTAGAACACCTACAATGTTTTAACACATCCTTCGTGTTAGAAGAAGGCCTAGTGTTATCATGCCAAAACGTGTGCACTAGACTCTTCACTGCTTTGACTAACTTCATGTCTTTGCGGGGAAACCTACCACTAAATGCACATAATGTTTCCATTTGTCCCTCTACATCAAGGTTGTCTCTTCTTACTGAGTATTTTTTAAGTGTCTTTGGATGTAAAGGAACAATTTGTGATGTGCATTTAATTAAACGACATTGTCTTATGGATCTACATACAATTGATTCAGCCAATACACGACGAGCCACATTACAGTCCCGTGAACAATTTTTTTTACCAATTGATGTGAATGCAGCAACAAGAGGTTTAACAATGTGATTACTTGATTCAATATTCTTCATTTTTCTTATGCCGAAATTTCTTCTAACAATTTCCATATTTCTAGATTTAAGTAAAGCTAAAAACAATTTCCATTTACCAGCATCAGATTTGTTATCAAAATATTGTTTCATTATTTGAGAACAATGATGAAGGGTAGTCCGTTTCGCCACCTTACCTTCCATGGAAGTCAATCCGCTCTCGTCCACTTATATGCATTTAGGAGCTCTCTTTCCTTTTGATGCATAATTTCTTGCCGTTTGAAATGCTGGAGTGACGTTTACATCCACTACAGCCTGACAACTTTGATTAGGAGATTGAACCACCGACCATGGTTGTTGCTGAGTCACATTTGCATCGGGAGTAACATAATTATTGAACTCTTCACAAGATTGTTCGTTTACTAATGGATCAATAATATCAATTTCTATATAACCAACTTCCTTTAATGTTGCATTATCTTCCTCAGCCTTTACATTAGGTATCTATTGAGGGGGAATGGGAGCTATTTGCTCATGTAATGAATGCCGACAATTTCTTGAATCTTCCCTCTTTTTTTATTTTTTATTTTCAGCTTCTTCCGGTCTAAGCACCTTGCTCACTGACTTTCGACCTCTATTACGTACATTCCCCATTGAAATCCACCCAAACCTGTACAAAGCTATGGAATTATATAAGTAATGATTAAATTACATGTTGAACAATTCTCTGTGCGTAGGTTCAGAAGAATTATGTCTTTTTCTATAGTAAACCCGGACCACAACACGCAAGCCAACATTTTTTATATAACACATATCACATATGCGATATAATGCACCTCTGTTTTATCACATATGCAATATTGATACAATACTTTTCAATCAACGGGAAGTTTTTCTACATGATCTCCAAAACGCATATGCGATATATCGCATATGCAATTTAGTGCATGTGCAATATATTGCATATACGATTTAGTGCTCACTAAATATGCAACTTGACTGATCTATGCTTATCAAATATTAAAATATTAAATATCAAATGCATATCAAACTTGAACTGAAATATGTTAAACTTATATAACCTTAGAATGGATCCCATTCCAATGGCTAATACCTCCAAACCTATCCTTGGACCATAGTAGTGTCTATGATGATGATGATCATGAATAGTATGACTATGACGACGATGATTATGAGGATGATCATGCCTATGATGGTGATTGTAATGATGATGATGATGATGATGATGATGATGATGATGATAATGATGATGATAACTATGATGATGAGGATCACGAATAGTATGAATATTACGACGATGATTACGAGGATGATGATGACTATGATGGTGATTATAATGATGATGATGATGATAATGATGATGACTATGATGATGAGGATGAGGACGATGATGATGACGAGGAGGAGGAGGAGGATGACTATGATGATGATGATGAGGATGAGGGTGATGATGATGAGGATGAGGATGATGAGGATGATGATGGTCATGATGATGATGATGATGAAAAATGATGGCCGTGATGATGACGAACAATGATGGTGATGATGAGGAGGATGATGACTATGATGATGAGGAGGATGAGGATGATGATGCTGCTGATGATGATGATTACGACAATGAGGATGGTGATGATGATGATGATGATGATGATGATGATGACGACGACGATGCGGATGAGGATGGTGATGATGATGCTGATGATGATGAGGATGACGATGATGATGATGATGACAATGATGACGATGACGATGAACAATGATGGTGATAAGGAGGAGGAGGAGGATGATGACCATGATGATGATGATAAGCATGAGGGTGATGATGATAATGAACAATGATGGTGATGATGAGGAGGAGGATGATGATGACTATGATGATGTGATGAGGACGAGGGTGATGATGATGACAATGATGCTAATGATGAGGATGAGGGTAGTGATGATGATGATGATGATGAGGATGATGACGATGATGATGACGATGACGATGACGATGATTATGAACAATGATGGTGATGATGATGATGAGGAGGATGATGACTATGATGATGAGGATGAGGATGAGGGGGATGATGATGATGTTGATGATGATGACAATGATGATGATGAGGATGATGATGGTGATGATGATGATGATGATGAGGATGATGATGGTGGTGATGATGATGATGATGATGAACAATGATGGTGATGATTAGGAGGAGGAGGATGATGACTATAATGATGATGATGAGGATGAGGAGGATGACGATGATGATGATGATGATGATGGCAATGATGATGAACAATGATGGTGATGAGGAGGAGGAGGAGGATGATGACTATGATGATGATGATGAGGATGAGGGTGACGATGATGATGATGATGAAAAACGATGATGATGATGATGAGGATGAGGGTTATGATGATGATGACGATGATGATGATGATGAAAAACGATGATGATGATGAGGATGAGGGTTATGATGATGATGACGATGATGACGATGATGATGAACACTAATGGTGATGATGAGGAGGAAGAGGATGATTACTATGATGATGATGATGAAGATGAGGGTAATGATGATGACCACGATGATGATGAGGATGATGACGACGATGGTGGTGATGATGATGATTATGGTGATGATGATGATGATGATGATGAACAATGATGGTGATGATGATGAGGAGGAGGAGGATGACTATGATGATGAGGATGAGGATGAGGGTGATGATGATGAGGATGATGATGATGATGATGATGATGATGATGATGATGATGATGACGGTGATGATGACGATGATGGTGACGATGATGATGATGATGATGATGATGACGAGGATGATGAAAAATGATGGTGATGATGATGAGGATGAGGATGAGGATGAGGATGAGGATGATGACGACGATGATGAGGAACAATGATGATGATGATGAGGAGGATGATGACAATGGGATAAGGATGTCATTACTGTTTTTTACCCTCATACCAGATTAGTTAAGAAAAAACACATATGCATTATAACGCATATGTGTTATAGCTTATTCATATCGCATATGTGATATAAATAAGCTATAACGCATATGCATTTTTTTAAAATTAAAAAATCGGCAGGAATAAGGTTTGGCATTATGTTCGGAAATAGCTTCGGACTACTGAAGCTATTGGCTAGGACAAATAAACTAGGGATATTGCTTGTCTTTTAGAACTCTATCAACATGCTCAGTTTAGATGGCGTGTTTTGTTGTGACACACACAATATTTTTTTATGAAAATTTAGAATATTGTAGACTACGATCTTACAATTCTGAATATGTAATTTTTTCCTTCAAAACAATGTTTTATTTATTCATAATTATTTTTCTAAATGACACACGCTAGTTTTTGAAAATAGATACATCAATTGTTTTTTATATAACATTTGATTTTCATCACCATTTCCCAAGAAAAGTATATGGTGCACTAGACGAGAGCAAGCTCTATGATCTTATATATATATAAATCAAGGATTTCATTAATTTTTTCCCCTAAAGTGTTGCACCCGCACATAACGTTTTCATTTCAAGCTTTTGTGACTTCAATAATTAATAATAATAATAAAATAATTCATGAAAAATTCTGAATAAATAGTGTTGCACTAGGCCCATATGTCCTTTATATGTCTGCAATATTTTATCCCAAATTGACATCATTTACCTCATATATTGCTGCACCCGCACAAACATATATGTTAAGATGTGCTTAAAATTTGAAAATCCAATTTCATGGAAACTAATTTTATAATAATTTACACACATTTTGTATGCATAAATGCTATATATTATGAAATATCATTCAATTACCTATCTTTTGTCTTTTTACTTCATCTTCAAATAAGTTAGGGAAGTACCCCTAATTGTCACCTAAAGTCAGAGTTTCCAGGTTTTTCCAGTATTATGTGGCATCTAAAGTGTCATTAAAGGAGTGCATGATTGTGCATCAGACCTTATCTATCATCCCCATAGAATTTGGTCATAAAATATGACATTATATACATAGAGGTAAATTTTTTAATTTTAAATATTGAAGTACATTACAACTTCTCTCTTGACTAAACCAATGCCAACCTAGATACCACAGATTGTGTTCCTATGCATGGTAGTGTTGCTACTACGGTAAGGATAGCACTCCTATGCATGGTAGTGTTTCTACTACGGTAAGGATAGCACTCAACAAGAACTTGTCTAGAAATAAATCAAACACAAGTCAGAACCCCACATAATTACCAAAAGAGGTCAACAAAATATCTCATTATAATAGTTAAATTCATGAAGACACAATCCATCGCCTACGTCGGATAATAATTCCTTCGATAACCTATGTGCGCATAAATTCTTTGTACCATGCAATCCAAATCCCTTAGCATTTCTCATCTACCGTCTTCGTTCCCGTATTCATTGGGTATATAACACTTTTAATGTAGTATACTTTTTGACTCAATGTTATAGCCATGATCCATTTATGTATCTATACTTAACAAATACATACTAGGTAATTGTTAGTGAACTCGTTATAGGGTGTGTGCAAGATGATGGGTTATTTTTTGACACGTTTCATGCAATAGAAAACAAAAAATAGGCATCCCTCAACTTATATGGATATTTTGATATTTTGAGATACACGAGCAATGAATATTAAGGGAAGTAAAAAATATGAAATGTAATAAATTGAATGAAGTTTCCAATTATATAATTGTTTTCTACTGAAAATGTTTTTAACTATCTAAATCTTGATCTTTTTAACACACATGTTATTTTTGGGACAAATTATAACGTATATGATTTTGTTGGTGCAACCTTTGAGTGCCTAAATGATAGAAATAGTTTTATATATAAAGTGAAAATGAATCATTAGATAAAAATTGAGAAATGATAGAGAATAATAATTATTTTAATTAGAAAAAGGAGATTTAGATGAGGCTAACACACCCATCTAACTAATACGCACTAATTTGTAGCCTCATCTAAATCACTTTTCTTTAATTAAAATGGTAATTATTTTCATTCCTTTCTTAATTGGTATTAAAAGATTAGGTTTTTTCAAATTTAAACTAAGTGAAATTATATAGTAAACATTATTATAATCTACTTATAGATCCATCTTGAAAGGTAGATCTGAAACATTATTCTTGGTCAACTTCTACTATTGATAAAAAAACTATTAGATACACGGGATGATGAGGAGAGTATTTTATATGTGTTTTGTCCAAATAAGATTCCAATTGGATTTAGAGAAAAAAATTTCCCTTGCAAGCATGTGTTTCATAGAAAATGCATGATAGAATGGTTTGTTCTAAAATTTGAATGCCTTTTATGTAGGTATGACTTTCATTAACGCTTGCATATGGGTCACTCTTTATCAAAACCATTTTTAAGTCTTTTATTCGTTAGAAACATCATATTATTATTTTAATTCCTTCTAGTTGTTTGTCATTTTCATTAATAATTTGAGCTACCTTCAATTTATTTCCAGAAAATAAATGCTTTTCTGGTGAGATTAAAACAAAATAGTTGTAGATCTTAAAACAATTCTTCATCCCATCAACCATGATTTCACTTCTTCATCTATATTCACCATTAAATTAAAGGAAGATGGTTTGATATTCTTGAACTCCCCTTGTAGTTCATTGAAAAAAAATTCTATGAATTTTTCTTTGGAGGTGATCTCATAGTGCATTCCCTATGTAAGTTTCCTAAATAAGTTTGTTTACTTCTCGCTAATTTGTTTCATATCACCTATGCATGATTTGAATTCACTTCCTTGCTTTTGGAGCCAGTCTCTTGTGATCAGCGATGGAATTTGATGGGTAAATGCCCGTCATGGGTCAATTTACCCGTCAAATACAGCCAAGATTTTGCCGATACCGTCAAAATCTGGCTTGGAATACAGAAAACGTTTCTGATTTTGATTGTTACCGGCAATTTTGACGGGTGTCCGTCATTTGAAATTCCAACCCTGCTTGCGATTCCATCTTGTCTTTACTATTTAAAGTATGAGTAAGTAGTAGGGGGTAACTTTAAATGTTAGAATCTTCTTTTTCTATGTCTCCTACTAGGGTTTTATGTTGTCTTGGATCCTTCTATGTTTCTTAATATCCTTGGGAACACAAAACAAGATTATATCATCAAATTTGATGTGTATTGAGAAGATTCATCTAACTACCCGAGGGAGTGAACTTAGTAGGAGTTTAGGCATGCAGGTTAATTAATGGTAGTACTTCATCATTTATGTTATAAATTGCATGATTTATTGTAGATCTACAATTTAATTTATACAATTCATATTATTATCTTTATAGATTTGTTTTAAACACATCTTATTTTCATTTCATAAATCTAATAGATGTGCTTATATTTACCATGTTAAGAATTTGATTTGAAACATCTAAGACTAAATCTCGATTTATTTATTTATATTTATAAAAGTATTAATTTATTATACTCTATGGAGCAGTGGCACAATTAATATCCATTTACATAAATACTTAACAAATATCTACTAGATTTGTTTCCCAATGCAACAGCTCAAAAACACATTATAATCAATAATACTACTGGTACTATATACTAGGTTCATGGTCTAATGTGGTAGTTAGGATCAAACATATAGCCAATTTATTGTACTAAATTTACTGTCCCATGTAGTAGTTAGCAAAAATATATAATCAATTTACTGTACGAAATTTTATTATCCCGTGTTGTAGTTAGCAAAAATACATAATCAATTTATTGTACTAGATTATGTTTTCTAATGTAGTAGTTATGAAAAATAACAAATTAATTTATTGTGCTAGATGAACTATTATTCAATGCAACATTTAGAAAAATCATAAACCAATTTATTGTACTATATTTAATAGTAGAAATAACCATTATGTTTATTTATTACAATCATACAATCATGTAGTAGAAAATTACTTTCTAGTTAACTTAATATAGTACACACAATCTTCATATTTCTTTTATTATAGGTGGTTACACAATATAATTGTTGGATCAATCTAGGGAATGCATGCCAAAGATTTTCCCATATCGCCAATGTCATCATCAATTTGTTTTGGCATAGATTCCAACCCTTATGAATAAAATGCATCCATATTCATAACAACAATACCTATAGGTTAGGAGTTGATTTCTTGAATTACATATGTCAATATCCAACATCTATTGAGAAAATCCCAATCAATCTACCCATAGACCTACGAAAAAAATCTAGATTTTGTTTCCCATATTCACCCTCGAGCTAGGTCCTGGTCTCTCTAAGTATTTGTTCTTAATTTTTCATCTAGTTCTTAGCTGACATTAGTTTGTAGATATGCATAACTATCCTATGGACCCTAGTTATCCAAGAAAATATTTTACCACTTTCCATGTTTTATCACTCGAAATCACCCTACCAACAAATCTAAGTAGTATCCTTGCGATGCAAACAACCAATATTCTTGTCAACTAATAAGAAATAATGTTCTTTACAATACCCATGTGATCCTCCTACCAATTGGTACTCGACATCTACAATTTTTACAATCTATGGACATGGATATCTTTCAAACCATGATAGAAATTAGACCTTCATTATCTGATGTTAGATATCAAGTTACCAGTTCCTCCCTGTCAATTGTTCTTCTTTGAAGTTTTCATATTTCAGTTCTTTATTTTTTTTCTTCACTTATGTTTTTTTTTCATCTTTTCTTCCTTTCGATTTTAAAATTTCTTCCTTCTCTTTTCTATATTAGATATTATTTTTCTTCTTGTTCATTAATTTTTTTCCTCCACCTAATTAGCCCCTTGAAATTAGTTTTCCTTTTCTTTTGTACACGAGGAATTTACTATTATTATCCATTGTTTTTGCACTGTGACACCTATTCAATAGTTATATTTTCTAAAGGTGTCTTTATTATTCATATTTGTTTATTTTCTAGTTTATTTATTTATTTTATGATTATCTATTTATGATTATTTTCCGTTATAGATATTAGGAACCCTCATTCATTTTCTTCTCCCAGCCAACCTAAGAAAATTTTAGCTTCATCATAGAATGTCATTTAACCAAGTAAATGGTACCTTCGAAACATAAAGTTCATTTCCCAATAGCATACTTCGCCAAATATTGGGGGTATTAGTCTCCCCATCAGTCTTGCTAGTTATCTTATTTGGGAGAAAAGAAAGAATGTTTATCGAACACTTATTTTCTTTTGGAGTCAAATCCTCTAAATTTACATTCTAAGAATCATAGAGAACTTTTAGACTGCCGATTTTTTTTGTCTTAATAAACCTTATGGAAGGGATGACCAATTGTTTTTCTAACATCCTTTAAATCAGTTGATCGAACCATGCTTCTCTAATATAGTGTAATAAACCAAAATAATTGTTAATTGTTTATTATTTGGAATTTTTTTTTATATTTTGACAGAAAATTAAAAATGAATGTAACGGATTATTATTATTATTGAATAATAAAAATACTCACAGGAAACATAATTGAAGTAGTTTTTGAAAGAGTGTTTATTGACCCACAAGGGGAATGACAGATGGAAAAAACTGTTGAATGAGAACTCAAGTGATGCAAGAGGCATCTTCTCAAAAATCAGGTCAAGGATCCTTGTGGTGTGCTAAATAAAAAGAGCCTCATAAATGGCCATGTACTAGGAAAAATAATATAAAATAATATGTCCATCAAATAAGCAGGAGGTTGGCAATGGATGGGGAAATGATCCGTTGATGCAAAGAGATGGTGCATGTATCATATTTTGTCAGTGTTGTTCATTAATCATGCTCAGGGGTTCTGGTGCAAGTAAGATTTGGATTCTCTAGCAGGTGTTGGGAGGAACGACAACTTCAGTTCTATTTTTCCAACGGTGGTGATAGGTTCCTTACTAAATTTATTAATTGTTTAGTACTGATAATTAAAGTCTAATCATAGGTTTAATCTCTAAATGCATTTTAAATGGAAGAATTATATTATTCTCTAATTTCTAATCTTTTATCTTATTCAATAATATGATTCTTAGTGTGAGTTGTTATTTATTTACACAATCTAGAAAATTGCAAATCTTATCTATATTTGAAGTACATCTAGATTATTATGATAATGTTTATTTAAATATGATTATATATAGGAATTAGTAAACAAATCTAAGCAAGTGTAAATCAATTATTTTCCTGTAGGAGTCGAAAGAATATACACAGAGTCTATCTCTGTTCTAGAATCACTACGCTTTTATTTTACTAAACCTAATATATGTTTTGGGTGTTCATACCTAGGACATATCTAAATCTCTTAACAAATAAAAAGAACTGAATGAAGGGATCACAACCAAGCCAACTAATCAATTAACAAAGCTAAGTAAAAAATCATCGAGCACGTAGATCTCGGCCCCAAACTCAACTATAATAAATATCATATTTGATAATCAAAACAAACAACAAGATCCATCATCGACAAATATCAAGCAAAATTTTAAAGAATATAAGCAAATATATAGTCTCTGTTTTCAGAAATTCATACCTAGAAAGAGGTAGATCCAGTTAAGACTTAAATTAAACAAAAAAAAATCCATGAAATTCGTAAATAAGAAACAATCAATCTATTTCAGTTCCAAGCTTCCAAATAATAAAAACCATCACGTCGAATTAAGATCCTAAAACCATGACCATAGGGTCAATTAAATTAACTTTTTTCAAATGATAATTTACAAATTGAATCTTAAACATCTAACGAAGTTTCCAAACTACGAAATGTATTGTGGTCATGGAGCCAATCCTTTGAATACATAATTAAAACTAAAATTTATTTCTCCATTTAAAGAGAAGTTCAACTATTGTAAAATAAAATGTGTTCTAAGTGTGAGAGGTTGTAAAGCTCACTTTGTAAACTATGCATCTAAGTACAGACCCAATTCAGGTTATGTATTAAACAAAAAATTATCTTCGTAGCAGTTGTAAAATCCCTATCTTACTTAGACTGCGAACCAAAGCAATTGGAAAACTAGTTTGATCATGAATACAAATAAGAGCCATACCTTATGACTTATGGATGATCCAAATGTACATCCCATAATTCACATCATGCCAAGTGTTCACATGGACACGGCCTATTGGAGTTAGTATAGAATGATAAGAAAAAGTTATATCTATTCTTCCTAATTAATAGCGAGAGGGGAAAATTCCTCATCTCTGGATATAGAAGAAAGTATCTCTAGAGGAGGTGACCTTGTCCCTGATCTCTCTAGGACATGCTTAGTGACCTACATTCACCTGCAAAAATTGTTAATCTTTGGATTATTAAAACTCTAAACTCTTGAAAGATAAAGAAAAAAGTTGCAATCATTACCTGCATTCTGAGTTTGTGTCATGAAGGTGAAGCAAGCTTATTCCAAAGCCTTCACGAATACCCTAACTTCATCTGTCAACAAAAATGACAACGTCCGAATAACCCTAGTTTGTAAATGTAAACTTCTTATTATAAAAACAAGAGAGGAATAACTTACCTTGTTAGTCGCGTAGAGGGACAAGGGTCAGCTCCTACTGGATCTCCCCTCTTCCTCATCTTGCACAACAAGAAAATATTAATTCTAGTTCAATTTCAGCAAAATCATTTTTTTAAACGAAGTTACATAGTAAGTTGGAATAAATTTTTCCTTGCCTATATACTTAAAACTTGCAAGTTACAAATTTTCTACCAAAATCAAAATAAGGGGATTGAGTTCCCTTTTAACCACACGATGAGCTAATAAAGGATGAGGCTATAATGGCACCCACATTTTCCATTAATCCATTGATAAAAACTTCCAAAAAAACTCAAGTTATAGATGTGTAACTAAACTTTCCACAATAGAACATGAAGGGAAAGATTAAGGGAAAGACTGGTGCAGCACAGCCATGAATTAGATGATATTCTTTCACATAAAGATAAAAAATACCAATTTAATGTAGCAAAAAACCTCATGAAAACATAAAGCCACATTAAACCTTATTGAAACCCTCGAACCAGATCATGATAAGTGGAGGTCCAAGATCTATCTCTGGATACAATGCATGTGATTAAGCCGTGTCATTAAATGTTCATAGCTGCATTGTCAACTCGCAGCCAAGGCTATCACATTAATAGTTTAATACGAGCCATTAAAACCTTCATCGATGTAATCCACTTGTATCCCCTCCATCATACACATATAATTACATATAAAACCTTATGTTATAACTATGAGCTCATGATATGTAAGACCGCAAGATAGGGTATTAAACCATGGATTAAGTCATTAAAATATCCCAACCTAGATTAACGTACTACCATCAATATTTTAAAACATCTATGAAACCACCGAATGTCTTGAAGGGTGGATTTAAACAAGTTAAACAAATAATCATAGCTAGGAATGGGAAATAGATTCAATCTTATGTATAAGTTACCAAAGCTTTAATAATAAAGTCAAGGACTTATAAAATCACCTTGGCAAGGATGCAACCAAGTCGTTGCTACAAACGGAGACCACGACAATGAAAGAGGCATCTTGTCATTACACCGAGAGAAGAGAGGTGCTCGCCAACCCAGTATGGGGGAATATCGTGTCACTTTATGCTTGCCGACATAAATAAAATATTAAAAAATAAAAAAATATAATTTAAACTACACAGAGACATAAAAAAAACTAGCATAGATCCATTTTAAAGCAAGATCTATGAAGTATCGAGAGGGATCCAAATGGTAAAATAATGTACACCTCAAGAAATTGGATCTCTCTTAGTGCTCGATAGATCCAAGTTTAAAATGCATCTATTATAGTTTAATACATTACAAAGTTGAGTTAAACTTATCCATGCATGGGAATAAAAAGGCTAGACAATAAATAGTAAAGCAAAAAAAAATTAATATTGGAATTTACGAATATGTGACATAATGGTATGAGAGCATGGTTACAACACTTCCCGTGAATGAGGCCAACACTCAAATTGATAGAAACATAAAACTAATTTTATTTGTTATGGTTTAAATCTCTTGCAAACAGGCATAGGAGAATAACCTTGTTTTGAAGGAACTATGGTAGATCTGGGAATGTCTGTGGAAGAAGAATTATGTCATAAGGTTCCAATAAACAATGAAGAAGGAAACATTAGACATAATTAAATATGGATGAATTTCAATGAAAGTAGGAATGATAACCCATCTAAACTACAAAAAAAAGTAAATGAATTAAGGGAAGAACTAAAACAAGCTAAGGAAGATAAATGACATATTTTGAAAGCACAGAAAGAGTTAAATAACATCTTGCTATCTATACTACACAGTAATGAAAAAGAGAAAAATAAGGAACACAAACTTAATATGGGAAGAACTACATCTTATAAATGTAAGGTAAGAAAACTGAATTTTTCTAAACATGAGATTGAATCTTCAAGCGAAGAATCAGCTAAACATAATACTAAAAAATATAAAGATTCTACGGAAAGTAGTGATAGTAACCAGAAAAAAAAGAAATACAAATTGTATGAAGAAATTTTGGTGAGTTCAAACAGATCAAACCTCCTACGTTTAATGGAGAAATAAAAAAATAAGAAGAATCAGAATCTTGGTTATGTGGAATGAAAAAGTATTTCCAAATTTATAACTATTATGACGAGTAAAAAAAAATGGCAATCTATAACTTCACAAGAAAAGATGATATCTAGTGGCAAGACATAAAGAAAGTAAAAGGCATAGGAGAAATTTAATTAACATGGAAAACCTTTAAGAAATATTTCAAATGAAAATATTTTTCAGAATAGTATTACGAAGAAAAAGCTAAAGAATTTTATGAATTAAGATTAGGTGCCATTACCATGAAAGAACTTCGCAACAAATTCTTAAGTTTACTTCATTATGTTCCTTATATGATTGATGAAAATCCAAAAAACATAGTGTTTCTTTAGATGTTTATGTCTTATTTTTAAAGAGAGAATTGAATTTGATAATCCAAAATATCAGGAAGAGGAAATGAGATAAGCAAACCTATGTTATGATCAAAATAAAAACAAATGAGAAAACATACCTAACTAGAAAAATAAAAGGCATGGCAACTCTGAAACAAAAAAGAAAGAACTAAGTTTTATAAGAAAATTGAGAATAACTATCAGAGATACCTAGGGAATAATTATAAAAAACTTTAAACAACATAATCATGCAACAACAAAAGAAAGGGAAACACCCACTTCCTTTAATAAAAATAATTCACAAAAGGAACCACTAAAATGTTGTGAATGTGGTGAACCACATTACTTTAAGGATTTCCCCATAACAAAAAAAATTAATAATTTCCATTCAATTCAAGAAGCTACTACTGCGTGAGATATAGTAAGAAGCATGCCAAGAATCAATGCAACATTTGAGAACTAACAAACATATAATTGAACATCTATGGTCAAAATCAAAGGTACGATAAAAGAAAAAACCGTTTCTATATTGTTTGATCCAGGTGCAAGTCTAAGTTATGTATCACCTAGAATTGTAGAACTATGTAAGTTACAGTAATATAAGTTTGAAAAATCATGGTTAGTATAACTTGCTACAAGCACAATGCAAAGGGTCACTAGTTTCGTAAAAAGCTGTGAATTTATTATGAATGACCTAAAAACACATGTTGATTTAAATATTTTTCTTTAGTGTCTTATGATTTGCTAACACGATTGGTCTGGTTAAAGAAACATAGAGTTACTCTAAACTATTATGATAAAACTTTTCATGCTTGGATGATAAAGGTAATATCATTGTTTTAAAACGAACTCCTAGAAAGGTTACCGTAAGAGAAATATTTTCCTTACAAATGATAAGGTTTGTTCATAAGGGATGCAATTTTTTTCCAATTTATATGATGGATGACAAAGAGAAAGATAATTAACTTAAAATAGAATATATGCCAATTTTAAAATATTTTAAGGACATTTTTCCAAAAGAAATTTCCAGATTACCTTCAAAAATAGATATAGATTTTATGATCGATTTGTTACCAAAGGTAGTACCATAATCAAAGGTTCCTCATTGGATGAATATAGTAGATCTTACTGAGCTAAAATCACATGTGCAAGAACTAATCGATAAAAATACATTCTACCTAGTGTTTCCCCTTGGGGAGAACTTGTTTTATTTGTACAGAAAATATATGGCACTATAAGATTGTGTATAGATTATAGATAGTTAAACAAAATGACAACTAAAAATTGATACCCTTTGTCATGGATTTATGGTCTATTCAATCATTTTCGAGGGGAAATCATGTTCTCAAAAATAGATTTAAGATCCATATACCATCATGTATGGATCAAGGATGAAGACATATTTAAAAATGACTTTAGAACCAAATACTATCATTACGAGTTTATCGTAATTCCCTTTGGGTTAACAGATGCCCCAAAAAATTTTATGTGTTTAATGAATAGTATATTACGTAAATACCTAGATAAATTTTTGATTGTCTTTATTGATGACATATTAAACTATTCTAAAAATAAGCAAGAGAACGAGAACATTTAAAAAAAATATTACAAGTGTTAAGGGAACAACAACTGTTTTCTAAGTTTAGCAAGTGTGACTTCTTTAAATATAGAATTCGATATCTAGGACAAATGGTTTCTAAGGATGGGATATTTGTTGATCGAGATAAAATCAAATCTATCACAGAATGGTTTGTTTCAAAGAATGTAACTGATATAAGATCATTCATGGGAATTACTAGATACTACAAAAAATTCATTGAAGTATTTCTAAGATAACATAACCTATAACTTCAGTGCAAAAGAAGGGTAATGAATTTGATTTGAGAGAAAAATGTAGTGAGAGTTTTAATAAATTAAAACACTTATTAACGACAAACCCTATTTTAAAAGTTGTTGATCCTTTTAAAGATTTTTTTGTATGTACAAAGACATGTAAAGAAGGTCTACAAGGAGTACCGATTTAAGAAAACTATGTCTTAGCCTATGAGTTTGGGAAGTTAAAGGAACATGAGAGAAAATATGCCACTCATGTCCTAGAAGATGCTATAATACATGCACTAAAAATGTGGTGACACTATCTCATGAGAGGAAGATTCTTATTAATGTCTCATAATATAATTCTAAAATACTTGTTTGATCAACATAATCTTAACACTAGAAAATTTAGGTGGTTATCCTTTCTAAGTTAATATTATTTTGAAATAAAACATATAAAAGGAAAAGAGAATAAAGTTTTAGATGCTTTAAATTGTCATGAAAATTTGTTGTATGGAAGCAAAAACTATGAATTAGACTTAGAAAAAAAAATGAACGCAGAAAAAATTGACAAAGAATATAAAAAACTAAAGGAAAGGACCACAAATTAATCAAGTAAGAAAAAATCTTACTATGAATGGAAGAAGGTTATTACTACAAAAATGTAGATTATATATACCAAACTCAACAGATTCTAAATGAATCTGTATGTACGCATTACATAAAAGACTATATTCAGGACATCCTAGATATAAAAAAATGATTACCATGACAAGGAAGGATTTTTTTGTCCTAATATGAAAAAAAGAAGTAGCATAATATTTATCATGCTGCATTGAATGTTCACAGATAAATCCCAAACACCAACATCCAGCAAGATTATTACGTCCATTACCCATTCTGCAATGGAATGAGAAATTACCAGTATGGAATTCATCACTAAATTTCCTAATAATGTTAGACAACATGAATTAATCATGGTAATAGTGGATAAACTAAGTAAAGGAGCTCACTTTATTTCGGTAGAGTCTACTTTTAAGGTTCTTAGCATCGTTGATATATTTATGAAATAAATTTTCAGGTTGCATAGTGTACCTAAGGTAATCATCTTAGATGGAAATGGAAAATTTACAGGATTTTTTTAGAAATATTTATTTAAAGGATTACGCACACAAATAAATTTTACACGGCATATCATTTGCAGACCGACAGATAAAATGAATGTAGTGACCTTCAAGTTTACATGCACATTAAAATTTTATTTTCACCAAATAAGGAATGAGATGGAAATCGAAAGGAAGATTTCCCTGGTATGAATCGTCGTAAGTATATATATGATTCATTCTTGTTTGATCAATATCTATACTCTTCTCTTCATAAGTTTTTCATATTGACTTATTTTATTTAGATAAAATCTAGATATCATCACGAAGCATATTACGGCTTGACCCTTTCTTTCTAACTCGATGCAAGTGATATATAAGTGTTGTGTTCACCCTTGTTGATACCTTAGATTTATGGATATCTACAAGGGTCATTGGAGCCATCTCCAATGCCTAGTGGATAAGGAGGTGGGTGAAACATACCTCAAAAATAAAAATAATTTTTTTTTCTATCCAAATAATTTCAGACATATTAATAAAATATCCAACTGTTATCAGAATATATAAATAAACAAACACCCTCGCAATAAACAATGGTCAAGTTCATCCCTGTATAATCATTCTCACACATAAGTAGTACTGTAATAGTTGGTTTGCCCTCGACATATCCATTCTGATACCACATTAAACGTTTCCAAACTAAACTTGTTTTTTCCGCCTTCCACCTTTGGTTGTGGAACTCAGAAGTTGGAAAAGCAACAACTAGATATTTTCATTTGGCTGCTTCCCTCCTTCCACATTCCACAAATTTTTCTACATCCACTACTAGATTTTGATCCAAAATCCGACGGTTTTTTCCGACGGCGCATGGATTTTTTCTTTTAACCGTGCCAAAAATCAGAAAGATTAAATTTTTTTTGAAATGATGGGGATAAGTGTCGCTTAAGCGATGGCATTTCTCCTAAGTGTCGCTTAAGCGACAGATATCTTCCTAAGTGTCACTTAAGCGATGGCTCTAAAATTGCTTGATTTTTTAAAATCCAACTACAAGGATAAAAGGTGGTCAACAGGGTTTTTACTATGCATGGTTTTTTTGGGGTTAAATAGTTCAATATTTCATTTTGGGAAAATATAGGAAGAGTTTTACTACTAGTATCCTATTCTTTATTTATGATCTACAAAATAACAACTTATAGGATTGAACATGAATTAATCTTAGTTAATATCTACCAACAATGAAAATAACACTAATGCCATGTTGGATGTTTTGGTTATCCATATTTTAGGTGCTTGTGCACCAAAATATTGAGTGTAAAGGACTATTAATTATTACAAAATTTTAAGGGGAAAGGACAATTAGTGCATTATCCACTTTGATAAACACATAGAAACTACTACGAGTTATAAGACAAACATAATTCAAGATTAATGGAAAATATAATGGTAGTACTAGTTGGTTGAGAAGTTAAAAATAAAAAATGACAATTCAAATTTTACCTCACGAATATTTGTTGTAAATTTAATTTTCTCTAGTCATTATCGAGACTCTATTCCAACATGACCCATGTAGAAGGATCCTACGTAACCATTTTCCTTGAGAAACATTCCTATTTATGATAGTGGATATCCATATAAATTGTTCTATAAAATATATTCTCAAAGACAATGTTATCTCCATCCAACTTCACTAATTTTTCATGTTGTTATAGCTACAACTTTTAGTATCCAAGTAACTAGGATATGATCTCAACATAGTGTACTCTAGGATTGACCATGAATTAGTCTTGGAAATGATCTACCAAGAATGAAAATGGAACTAATATCATGTTGGAAGTTTTGGTTGGCCATAGTTTAGGTTTTACTACACCAATGTTT
>LPNX011177857.1:0-18345 GCA_001517045.1 Pseudotsuga menziesii | reverse complement strand
GTAGGGGCTCAACACTATGCCCATCAAGTGGTCCAAGTAAGAACTTTTACATCCAAGTGCAATGGCCTTCTATATGCAAGGGAACCATTATTGTGGGTTTATTGACCTTGTTCATGGCACTAAGAGCTTCTACAATAATCAGCAAGTAAGTACACGCATCGTTGTAGTAAGAGGGGTTCAAAGCTCCACCAAGGGCATCAAGGGCTTCTTCACATGGCGATGTGGGTTCCTTAACCTCTTCAATTGCAAATAGTGGACATCAAGGTCTTCACAAAGGTTCCATGACTTTATTAAGTCATTTATGACATCATCACATACAAGAGATCCATGACTTCAACAGGGGTTGCACGGTAATCAATCCACTAAGTGTGGAACCAAGGACTTCTTCAGAACTTCTTCAACCCAACAAGGACACTTCCTAGGGTACTAGGGCATAGGTTGTGGTATGGGGGACCAAGGAAACAACTTAGGGGTACTTAAACACTCTAAAGAGTGTTCAGGGATTTTTCCAATGTCCATAGGCCGCCAAGGGCTTCAAGCTTGGGCTTGGACAAAGTCAAAAGGTCTGCTCTGACACATACAACCACAAATCAAATACTAACCCTCAGGGGCTCCACAAGGGACACCAAGACTTAACTGTTGGCATCAATGACCAGACATTGTTGGCATCAATGAAAACCTAATCAACACTTCCCTCTCAGTCGATCCCTGCGGATCGTTACATGCATGCTCTATAAGCCAGCTACTGGTTTCAGTAAGATTGCTACAGCTAAGACCAAAACCAGAGCTCGGCTTTTACAATAGTCTACTTATCCTTATTGCCTATTTCAATCACGACTGTCTAACTGTATAACCAACCCTTTACAATACAAAATTACATTCTTTTATAAGCAGCCCGAAGGTCTTGCTTTTACAACACTGTGGGCCTATCCCAACAGTAACCCAAACCCTAATTAGTGACAGTCGGTCGTCTCTATCCTTGAGGTAGCCGCTTCCCGTCACACCACAGCTCTCTGCAGTCTTCCATGCTTCCCGGCACTGCTCTCCAGCTGGAAACGTGCTACGGCATCGTAGCTCTGTCTTAACTTCTTTCCTCCAAAACTTATCATTCTGCCAAAACTAGCAGCTTCTTCTATAGCTGCGGGACCCTGCTCCAACAATGCCACTTTCATTCTACAAGAAAATAAATGGTCAACCTAAACCATCTACTTAGCAGGTTCTTCAATTAGACAGGACAACTGTAAAAGTAATAGGAGAGAAGGAGGATGTTCTGATCCACTTATCTACAGATGAGAGGGTATGTCAGTACACCGACATTGTAGTAGCATACATACCAGATGCTTATGGACTAGTTTTGAGTTGAGACTGGTCGACAAGGTTAGAAGAATATTTTGCATCAAATTGGTCACATCTATGGTTGCCTCATAAGGGAAGTCCAAATCAAATAAAAGTATGAAGAGAGCCTCAAATGAAATACAATATCACTCAGTTAGAGGGAAAAAATGAACCAGTAAACTCTATATTGGGAAATTATTTCATTGAATTGGAACCAAGAAATTACCAAGCTAAAGAAGCCAGCAGTATACCTAATACCCAGCCCGATCTCCTTTGATTTTCATGGGCTGATGAGATTGACTGTAATATAGTATATCTAGTTTCAGATGTAGTCTGTAATTCAAATTCAAGAGAGGTAGATAGTTTTTGGACTCTTTATTTTGATGGTCTAAAACATTGGAGGGATCAGGGGCTGGCTGTGTCCTATTTGATCCCAAAAAAAATAAACATTTTCTTTCTTGTAGGTTAGAATTTGAATGCACAAATAACATAGCCGAATACGAAGCACTAGTTCAGGGACTTAAAAAAGCAATAGAACTGAAAGTAAAAAATCTAAAAGTATATGGAGATTCTGAAATCGTTGTTAAGCAAATTCGGAACAAGATACATTGTATTTCACCACATTTGAAAGCTTACCAAAGTGAAGTTTGGGATTTGCTTATAAATTTTCATACATTCAATATTGTGTCCATTCCTAGATTAAAAAATGCAGCAGCTGATTTACTAGCTACCTCAGCCAGAAGGCTAGTACCTTCAAATAATAGATGCTCTATCAAATTACTTTGCAGGCCTTCTGTTCCATATATGATCACAAATCTACGGGTTTTTGACGATGATCAACAAATTTTGGAGTGTTTGATGAATGACGATACTTTCAAAGCAGCAATAATAGATGATGAAGAACATCAAGCAAAATTAAAATTCGGGAACTTTATTTCTAAAGGAGTCAAGACCTTGGAACGAATGTTTGATTTAGATAACAAATTCAGAAAGCCATCAAATGTCAAGACTCATAGCTCGTCCTTACAATTTGAGCTGAAAATTTTGGGGACTGAAGCTAAACCCAAATATGTAAATTTGGGGAAGTGTTGTTCTCCAGGTGAAAGAAGTAAGTTCAGTATTTTCAAGCAGTACAAAGATGTGTTTGCTTGGACCTATGAAGAGCTTAAAACTTATGACATGAATATCATACAACATGTTATTCCAATTAAAGGTGGAATCAAGCCTTACCAACAGCCTTTGAGGAAGATGCATCCTAAGCTAGAACCTTTAATTCAAAGTGAATTAAAAAAATTGTTGGATGCTAAAATCATATTTAAAGTTAGACATTCAGAATGGGTTTCTAATTTGGTGCCAACACGAAAAAATTCAGGAGAAATCAGGCTCGGTGTAGATTTCAGAAATCTTAATCGTGCATCAGATAAAGATAATTATCTGGTCCCACCCACGGAGCAAATAATACATATGGTTTCAAGTTCTGAATTGTTTTCATTATTAGATGGATTCTCTAGTTATAATCAAGTATTAGTAGCTGAATAAAACAAGCAACATAGCGGGATGATTGGCCGTAGTGTTGTATATTTGAAACAAAGAGAGTGGAACATGCATTTCATTTGAGTCAAATTTTCGAGCGTTGTCGGAAATATGGTATTTCACTAAATCCTAAGAAATGTGTGTTTGTAGTCACAGAAGGAAAGCTATTGGGTCATGTTATTTCTAAGAAAAGGATCTCCATAGACCCGGAGAGGATTAAAGCCATAGAATAGATCCCTTTACCCCATAGTAAAAAGGGTATGCAATCATTTATGGGGACAATAAACTTTGCGCGAAGGTTTGTACCAGACTTTGCTCAAATCGTCAAACCTTTGCAGCAAATGGTTAAACATAGTGTACAATTCAAATGGATTGATTTGGAGAAGCACGCATTCAGGAAGATAAAAATATCTGTTGCTCATGCACCATCACTCAAAAGTCCAAATTTCAAAAATGATTTTATTTTGTACACTTTTGCGTTTGATGATTCATTAGCAGTTGTGCTTACACAGAAGGAAGATGGGGAAGATGAATACCCCATATCATTTATGAGCACTGGTCTGCAAGGACCTAAATTGAATTATCTAGCAGTTGACAAACAAGCTTAGTTCCACACCCAGCTGTACGATTTCTGTTTGTACAGAAGGAACAAGGAGAAAGAAGAGGAAACTGGGTGACTACCTTACAAGAATACGATCTTGAGTTCAAACCAACATCCATAGTAAAAGGACAAGGATTGTGTAAACTAATGACTGAAGGTCAAAAGAATGAAGAAATCAGCTGGGATAATGAAGCTGAGCTACATATGGTGGATGTATGTCCTTTGTTTACAGCTCCATATTATTGGTACTGGGACCTAGTCCATTACCTCCAAGAAGGATATTTGCCGGAGCATTGGAGTCCCAAGAAAAGAAGAGCATTATGTCTGAAATCAGCTTTATATCATATAATTGATGGAGTACTGTTCAGAAAGAACTACGATGGAGTTTTTCTCGGGTGCTTACAACAGGAAGATGCAAAGAAGGTCGTAGCAGAATTGCATGATGGGCCTGCTGGAGGTCATTTTTCCAAAGACACAACAGCACATAAGATTCTCAGAGCTAGATATTACTGGCCTACACTATTTAAGGATGCTCATGCTCATGTTAGAAAATGTGATGCTTGTTAGACTCTGTGTTGGAAGACAGGCTAACGCAGCAGGACCGTTAAAACCAGTAATTATATCAGAACCATTTGAACAATGGGGAATTGATATTATTGGAGAAATAAACCCAAATTCTTCCTTGCAGCACAAGTATATTCTGACAGCAACTTATTACTTCACCAGATGGGTCGAGGCTATTCCGTTACGAAAAGTAAATGAAAATGCAGTCATGGATTTCTTACAGAATCACATTATGACCAGGTTTGGGGTTCCAATTTCACTGGTTTTTTATAATGCTACTTACTTTTCTTTTATTAGATTAACTACATTTGCTAATGAAAGAGGAATCAAGTTGCATTATTCTGCAAATTATTACCCACAAGAAAATTGTTTAGCAGAATCCACAAACAAAAATCTGATTAGGATTCTAAAGAAAACCGTAATAGAAAATCAAAGAAGTTGGCATTTGGCATTACCTAATGCTCTCTGGGCTAATAGAGTCACACCCAAGAATTCCTTAGGTGTGTCACCATACACTCTCGTTTATGGAAAAGAAGCTATCCTTCCACCTAATATTTTGTTTCCATCTTCCATAATAGCTCAAGAATCTAGGGGTACCAATAATGAAATTCTGCAAATCAAAATCTATAATCTTTTGAAGTCGAAAGAGTCTAGGTCCAAAGCCAAAGAAAGATTTAAGCATCAACAGGAAATAGTGAAGCATTGGTTTGATAAACATAAAGCTGGGAACAAAGAATTCACAGTAGGAGATCTGGTTCTTAAGTGGGATCACCAGCATGATGAAAAGGGAAAGCACACTAAGTTTGAGTAGTTATGGGTAGGCCCTTTTCAAATTGCAGCAAAGCTAGGCCCCTCAACTTACAAGTTGCAAGACTTACAGGGGTGGGAAGAGAACTTACCAGTAAATGGTTTAGTTCTCAAACCTTATTTTTCTTGATCTTTTATTTTGTCTTGTACATAAATAAACATTTGAATTGTTTTTGTTTTTAGGGTTTTTGGTTTGTTTAGTTAGAGTTTGATTGATTGTAATTTTTAATAAAGAAGCACGATTTTTGGCTACGTGGAGTTCATCAAAATTCTGGGTTAACTAAAATCTTTGATTACAAGACTATGTAATATTAATTCATTTAATATTTGAAAGAACTTCTTCAAGTTTAGCAGTTTTCCTAAATGGCTATGAACACGTTGAAGTCTTGCTTAAGCCCTGTGAAATAACTCAGGATCAAAAGGTCTAGAATACTATTTCGAGGCTCCATTCATCTCACACTAAAAAATGTCTTAGGGGGTGACAGCAAAAGACCTATGGAAAGGAAGCAAGGTAAACAATATATTATATTTAAATAATTCCATGCCATGAATTGAAATCCAAAAGGCCAATAAGAGTCAAAATCTCCTCGAAAAAGCAATATGTATCAAAGCAAAGTACTGAACCATATTAGTACGTATAAGATTGCCAAAGTTCTTCTCCATCCGTGAGCTGAAAACTAAACATATCTCTCACACAAAAGGACATTATGGATGGAGGAGCCTAAATTAAAAATTCAGAAAGAAGGCAGGAGATAAAAATGAAACTCATATTCTTGGCCTCAAAAGAGTTATCTAAACTTTGAAATATTGGTTCCCTTGTTCCTTAAATTGGACTATAATCAATGATTAAAGTGCATACATCTGTCACTTCGAAAATCCAGATATCTTGAAGAATTCAGCATGTTGGTATTGTCAAAACAGTCTGTTGATCAAAGAGTAAATTGTTCAGAGATCTATGTTCACCAGGTAGTCACCAATTGTTGCAGCTGCAACTTTTTCCCCAAAAAATTTTCAATTTTAGGGCCCTACTTTTTATTTGCTTTTATTAAGTTTGGCCTAGGAGTATTTTTTTTTCACTGAAGTTACCCTGGAGTTCATTTTTTTCCTCAAAAACTTGATATTTTTCATTTTCTGTATCGAAATACTAGTCGACTATCCTTCTGATATCGGAAGCATAGTAGACTATCTTTTCGACGTCGTGGAAGCCAACGGTCAAGCCTGTCGAAAGAACTTCAGACTACCTCGCCAATACGTCGTACATCTTTTCTTTTCTCCTCGTTTTCATTTTTCCAAGCTTAACATTTAGTGGTATTGATATTCGATTACATTTTTTATCGTTGTCGGGATGTTTGGCAGGAGTGAGCCAGATTCTTAGTTTTTTACGTTGAGAATGTTGTGGGAACCTAGTGCTAATACTTTCCGAAATAGTTTGTTTTTCCTCGCCGACTCTTTACAGCTTTGGATCTCCGATTTTCGACACCCGTTAGAACAAGTGAAGCCGCGATGATATAACTATAAGTCGTTGACATTGCAGAGGAGGATCTGTCTAGAGGTTCCGAACTTAGAGTTCAGTAGTTCCAATGTCTGATGAACTTAAATATCGGCGGGTTCATAGTTTGTTTTCCACCCACCGTTGTGGAAATCTTCCGGTGTATCCTTTCGATTGACTTAGGTTTTGGCTGCCGATAGGGTTTTTAACCGTCGATAGATTCCCGCCGAAGTGTTATATATATGAAGGGTGTATATTTTATTGTTTTATCTGTATTTGACTTGTCATTTGCATTAGTCCTTGTCGTCTACACCATTCGCGTGCACCCAGCTGTCAGAAACTGGTTCATTCATTTGATTCCGTGGAAGTTTTCCCATCCCGTCGACCACACTGTTTTTTGCCAAGTAGGTAAACTACGACGTTACCATTTGGTTTTATTGGTTAATTTGGGAACCGTTAAGTTTTTCCATTGGTTAGGTTTTGTCCGCATAAAAATATTTCTTGCCCCTTATGGTTTTTCATGTTTGTTTTTACTTGGAGAGTGCAGAGTCTTAAGTTCTTGCAGTTTCTTTAGTGGGAATAGAGAATCTGAAGTCTGTGTGTTTTTTTTCTATTATGGATGAATTTGCTCCAGCGTGGGGGGTTAGGGCATGGTTGCAGACGAGCATTTCATTGTTTGCAACACCCGTTTCTTGGTTTTTCCACGGTCGGCCAAGGGTATTAAGCCGTTGTTTTTTCATTTACCTTATCTCGTGGGACTATGGGGGTTTTTTCCTTTTCGATCAATTTAGGGTTTTTCTCGAGGACGAAGCGCTGCGTAGGGTTTAGTATTTCGAGTTTGATTTTGAGAACGAGCAATGGTTTTAGTTTGATACATCTCAAGTTGCAATGGAAGATTTTTTTCGATGAAGTGAGGTTTTGCAGACAATGAGGCTTAGGCATTTTAGGAAGCGACCTACAAGATATTTCTTTTTTCTCCTTGATTCTTCATTCCTTAAATACTATGTTTGACTTATTTTTCAGCATGCATATTGAGGAGGTAAATTGATATATTTTCCTGTTTATTGTTAAACATTTGCTAATAACTCATTTGGTCTAAGAACATGCTTTGACTGTGGCAGGGTGATTGTTATAACGAAAACATGTCAAAGAGACAAAAGAAGAAAGCTCCTATGGTTGAAGGAGAGCCTAAAGTAGAGATCATCACCAAAGTAGAGTATATCTACGAAGATGCCAAAGCCTCTCCTGGGGTCGAACCAGAATACAAGTGGGGAGAGATATATAGAATGATTGTCAACCAGAATGTACCTGATGTCGATTTTGAGGAGCTGACCATCTATGCCAACATTGAGAAATCAGCCCTAATGAAAGTGGCTACGAGGCCCGAGTTATTTCCTTGTTCTGAAGTGATAGGCTGGATTTTGCCTAGGGCAGATGTAACCACAATGATTCTGGAGAACACTGCCAAGCAAGGTTATGCTGCATATAGCCCTGCATATGTCTCTATGGCTTATCATCTACCCTCACCCCAGGTTTATTTGACAGAAAGCTGGTTAAAGGAGATAGCTATGGATCTAGTGGAGACATTAAAAAGAATAATGATACCCGGAAAAAATTTCCGAACTAGACCTTCCAGGTAGTATGACACCTCTACTCTTCGTGCTCCCTATAGGTTCATTGCATTAATGCTCAATAGGATTTTTGGCAGAGTACATGGGAAGAGCTTGAAGATAGGTTGGATACTAGTGATTTTCTTTGTAACTACCCAAGGAACCATCTTTAACTGGGAAAATATTGTGTCAAACAGCCTCTCTGCATGTATATCAGCAGCCTTAGGAGGGGTATCTCAAAAGAGATCCGAGTTTTATATGAGTTCTATCCTGATTGACTGCATACTGTGCACTCAGTCTTTTCCTGCTTTGAGATGTAACTGGGAGAAGGACAGAACCCCAGTGTACATAGCCTACAAATTGTTATGGGCACATAAGTACTATAGTTATTACAGGGAAATATGTGAGCACTTCATCATGCCCTTATATACCCTCATTTTCTTGACTGAATGTAGTTACATGTTTGAAGAGGCATTCAAAGTCATACAAGAGTTTGGAGATTACTATTTGACGGAAGATGGGCTGTATGTAAGTATGTATGGTGGTTCCAGAGCTCCTTCCCTGCTACCAAAGTATGCCACAGATTATGTACTTCACAAGGAGGCGATTAGGCATCTGTATATTGATGGCTTAGGCAATTTTATGATTGAGCATAAAAAGGAAACATATCCTGTAGTACCTTTCCTGCTTGGCAGCTACAAGTTTTCAAGAGTAAAGTAGGTGACAGAATTTGTTGAGCTGGAGTATTTTCATTTTGGTGAAATGAATTTTCACAGGAATAACTCCCACAATAAAGTAGCGGATTACTGCAAAGAAGCAGGAATTCATTTTGAATATACTGATTTTTGGCACAATGACAAGGAGACATTCAGAAATGCGAAGAACATAACCGCCCTTAAGAAGAGATTCAAACAAAAAATAACTATTATGGGTGGAAAAGAAAAAACTTTAGAAAAGGCTAAGAAATTGGAAGAGGAAGAGGCGAAAAAGAGAGAAGAATATGCTAGAAGGCTAGCATAGGAAGCAGAAAGCTGGTTGAAAAATGAAGAAGAAGAAAAGAAGCGAGTTGCAGAGGAAACAGTTAGGAGGGAAGAAGAAAGAAAGAGAAAAGAAGAAGCTGAAATCAAGAAGAAACAAGAAGAAAGCGAAGGTTTGAGACTAACAGGATCCCAAAAGGATCAACAGACTATAGAGCAAGTTGATACACAAGGAGTGCAAGATCAAATAGATCAGGAACAAGGACAATCTGATCCGGATCCCTTGGAACCTGCTGCATCTTCTGGCAGCATATTAGGACAAGCTTCATTTTCTGAGATAAATTTGATCCCTTTCATGCCTACAGAAGGGGAGGAGGTTCCCGATTTTAGTACTATTTTTTACAATAAAAAAAAGAAAAGAATTGTAAAAAGAACTGAGAACAAGGTCGAGACTGGAGGACAGTCAAGGAAAATGGTAATAGATAAAACATTGGTACATGGGACACATAAATATCCACGTTTGATAGCAAGAGCTCGGGTAGCGTTAACCTTAGCGACTGAGGACAATGTGGACAGGCTTATGACTGACCTAGAGCAGTCACAAAAGAATGTAGCCCAATTGAAAGAAACTTTAAAAAAAGAAAGAGATGAGAGTCAAAAGCTGAAGAGGAAGTATGAAGATATGATGAGTGAAGTCAAGAATTCAAGAACAGAATTCCAGACTCTGCAAGAAGACAAGAATGCTTTAGAAATATCTGCAGAGAAAACGGATAAGAATGCTCAGGATAGCTTAGCTGAATTACAAAAGCTACAACTAGAACATCAAATGTTAAAAACTGAAAGGGATGATCTTCAGGTATCATATGAGAATTTAAGTGCACAGAAGAACAGGTTGCAGAGCAGGGTTACTGAGTTAGAAATGGAGAAGGCTACCACAAAGGAGAAGGAGAAGTAGTATCAAATGCAGGTGGCAGCCTTAGAAGAGAAAAACACTTCATTGACCGTATCACTTAAGGATGCTATGGAGTAGAAAACCGACATTCAGCCTTTGAAAGAGCACGTTCTGATTCAAAGAAGAAGAATCCACCAAATACAGATACGCATAGAATATGAAAGGTGTAAAATTTTGCAGACAGACACCAGACTTGAGGGAATTATAGACACCACTTCATACTTTTTGGATAGATCTCAGGATAGGTTGGATATTCTAACAGGAAGAATGGTCTAGGAAGAAACAAATAAGGAATCTCCCATGGAGTTAGCAGTAAAGGATCACCAGATTTTAAAACAAGAGTATGATTTACTAGAATTTGCGATTGATGTAGCAGAAGAGTTCAAGAAAATCATGAAGAAGACAAAGGGAGCATGTGCTGAATATTGCAGGAGAGTGCTTTCTACATACAAGCGATGCCAGACTTTTGCAGAAAAAAGATTGGATGTGCTACCGGAGCATGAATTGTTTCTAAAACATCTACAGGATAGGTATCAAGAGGATGAGCAAGAAATCCAACAGGTCAAAGACCTAGATGAATGTATCTTGAAGAATGCGGTGGCACAGGAAGCAGTAAGCATACTTCTATTAGAAGACTAGCTGCACCTAAGTCCTGCCAAGATAAAGGGGGTAAAAAACCAAGCTGCTAAATATGAAATTAATATTTGATTTCTTGAGCTTGTCAGGTTTGAAGGCATAGCAGCAGATGCTCATGCATGGAAGAAGTACATCAACGAGCAAGCTGGCCCTTCCTCATAAAGTGTTTTGGAAATTTTGATTTGAAATGTAATATATTGTATTAATTATGTGCACAAGCTACGAAACAATTTTGGAAAATGAAAGGTTGGGGAAGCTCAAAAGACAGCCCAAGAGTTTTGGTATTTTGTATAAATATAGGAGAGTTTTAGATGTAAAGGGACCTTTTTCCCAGACTATCTTGAGAGAGTATTGTAAGAAGAACTATTTCCTTTTACAATAAAGAGTCACATGTTTCTGCTAGAGAAAGTGCTGTGGATTTTTTCAAATGTTTGCTATGGACCAGTTGAATATGAACTATTTCTTTTTCAGCTTGTTTCCATTAACTGTGAGATCGTTCTAACTCATTGAATTTCTTTTCATGATATGAATGTACTCTGGTTTATTCTATGAAATTCCTGCATTGAGTAATGAAGGTTTTAATTAACAATAAGCTATTTTGTTGTTTATTTTTCTATTGATGTTCATGTGTTCTGAAACATTAACAGCTACCTATGATTTTTCTTTATGCATGCACTACAGTACATTACTCACCATTAATGATAGTTTTCCTCCCTAGGGATAGGTTAATAAGTATTAGTTAGTTTCTTGATGTTTGTGATTTAGATGCGATGGAGGTAAGACTAGAGGTAAGAAACTGCGCATCACATTGTGACCCTCCTCGTTATCTCTATTGTCTGCATTTTAGTTAGGCACTTGCACATCATAACTTAAACATAAAAAAACTAAAAATATACATGGTGGACCGGGTCGTAACTAGTAAAGCACTTTAATTGATTACTTGACCTACGGTAGCCGGACCATAAACCAAACGGATTCCCCATACCAAACAGTAACGGGCTAATTGGGAACGTTTATTGGGCAGAATCCCTAACTGTTGTTACCTGCGATTTTCCAGGCCTCAACAGATGGAAAACAAAAGGTTGGAACAAGAATTGATGAAACAACCCTATAGTGGGTGATTAATATTCAAACTGAATATTTAGATCATTAGCAGTAAATAGTAGTCAACGGTTTCTAATATAGTGCATTTTTTTGTTACATAAAAAAAGGGTCATGGCCCCCGCGGCCTCTTTTTATAATTTTTTTGACAGAGGCACCTCGGTCGAGGTATGTACCTCGACCGAGGTCCATACCTCGACCAAGTTAATACCTCGGTCGAGGTATTTATTAACCCTCGGTCGAGGTTTTAATACCTCGACCGAGGGTTAATAAATAACTCGACTGAGGGCTGAACAAAACCTCGGTCGAGGGCTTGATAAAACCTCGGTCGAGGGTTTAACAAGCCCTCGACCGAGGTGCGTTTTTTTGTTTTTGCCGAAATGCGCTTGTCAAAAAGTGTTACCCAGGTCGGCGGATTCACCCATTACTAATAATATATTTTTTTGTTTGTTTGATTGCTTGTCACTTGGGATTGGTAGAAATGAATCATTGGTTGAGAACCAAAACCTAGAGGCATCTTAGTCGTCAAAGTCACCAGAGGATTGAACCCTTCTTAGGCCACACCAGCCCTTAGCATGGCTGGATTTTTTGGTGTCTCCTCCCAACTAGATCACCCCTAAGGGGAATTGAACCCAGGTACCCTTGCTGACAAGACCCACGCCTCAACCAAAAGAGCTAGCGATAATTGACTAATAAAAATATCTACTTATTATATCAATGCAAATATAATTTATAATTTAAATGTTAAAAATATTAATGATTGCAAACTATTTGTTGGATAATGAATTCCAAAGTCCACCATGCTTTTCATATATCATAGTATTATCTTCCTTGATGTCATATGATTGATGTGGAGCTATAAAAAATATGGAAAGAAGGTTTAATGTAAAATTGATGTAAGCTACACTAGGCTACTGAAAAACTCCAAAATTGACTTGCACAATGAAAAGTTTTCCTTTTTTCCTTAATTCCGATTGTTTTTTTAGCAAAAAAGAACTTTTCATTTCTTATTGATAAACAAAAAATGGATTAGCATGTTTTTCCATCATACATGATAACTCACTCATGCTTTTGCTAATTCATGAGGTCCTTGACTGATTTGGGAAGTGCTTTAGCCACCTATGTCAGTTTATCATATTTAGTAAGTCTATCATTAGAGGAAATTTCAACTCAAAATGGACCTTTCAACCCTGATTCAAATTCCATGTCATCATATGTTAGCCAATGAAATCGCTTTAAATTTGAAATAATGTATATGTCTTAAACAAGTTTTTAATATAAATTTGAGAATAGGTATCATAAAAAAAACTACCATTTTTGTTCGTATTTTTTACATATATTCCTATGTTTTTACTTAAATTTCGATAGGGAGAACTCGTTGGGTGCAGAGTTAAATTCCACATCCAACGAGTACCCACTCTGCATACTTTTGACGGACTCCGCTACCCCAAAAACAAGAAATACCTAAAAAAACGTGATAATGATGTCATCATCACGTTTTTTCAGGTATTTCTTGTTTTTGGGGTAGAAAGGTCTGTCAAAATTATGCAGAGTGGGTACTCGACATCATCATCATATTTTTTCATGTATTTCTTGTTTTTTAGGTAGCGGGGTCCGTCAAAAGCATGCAGAGTGGGTACTCCTTAGATGTCATCATCACATTTTTTCAGTTATTTCTTGTTTTTGGGGTAGCAAGGTCCGTCAAAAGTATGGAGAGTGGGGACTTGTTGCTCCCGATTGAAATTTGAGTAAAAACACAGGGAAATATGTCGAAAATACGAACAAAAAAAGTAGTTTTTTTCCTTTCTTCCTCCAAAATTATAAATATTATTTAACTAATATTTTATTATTTTCCTTGGGAGGCCAATTTTGAGTTGAAATTTTCTCTAATGTTTTCTAATCTTGTTTTCTGATCTTGATGAGTGGTCTCCAATACAACTCGATTTTACCTATGAGGGGTGTACTATTTATGTACACTGTTATTCATCATTATTCAATGGAAGGATACTCCAATATTCATTTCTTCATTCATGTGATTCAATCTCGATTCTTCTCTCTATTTTTCCTATGTATGCTTGTGAGAATTATCTTAATAGCAAGATCTACTTCTTGTGCTTCTTCTTAGCATCTTTACTCATAGCATTAGAGTTACTATTTCTACATGGTATTAGAGCTATTAGAGCTCTCCTACAAAGACTAGAAAAACAATAGAAACTACAAATAGTTTTAATCCTCTTAGCATCCACAATGTTGCACCTCTAAACAATAAAAAGAATCCACCTTATTTAGAAGGAACCCCTCAAACATATGTTTTATAATCCATAACATCAAAGGAGAAATAGGAAATGAAAAAACAAGAAACAAAACCCACACAAGGTGATCAATTCATTGGAGCAATGGAAGATTCAAGTAACACAGAGGAGATTCAAGTAACACAGAGGATATTGAAGAAGAGGAGGAAATAGAGGACATGGCCCGTGGGAGAGCTTGATATTACAGGAATAGAAAAATCTTGTAATAGAAATGAAAATATTTCTATTCCAAAGCGACAAATGGTATTATTGTAGGAGTCTCTTACAAAAATCAACAAAAATATCATAGTAATACTCAAGGAGGTGGCACCCCCAAGACTTTGTGACTAAAATATTTCGGTTCAAAGAAGGAATCTAGAAACCCAAAGGAAGAAAAGTGAAGGGGTTTCCAAGCCAATCAACAATTTATAACTTGGAAGTTGGTGACAAGCTTATCAGATCCATTTTAAGGTCCTTAACAACATGAAAAAGATCAATTCAATTAGGTTCAAATTTTTCTTGGTCGAGTTAAGATTTTGAGAGGTCGAATCTTTTAATGCCATGGGAGAGCAGTTATAAGTACTTACCTATAGAGTGGCTAGAAAGCATGTCTGTGTAAATGATACCTTCCTTTCCAAAAATAGTTAATCATGAAAGCAATATCCTGCAATATTAAGGGAATAAATGGAGAAAACAAGTTGTGTCTACTCAACAACAAATCAAAATACAAAAGCCAAACGTTCTTTTGATCCAAGAAATAGAATATGACTCAAACACTCATGAGAAAATATTCTCAAGTGTTGAAGGACTAGCAAGGTGAAATCCTTTGATGCTCAAGGGGTGTCAGTGGGTCTATCTATCCTTTGGAACCCAAACTATATCATTTTGAATAACTTTGCATTATCTACCCATAGCATTGCATCCATCTTCAAATCGGTTGGCTCTAATGTAAAAGGTACTATCACAAATGTAAATGGATCTCAACTACTCTTTCAAAGGTTGGAATTTATGAACCATTCGGTCAATATAGGACACAGTCGACAACAAGGCCACTAGATAATTAAAGAAAAATTTAACATGATCACAGATCTCTCTAAGAAAAAAGGGGGGCTTAGATTATTTAACAAGGACAATGATTAACCAAACTATTCAGCACCTTGGTCTAACAAACCTGGAGACTAAAAATGCATATTTTACTTAGAATAATTGATAAGGAGGATCCAAGCAAATTGCCTAATGTACAGATAGATTCTTACTGTATGAATCCATCATCCAAATTAGTATAGATATAGACTATTCCATCTTACCAGTGGCCAGTTCAGATCATTGTCTCGTATGTATTTCGTTTCGACTTGCTTGAACACCAAAATCCAAACCCTTTGAATTTGAAAAATTATGGCTTAACCATGAGGATTTCAAGCAAATAGCAACCAATAGTGGAGAGAAACAGAACTTGGATCATACACTAAATGTACATGTTCAACAATGACTAAAAAAATTGAAGGCCAAGTTGAAAATATGAAATAAGGAAATATTTGGAGACATTTGCGGCCAAGAAAAAAATAGAAACAAGTATGAAGGAAATCCAACAACAAATCATTCTAGTGGGATGAACAAAGGAATTAGCCTCCAAAAAAAATAAACTCAAGTTCAACTAAACCAAAAATATAGGCAAGAGGAAGTACTATGGAGACATAAATCAAGAGTGACTTGGCTAAGAGAGGGGGATAAAAACATAAAATTCTTCCACCAATCCAAGATACAGAAAAGATAACAAAACAAAATCTTAGCTTTCAAAAGAATATATTATCAACATGTAATTAAGCATGAGGAAATACAAGAAAAATTGATCATGTCATGGGTAGGAAATACTAGTGTAGATCCATCTTAACTATGGATCTATCATGGGTTGAAAGAGATCAAATCTTTCAAGGTACAAACCCTTTCTCAAGTTTCTGTAGTCTAAAAATGATTTTCACCTCAAGGAATTTGATCTGTCTCAATGCATGATAGATCTGGAGCTGAGATGAGTCTCTGCTTGTGCTATATTAAAGCTAAACACAATAAATTTTAATATATAAATTATAAAACTATACTAAATCATTTTAAAGTATAAACTGTGAAAATTATATAAATACTTTTTACAAATTAGCAAGTGGAAAATAGTCTTTTATGGAGGTAATTGTAAAAACTGTCACATTATACATTATTTATGTATATAGTTATCCATTAAATTATTGTATATTATTGTATAATAGAAAGGGTTGATCCACCTTTAGAATGAGCAAATTGAAACAAATGAGTAACTAATGAAAGCACTTGACTTGTGGTCAATGAACCTTGATAAGCCGCAAGTTAAGTGCCACAAACTACCTGTTATCCATGCCTCAACTATAATATGGGTTCCTTTAGTGAGGACACTAACTTTCTCTTGAATCCAAATTCATTTGCAGTTGATTGACGATGTGAATGACCATTACTACATGGTCATTCATGGATCATAGTAAATAATACCATTTGAAGATTTATCTTAATCCATTTTTCAAAACTTTTAGATATTATTGGAGCATAGATTCTTGAAATGTCAAGTACCATATATCAACCTAAGCACCTTACAAATAAAACCTATAAGATTGAATAATCAAACTATTTGACAAAAAAACATCAAAGGTAAGAGTACAGCAGTGAAGTAAAAAAAAGTAATTAGTTTATGTTGTGCCTTACACTTGGTATTTGTTTTAGTAATGGCTAATTTGCTCCCAAAATGCTACAATTTACTATGAAAGAAAGAACAAAGTAGTACATTTTCAGCGGCCAAGCAAGGAAAAATTCCTTCCAAGCCCATATTTCTTGTGGAAAATTTACTTCACTATCCTAGACAAAGAATTACTACTTCACTATAGCATTTCTCCTTTGTCATTGGTTTTGTACACAATAACATTCAACCCATGAGAAACATCTATGTTCTATGTATATAAGTTAAATAATACTTTTAGCCTATAGTGGTAGGTCAGTTGACAATTGTGGAGGTTAAGTCAACAAAGGTTACTTGGTTAATTCTTGAAGGTCAGGGGTTGAGAATGGGAGCCACCCGAGAGGGGAATAAAGTTACTCAATGGGAATCTAGGATGGTTGAGAATGGAAGCCACCCAAGAGGGGAATAAAGTTACTCAATGGGCATCTAGGATGGTCTTCATTTTCAGACAAACTTGGTGACAATATATTCTGGGTAGGTAGATCGTTCTTTCATTCAACACTAAGACTAGCCCTGACCTAGGTTATAGTCTCATCATTTGATTATAGAGATTCCTTATTGAAAAAATAAATAATTATCTAGTATACCCTACAACATAACATGCTACTAACATAGAGATAGATACCCTCCACACATTAGTGTAAAAATCCCTCAACTTGTGGTCGATGAACATTGATAAGCTGCAAGTTAAGTGCCACAAACTACCCGTTATCCATGCCTTAACTACAATATGGGTTCCCTTAGTGAGGACACTAACTTTCTCTTGAGTCCAAATTCATTTAGAGTTGATTGACGATGTGAATGACCATTACTACATGGTCATTCATGGCTCATAGTAAATAATACCATTTGAAGATTTATCTTAATCCATTTTCCAAAACTTTTAGATATTATTGGAACATAGATTCTTGAAATGTCAAGTACCATATATCAACCTAAGCACCTTACAAATAAAACCTATAAGATTGAATAATCAAACTATTTGACAAAAATGTAAGCCCCTTACAAATAAAAACTATAAGATTGAATAATCAAACTATTTGACAAAAAAACACCGAAGGTAAGAGTAAAACTGTAAAATAAAAAAAAATAAAAGTAATTAGTTTATGTTGTGCCTCACACTTGGTATTTCTTTTAGTAATGGCTAACTTGCTCCCAAAATGCTATAATTCACTATGAAAGAAAGAACAAAGTAGTACATTTTCAACGGCCAAGCAAGGAAAAATTCCTTCCAAGCCCATGTTTCTTGTGGAAAATTTACTTCACTATCCTAGACAAAGAATTCCTACTTCACAATAGCAGTTCTCCTTCGTCATTGGTTTTGTACAAATAAAAACATTCAACCCATGAGAAACATCTATGTTCTATGTATATAAGTTAAATAATACTTTTAGCCTATAGTGAAAAAAATTCCTTCCAAGCCCATGTTTCTTGTGGAAAATTTACTTCACTATCCTAGACAAAGAATTACTACTTCACAATAGCAGTTCTCTTTCATCGTTGGTTTTGTACACATAAAAACATTCAACCCATGAGAAACATCTATGTTCTATGTATATAAGTTAAATAATACTTTTAGCCTATAGTGGGAAAAATTCCTTCCAAGCCCATGTTTCTTGTGGAAAATTTACTTCACTATCCTAGACAAAGAATTACTACTTCACTATAGCAGTTCTCCTTCGTCGTTGGTTTTA
>LPNX011177855.1:12474-54208 GCA_001517045.1 Pseudotsuga menziesii | reverse complement strand
TCTGCAACACAAGGAGAATGCTTCTAGGGAAAAGGTGTGGGCAAAGAGAGCTCCAATTCCTCCAGCATAACAATGCAAAAATTCAAGTCTCCTCTCATGGACCTCGCTACCTCTATTTATATGGTTAAAGAAGAGCTAGGGGTGAAGACAAAGTAGTTACAACTAAATGAGTCAGTTGCATAACTACCCAAACTACCCAAATTTCAAAAGGCGTGTTTTTTGACATTTTTAAGAGGCATACACGGGTTGCATAATTGGACAGTCGGGTATATGAGCAACTCACATACATACGCGGGTATGATAGAGAGCAAATCGCGTATCATATGTGGGTTTGCCTTAAGGCAAGTCACGTATAGACAAAAAACTCATTTTCAGGGTATTTCTGGGCATTTTCAGACTTTGGTGTCTTCTGGAAAGTTTTAGCTAATAGAAATATATTTCCAACAATGTAGAGATGAGGTCAAATGGAGTTACAAAACTGAAGATATGGGTCCTCCAAGTTGGGTGTTTTTTCAGTGACTTTTCATGAAGTGTCATCATGGAAGTGTTGACATGCGACGAAATCATGGGAAAGTGGTCATAGGAAGAGATGTGTCATTTTGAGCTATAACAGATGCCCCCTAATGTGTGAGGTTAGAGGGGAAGATGATAGCCAAAATACATTATAAATGAAATAGCCGAGTATGGAGAGAGCAGAGAATCCAAGATCAAAAGGCTCAAACAAAGGTACCTGTAAGAGAGATAAATGTCAGAAAAACTGATCTCTGGGACATACAAGTCCATATACAAAACATTGCCATAAAGATAGTGGCGGATCCAACATATGTATAACTGATGAAACTATCATGGTCGCTCAATATGCAAAAAGGCGCCACATCCAATCTAAAGAAGCCATGGCCACAAATGAACAAGGTGGATCCATGCTCAACAATAGATCATAGCCACAAAAATACAAGGTGGATCTATGTCTCAACAAAATGTCATATAAAGTATAACAAGGTCTTGCGCAACTTGGGCAATAACAAAAAATGACGATGCTATTGTCGTCCCAAGGTCTTCAATCCAAACCGCCCAAAAGGTACGAATCTTAACCATGCGAATAAAAGGAGTTGAAGTCGAACATGGAGGAAACCGTTTGATTACCGGTCAATAAGGAGAACCGTTAACAAACGCGAGGGAAACCACCATTAATGAAAATGGTCCCCAAGGTACCTAGTACATTCTAACAAGTGTGATTACAAGGAATTGAAGTCGAACACTTGAAGAATCTATCAAGTAGGAGACATTAAGGTATTCTGACTACCCAATAGCAAGGGAAATTGCCACTAATGACTATAATCCCCAAGGTACTGTCATAAAACTCTAAATATCATTCCCAGAGCAAGATGTGTTGCAGTCGATAGGAAGAGATCCATTGGAAGGAAGGCGTTAAGGCATCCTTCATCATCCAACATGAGGTAAGTCAAAGACTAATTGGATCTGGAATTGGTACTGAATTTCACGACAAGGAACGCTGAAGGCATGATGTAATGAACTGATACCAGGGAATGGCCGACACAAAAGGTCAAGGAAACTGCAGAAATGGTCGACAAAGGTTTAATCCTTGAACAGTGAGCATGACACAAAAGTGACTTAGGCAGCTTTTGACACAAAAAGGCCAACGACAAAATATGCAATGTAGGAGACATTGACAGATTCCCCATATAATTGGAAAAGAGACCAACTGGAGGAGTAATAAACTCTGAATCAGGATAAGGTCAAAATACTAGGAACCAACTGTTTGATAGACTCAAAACTGGTGCTTTGTTCAAGGAAACAAGAATTGCTGCCATGATGTAAAAAACATGTGAATGAACTTCCCTTCCCCTCTTTCTTGTAAAGGTTTAACAAGTCCAAGAAAGCAAACTCGGGACCATCTTCATTTTTGGCAAGCTCGAAGAAAAGAAAGAAGAATGCTTGGTAAAGCACTGATTCGTGGATTTTACGAGCCCGAACTAGTACGTGATCGACGGTGTTTTCATAGTTTAGAGAGTCTGAAAACTCCAAAGAAGACTCCAGGGGGGTCCTTTTTCATACAATTTAGTCTCTTGAGGCTGAAAAAGTATAAAACATACCAAAGAAGAACTATCTTAACTTCCGAAGAAGAAAAGGTGCACCTTTTTCGTATTTAGTCAGGAAGGTCCGAAAAAGGTTAAATTACCACCTACCCAATGCTCCTTCAAAAGAAGCATATAGCCTGAGTTTTACGAGTGTGAAGGAAGGCGAGATCACTTGGAAAGATCCATTTGATTACAAGAAATGGGGCTTACAACAATAAACTCGATGCTTTGTTCTTTAGGGTTTAATGAGCATGACAAAGACATAAAGTACACTCGGAATCTTTTTCATGTTTTGGTCCAGAACACAAAAAAGAGAAAACTAAGCTCATACCAAGGGTTCCTTTTCCGTAAGTTTAGTCCCTCAGGTCCGAAAAATAGATAAACCTATGCCTGAGAATACTCTTCTCAATTCAAAAAGAAAAGAGAGGGTTCCTTTCTCATATTATTCCACATGGTCCGAGAAAGCGATAACCTACCACCAATGTGGATGCCCGTTCACATATTCTTAACGAGCCTGAACGGACAAGTTTACTCGGCAGTCAAGTCTATTTTGAGGAGTCAGACTTGGGCCTAAAGAAACTCAAAATCTTTTCTGTGAAGTTTTAACGAGTCCGGAAAACTCAACTCGTGACCTCCTTACTGTTTTTAATGAGCTCAAAGGAGAGCAAAAAGAATGCTCCAAATGCGAGGAGACGAGTGTCATAGACAGGCGAAACTAGTTCCAAGCGCAAGGAACAGACCTATGCATAATGCAAGGAAAATGAGCAAGATAAAGACACTCGGGGAAAGTCTCCTCAAGGTAAAGGGTGTCAAGTTGCAAAGGAAAAATGATACAAGGCTGGGCAATGATGAGAACAAAGATGAGGGCTTATACAACGAGCTAGAAGCGTGGCAGCCGACATCAGGCTCATAAGCACGAGCAGGATACATGCAAATGCAGTTACAACTTGAACAACAAGGAGAGGCCAGTAAACAGTTGTGAATCCAACTACAAATCCTGTCTCCAAGAAACAACAACATGAGGATCATATTCAGAAGAAACGATCTGATTCGTGTCACTTCGGTAGAAACACATGTGGCTTTGCTATCTTCTACAAAAGGTAAAGTCAAGGAAGAATCGACCGAAGAAGATTCTATAGAACCAAGGCTCAAGGGTTTATAATAAGTAAGATCAACCTCAGAAGGAGAGAAAAAATCAACAAGGGAGATAGAGTCTACATGAACAAACTCAGTATCACTGGAGTTGAAAAATTCATAAGAAAAATCAAACTCATCAGGATCACTGACTTGCTGTTCGAAGGAAGAGTCAAAAGACTCAACAAGACCAACATAAGAAGAAAGGTTAGGCTTACTAGGAAAATCAGGGTTAGACTTAGTCACAACTGAACCAACATCCAAAAGAAGATTAGACTGTATCAAAGACTCTAGGAAGACTTCATCCGAAGGAAGGAGATCATCCGAGATAGGACACATGTCTAAACTTTCAAATGGATTAACAGAGTGGAGAGCATGCTCCATAGTCTGTATAGGATGACTCACCAATTCAACTACTGGGACCATGTCCCAAGAAGGTAAGCATGAAAACAGAGGCTTCTTCTTAGTAGCGATTGAACAGAAAGGACATGAGGCCACATAGTTCACCTGTGGCAGGGTAGTGTCTATAGAAACACTGGGAATCAATAAAGGAAAAACTTGGTCTCTAGTTGGGTCAGGAGATGGATCAAGAAAATCCAACTGATCAATAGTGACAATTTATTCACCATGATTAAAGTACATCACATGAAAGAATGTTGACACCATAGCTTGCATGGCATAGACATAATCACGTCCAAGGAGCATATTGAAGTCCAAGGGGTCTTCTATCACCATGAAGTCAACTAAGACGGTCTTCCCACCCAAAGTAACAGATGTTTGAGAAAGAATTCCCAAGGCTATACAAGTTCTTCTATCAAACAAAAGTAACTGACTAGCAGTTGACACAAGGCTGGGAGATCCCATGCCTCGCCAAGCACGAGCAGACACGATACTAATTGAGGCTCCTTCATCAACAATACAATGAGAAATCATGTATGATTCAACTTTGACCTTTATCTGGAAAGGTGCATCAGAAGGAAGGCGCGGCTCAACTAGGCTATCCCAATCCAAGGAAGCAATCTGAGAGCTTGGTGGGGGTTGATCTGAAGCGAGTTCAGTGCCCCCTTGTTTAGTAAGGTCTGAACTGGCAGTGAAGAAAATGTGACTAGTAGACACTTCACTCTCCAAAGGAAGAGTGGGATTGATCGATACTGAATTCGATTCAACCACTTCATGAAAGTCACTCTCCGAAGGGAGAGTGGGATTGACCAAAGATGACATTGGTTCAATCACATCAGGATCACTCTCTGAAAGAAGAGTGGGATCGACCAAATCTAAGATTGGTTCGACCACTTGATCAACCAAAGGTTGAGTGGGTTGTTGAGAAACTATAGGTTGTTCAGGAGAAGGAAATTCTTGAGTCTCGAACCACACTCTTCGCACCTCTGCAATAGTAGGGCACTGGTGAGTAAGATGATCTTCCTCGCACAGCTTACAAGGGAACTTAAGTTTACACTTCAAACAACCAGTTTTCTCAACGGTTTCAACATGAATAGTAGTAGCTGACTGTTTTCTCTTAACATGACTTGCAGAGGATGAGAGTTTTCCCCCATCATGAAAACCAGAGGCCGGGTAACTAGGTCCAACCTGAATAAGAGAGGTTGGTTGTTGAGAGACTTCAGAATGTTCAAAAATGGGATGACCATGAAACCAAACTCTTCACACCTCCGTGATAGAAGGGCATTTATAAGTAAGGTGGTCTTCCTCACAAAGATTACAAGGAAACTTGGGCTTATGTTTTGAACGGGTAGTCTTTTCAACAATGTCAACATGACTCGCAGTGGCTGACGGATTGTCTTCAGCATGAACCACAGAGGCTGAGAGACTACCCCCAGCATGACTTGCGGAGGCTAAGAGACTTCCCCCAACATGACTTGTAGAGGCTGAGAGACTACCCCCAGCATGACTTGCAGAGGCTGAGAGATTGGGTCCAACATGAATTGCAAAGGTTGTACGGGCACCACCAACATGAACAACAGAGGCTGAGTGGTTAGGATCAACATGCTTTACAGCAGTTGACTGTGTGCCCCCAGCATGAACCACAGAGGCTGTGTGGATGAATCCAACATGACTTCCAGAGGTTAGATGGGGAGGTTCAACTTGAACAACAAAGGTTGAACGGGTGCCCTCAGCATGAACCACAGAGGTTGAGTGACTGGATCCAACATGACCTGGAAAGGTTGGAAGGATCCCACCAACATGATCAACAGAGGCTGGATGGTGAAGATCAACTTGACTTGCAGAGGTTGAGTGCTTAAATCCAACATGACCTACAGAGGTTGGATAGGTTCCCCCAGTATGAACTGCAGAGGCTGGGTGGTGAGGTTCAACTTGACTTGCAGAAGTTGAATGGGTGCCCCCTTGCTTATGTGCCTTCTTCCTATTCCTATTTCTTTTACTCCTTTTAGACTGTCGGTTACTAGTATCAGTACTTTCACCGTATGAGGTAGAAGGAGGAGGAGAATTAACTACAGGTGAAGGGGAAGTAGTGTTTTGATGCCCTTGATATAAGGAGCTTACTTGAGAAGCATCAGGAGCATTCAGGATGGTTGGAGTGGAGAACAACCACACCGGTATTCCTAGGGTGAATCCAGGTAGATTCAGGGTGGCCATCAAGGAAACACCAACATTTCCCGTGAGAGGAATAGTACAAGGAGTTCCCAGCATGGGGATCTCTTGGTTGGTGTTCAAAGGGGTGTTAGCCATAGTTTAAAACTAGGAGACAAATTCTGAGGTTGATAGGAAACCAAAATTACAAAGCACACACCTAAAGGCACACTAAGTACAGACAAACCACACAACACTCACTAAAAAATTCCTAAAGCCAAACAGAAAAACAGGTATAAGATATACTTTCCAGAAGAAAGATGATAGACAGTTACTTGGTGTCCCTGTATATGTTCTTAGGCACAAGCGGAGGAATCACCCACTGCCCTCCCACACTTTCTACCGGGGTTACCTTCCAAGCCCGTCCAAGGTCAACCAGAAATAGCCTTTCAGTGTACTTGTGTATGAACCCTAGATGTCAAAGAGACTAAAGGATACCTTAACTATATTGACAGTCTGGGGGGATAGTCACAAGCCTAATTCGTATGCATGGGCAAGGTAGCTGAGCCCGAAACCCTGTCTAAGACAGAATCCCCAGATGCGCAAAAACCTTGGTCTACGCTTTGACAAGGAATTGGAGGGTTATCTCCTTAGTCCAAGTCTCCACGCAGCCTCATGCTTAACTCCCGTTTGAGAGGAGCTTCCCAGATACAATCAACACAGAGAAGGGTTTACCTAGTGATTGTCCAACTACGTCTAAAGTTTTAACACTTGTGGAGAGTTGAAATTCCCTAATCCACAAGTCTAGCCTGAGCTAGTTGGTGTATGACCCTATAAAATAAAACTTACTAATAATTTTCAAATTATATCATTTATTTTAAGGGTTGTTTTTAGTCAGAGGGTGAATGGCGTGAAACTTGTGTGGTGTTTTGACTCAAAGTTGAAACAAAATGACTAAGCAAAGAGATATGAAATGCAAAAAGCAAAAACTATTCTCTTTTTATTTTTCAAATAGAAAACTTGAAAGCCACAAAAGAACAAATTTTTTTTATTTTTATTTTTCAAAAACAATGATATGCTATGCAATCTAGACTAAAAACCTAATCTACATGCATATAAAGCAAACATGTGTTTTTGTCTTTTTCTTTTATAAATGCAAAATAAAAATCAGCCTATCAACTAATGCAAGCAAATACTATAAGCAAAGAAAATAGACAACTACTCTACACCCCACAAACAAACTCTAGGTTTCCCTAAAGTTAGATATCAACCTCTCTTGAAAAGAAGGCTTAAAAAGGTAAACAAGCCAACAACTTTGGAATGAAGAGACTGAGCAAATAAGACTGATATAAACAAAGGTCAAGAAGTCGCAAGAATCAATATAAACCTACAAACAGAGGCTTCTCAGTACCTTGTCCAACAAGGTCAAGCCAAAGAAGGAGGTAGGGGGGGAAGTAGCAAAAACAAGTATATGTTCTTTTCAATGTTCTTTTATAAATGAAAAAGAAAAACTACATACAAAGCAAAGTATGCAGATAATAAGAACAAATCAAAAGGAACTTTTCTATACAACCACCAAACAAACTCTAGAATTCCCTAAAGTCAGTATAAACCCTACTTGGAAGGAAGGCTTGCATGAGAGACAAGCCAACTACTTTGGCATGGTGAAGTTAACCAACAAAAGAAGAAGGAAAACAACACCAACTAGCTTTTGAAATCAAACAAAGATCACTAACAGAGGCTGACCAAAAACATAAGCCAAAAATCATACCAAGCAAATGAGGTGGGGGAAAGAGCAAAGAGCAAACCCTAATGCTATAAAAGGGCTTACCACATAGATAAAGAACAACCAAAAAGGATGACACTAACTCCCTGGAGTCATGCACCTGCAGAGGACACCAAAAGACCTACCAAACAACCCACAATAGTAGAAAGAACCACAAAAAATGAGGAAAACACTGTTTTAGGGGCACACACGGGTTGCACTACTGACAGTTCGCGTGTCATACGTGGGTTGCTAATATAGCAAGTCGCGTGTATAAGAACCCATGGGTTGTATAATTGGCAAGTCACGTACGTACGTGGGTTGATAGTATAGACAGTCGCGTGTACCAAACCAAACACACGATTGTTGAATTCTGCAAGTCGCGTACAGGTGGAAAAACTCCCAAAAAAGGTCAAAAACTGCCTTAGGAAGGTAGGGGAAGTGTTCTATCAGACTTATAAGGTGCTACTAAGTGGAAAGACGGACCTGAAACAATGCAAAAGACTGAAAGAAAGACAGAGAAACCCCAAACATACAAGGTTGTCCCCAGCAGAGTCATCGGTTCTGTTGTAAAGGAAAGTATCCTATGGCTAGGGTTTAAGAGGCCATCAACATACTGGGGTTGAAAGGTGGATGTATAATGTTCAGCAAGCATATATAAGCAAGTTCAAAGATTATAATGGTCCACACCTGATTAACTGAAGGCTGGTCCAAGCTTTATCTTCAATCCTCTTCTTGCTCCTCTTGCTCCAAGAGACCTGCAAAACGAATTATACCTTCCTCAAACCATTATGACCACATATAAAACAATGATAATCAAATAAACATGAACTAATGATCTGACTAACATCATAATATGATCATAAATAGAGATTCAATCACACATTGAACAATGATTTGGGAAGAAGGACATCACATCTTTATTAATCTTGAAAACAAGTACAAGTATACCTTCTCTTCAAGTTCGACACCTCACGAAACCTTGATCCGGTTCTGCTTCTTCTCTTCTCCAAGGAACTCAGCCTCCAAGCTCTGCAACACAAGGAGAATGCTTCTAGGGAAAAGGTGTGGGTAAAGAGAGCTCCAATTCCTCCAGCATAACAATGCAAAAATTCAGGTCTCCTCTCATGGACCTCCCTACCTCTATTAATATGGTTAAAGAAGAGCTAGGGGCGAAGACAAAGTAGTTACAACTGAATGAGTCAGTTGCATAACTACCCAAACTACCCGAATTTCAAAAGGCGTGTTTTTTGACATTTTTAAGAGGCATACGCGGGTTGCATAACTGGACAGTCACATATACGAGAAGTACACGCGAGTTGCTAATACAGAAAGTCACGTATATGAGCAACTCGCGTACATACGCGGGTATGATAGAGAGCAACTCGCGTATCATATGCGGGTTTGCCTTAAGGAGAGTTGCGTATAGACAAAAAACTCATTTTTAGGGTATTTATGGGCATTTTTAGACTTTGGTGTCTTCTGGAAAGTTTTAGCTAACAGAAGTATCTTTCTAATGGTGCAAGGTCAAACGGTGTTACAGAACTCAAGATATGGGTCCTCCAAGTTGGGTGTTTTTTCAGTTACTTTTCATGAAGTGTCATCATGGAAGTGTCGACATGTGACGAAATCATGGGAAAGTGGTCACGGGCAGAGATGTGTGATTTTGAGCTATAACAATGTTGATCCTCCCAAATGGACTCATCCGTATTCATGATCTCCATAATGGATTCATCGGAAGGGAAAGTCTCAGAGAGATAATCTAGAGTAGGAAGAGAAGGTTCTAACTAGTACGGTAAATGGTAAGGGTTCGAATCCACTAGATGAAGGTCATCAGTGTGATATTCAGAAAAGGTTTGAATGGCATCATACATTGCTTCATGTGAACTCAACAAGGTGGAATCAAAAACCTGTTTACCCTTAGGCTCATAATCAAATGAGGGGATCATATGGACTTTCGCGGTATCCGTGCTAGGAGGAGTGGATGGAAAAATCCCCATAAGGGATGAATCCTTCAGCATGCCTACCCCAATCGACTAGTAAGGAGGAGGGGACTGGCCTAACATGGGGATGTTATTAGCTGTGGAGGTAGTAACATTCGGCGTACATAAATCAAGCTGGTCAATAGTAACAATTCTCCCTAGATGCAGAAATTGGACTGTTCAAAATGTTGTTGAGGTGACAGCAATCATGGCATAGAACCAATTTCTTCCTAGAAGGAGGTTGTAATCTAAGGGTCATCTACCACTTCTACTTGAATGGAAATGGGTTTTCCCCCCAGCTCGACTACTGGGGCTGATATGAGACCATGGGGTTGGAAACCCCGTCCGTCAAAGGCCTTGAGGGTCGTAGGTGATTTTACAAGCTCAGGAGAGCCGAGAGACTTCCAACAAGACAAAGACAAAACTGAAGTTGAAGCTCCTTCATTTAGTACCGTTCAAAAAAAATTCATTCCAACTACTTTCGTAATGATCTGAAAAGCAAGTTTATGCGGTAACCTAGACTTATAGTTCTCAACATTGAAATGAATCAAGTTAGTATTATCCGGGTCTAAAGCTCCTAATGCTGTCAACAAGTTTTTGCGCTGTGTAGGGCAACTTTGGAGTACTTCTAAGGTAGACATTGCACAAGGTGCCTGAGCAAGATCTTCAACTACATTATAAAATTAAGCAGCTCATGAATTAGGGTTAAATACTGCCTTCCGAAGAGTACTCTTGGGTGGGCGCAAAATCATGTCGAGAGTAGGCTTCTCGATAGATAGGGGGATACTAGACGAGGATTCAAGAGGACTAGTAGAGGGAGATTTCCCTGAAGAAGAATGATCTTCTTTTTTATCTGTGGGTTTGTCATAATTCTAACTTCGAGTTTGTAGATTAATTGTACACGAGTAAATCATACGAATTTCCTCTGACGAACTGGATTTACCCTGATTAGACATGTGGTCTATCATTTGTTGCTGAGAGGGAAAAGGATTCGTGAGTACTGCGGGTGCAGGATTTGATTTCAGAAACTGGGAGATTTCGTCCTGACGAGGACACTCCTTTGAAAAATGGTCACCACCGCATAGCAGACAGGGATATTTTGCCTTTGTTTTCCCTTTATCGTTATCACTGTTGGTTGGTCTTGGAGTCTCCTGTTGGTTTCCGTGTTTTTTATTCCTATTTTTACCCTTCTTTTTATTACCCGAGGTTTGAGTACTTTGAGTATAATTGACCTCGGTGGAAACCTTAGGAGTCGAAGGAGTAGGGGTGGCAGTTTGGGGTTGCTTGGTAGGTTTCGCTGCTGACTGGGACTGGATTGAACCAACAATCCCATCAACAGGTACTTCTGCTGGTGGCTTGGCGGGATCGGTGCTTGGACAAGGAGCTTGATGAATCAAGTCATAAAGGGTTCCAGACTGGGAATAGACCAAGTCTATATACTGGGCTCAACTAATGGCCTGCTCTTTACTAACGGCACCATCCATAGCCACATATCGGGCAATTGGAGCCAACAAATATTTGGTAAACCAATCAGCTAATAACTGATCCAAAATAGGGGCTTTAATAAGCCTTCTCTGCCTTCTCCACTCATGGATATGATCGGATATGTGGGTGGAGGTGTTCTGTCGTAGAGAAGTTAAGAGATCAGTACCTGTTTCATAACGAATAGGGAGTTTAAAGTGTGTAAGAAACACGGTTGCCAACGAGCCAAAATCCACAAATGAAAGTTGTGGGAGTTCAATGTACCACTTTGCGGCTGTATCGGTCAAAGTTCACTGAAAAAGTCGTAACCAAACTGAATCATCAATGAGGGAGTTTGAAGAACACCACAAATGAAATGTCATAACATGGTTCTTTGGATCGTCTCCCTGCTTCCCATCAAAATTTAGGATGTCCGATGGTAACTTTACTGGAATGGGAGGCCACGAGGGATTGTGTTGAATGGGGTCATTTACCAACTTGGACAAGTCAGGTAAGTCCAAAGTTTCTAGGAAAGGTAACTGATAGTTGGGTTGCACATATTGGTAATATTGATATGGAATATAATTACCAGTAGGACCATAAGTGGACTGAAAGACAGGTTGATGTGACAAAGAACTAATGGAAAATCCACCCACAGGGGGTTGATTTACAGGATCAGTACCGCTGGGACCACTAGGGCCTCCAAGAGGAGGATTGCTAGGTCCTTTGGGACCATTAGGACCACTGGGACCACCAGGACCACTAGGACCACTAGGACCACTAGGACCACTAGGAGGTGAACCACCAGACCCTCCAGGGCCACCAAGAGGTAAACCTCCAGAGCCTCTGGAACCACTAGGTGGAGGGCCACCAGACCCTCCAAGGCCATAAGGAGAAAATCCACCATCCCCCCCAGGACCACTAGGACCATTAGGACCATAAGGAGGAAAGTTTCCAGATCCTCCAGGACCATTAGGCCCCCCAGGGGGAGGACCTCCATGAGGCAGTCCTCCGGCACCTCTCACAGTATGTATAGGTATGCCCCCCATTGCTGGCATGTAAGACCACTTAGGTTTCCTCCATGGCGTAAAAGTATTACTAGGGTATGGAATTACAACATAAGGCATACCTATAGGATTGGGTGGATATTAGTGTTACCTACAGGTATTTGATAACCATAACCTCCAGAAGATTTAATGGTTACAGGTTGTGCCCCCGAGGGCTAACCTGAACTAGATGGGGGATTAACCACATTAGTATGGGTGGGAGAGACATAAACTGTAGATTTTTATATATTAGAGGTCTATCCTTGACTAGGTACAATTCTGGTTTTAGATAACATAGGTTGTGCCGGGGGTTGCCCCCCGACATTAGAAGGTAAAGATGAAACGAGAATTGAAGGTTAGGCTCCAGGTGTAGAAGACCTAGGAAGATTAGTAACAGACATAACATGGGAGGTGGTGGGGATGGTATTTTGACCTGGGTTGTGGGGTGTTATTGGGCGATCTATAATCAGTTCAATGGGTCTCATAGAATCGGCAAGTGAATGATATCCCACGGGAACGGATGTGGAACGTGATGGTGTCAGGCCAAATAGGTCATCTATTTGCTTATCAATCTCCTGTGCATGGAGAATGGAAGCACAATATTTCCTATGTTCTTCTTCATCTTCAGAAGAGTTTAAACGGGTGCCAAATGAGGCAATGGCCTGTCCTACAGGGGTGTCCCAAAATGGAGCATTGGGACCAAAATATGGACGGGCTGTATCATCAACATGACCTTCTATGGGAGAATGGAATGAGTTATTTCCCCGAGAATGATGTTGGACCAAGGGAGGTGAGTGTGAAAAATATGGTCCTCCACTTTCTGCAACCACACTATCTCCCACTTGGGAGGTGGTAGTAGCTCCTTGGTCGATAGCTTCCATTGGATTTTCTCCTGAACTAGGAATAAAATAAGGTGGCAAGCCCCGTACTCTTCTGGACTATCTTAAATCATCATGTTTGTATAGTTCCTATCTAACCTAGGGTCTGAAAAACTAGAAAACACACCAAAAATTTCCCTACACAAGCTATAGGTCAAAACAAGCACACTTAAAATGATAGGAGAAGTTCAAAAAGTTAGGTCTCCCACCAGGATTGTCAAGAAGGTGCCACTCGCGATATACCTTGAGGGTACGTGCGTATTAATCTCCCCAAATGTTGTTTTCGGTGTATGGATCCAAGCAAGACGGCCAAAGGGATTTCCTCAAATAGATAAGGTATCCCAATGGGGTCTCCTAATATACTCAAGGTACGTGGGAGCTCGAATCGGTAGTAGTGCTATCTAATGCATAACTGTACACAATGGACCTGCCGATATACAATCGAGTACGTGAAGTACCTTTCTATATACCTCAAGCGTATGTGAAAGGCCGTTCAATATACTCACGGTACATGGAAGAACCGCGTGAGTCCCAAGATGTAATGCAGACAAATAACGACAGCTCCTATGCTTAATGACACCCGAACACGTCTCTAACCTATCACTCCAATTGCTATGTAAATTTTAACCTATAACTGCCATTAATTTTAAAGTGGATGGTTATGTGAATGCATGGTGTTTTGACAGAAGAGTAAAACCATGCAGTATGCGTATGCAAATATTTCACTTTACCGTTCAGTATGCCTACTTACGGGAGGGAAAGAGGGTATTTTCTTTTGTTTCAAAACCAAAAATACTTCCAAACAATAGTCTTGAACACAAAATCAAAGACAAGCAACACTTTCCAAACTGATTTCTCTTTTCTGAAAGCAATAAGAAGGGGAAGAATCTCTTTTCCTAAAAGAAAAACAGGAAGCACACTACATGCAAATGCACTCTATTTTTCAATTTTCTTAAAACATAGGCAAATCTAACTTAAAACTGCCATATTTTTATTTTGATGAGATAGTTCTAAATGCATAAGAGACAAAAGAACATAAAGAGCCTGAAAGCTTGTAAATCCAATCAGGAATCCAGTGTCTAATGCTCAATGATGATATCCTAATCTCAGTCAAAATTTTTATTTTTTAAAGGAAGGAAAAATAAGTTCTCTGTGCAAACAAGAAATGAAATGAAGATGCTAATCAAATGTTCTTCTTTTAGTCTATATGACAGAAATGAAAAGAGATCTTACTAACACCCTAAGCTTTTCAGAAAACAAGAAATCCTTGGACAATAACAACCAACAAGTACCAAAGTGAATGAACAATAAAAAAGCCTAATCTAGCTTTTGAATTTTCCAATCAAACCAATCTTAAACCATAAAATTTCAAACCACAAGCATCATGTTCTATCACACAAGCCTGACAGTGCAAGGCTGAAAGCAAATCAACTCAATTTTTTACAAAAAATGAGAAAAAAAAGGAGGTCTTGGAATGATGCCTGCCTGGCACCGCGCTTCTCGGGTATTGACAGACCGGTTCTATCTCAGCACTGCTTCTCACCAACAAGACTCAGGTGGTGGCACCGTGTGCTGCTTACTGGGTTCAGGCGGTGGCACCGCTTCTCATCCACTACATAGGCACGGTTCCCTGTAAAAGTCCAAAACACAAAGAGAACGATAGATCAAGTCAGAAAAATACCAGATCAGGGTAAAGGTTGATAGATTGAGTATAAAAACAAAGCATAAAAGGTTGAAATGATTCAGATATGAACAGATCTAGAAGTTTCAAACCCAAATTCACTAAATCAAATAGCAGTTCTGACTGAAGAGAGTTGGAGAAGAAGCCTGGATTCGGACAAGAGTTGAAGAACTGAGGAAGATCAGATCAACTGATACATATGTCAATCCCCAGCGGAGTCGCCAGATTTGTAAGCAAGAATATTTCACCTTCTGCAGACAACAAGGTGTTCCTCTGGTCTGAATGGTTCAGATCCAGAACAAATGAGTGAAGGACAAAGGATGAAGACCCTCCCTGGATATTGTAGATACCTGGAATGCTTCTTTAATAGTGCACCTGTGTACCTGCAATCAGATCAAAAACACAAACACATCAAATCTATCAGAACATAATCTACTGATCCATGTTAGTGACTAAGGAATCTAACAACATGTACATGTGAAATCAACAACAACAGTAATGTGGGATGGAAATCAGCTTTGCATTAGATGAATGGAGAAGTTTACAACCAGTTAAGCCTTAGTGTCGACATGCATCTCCATGAAACCAACAGTTCATCCCCATAAGCTCCAACTTTGCTCTCTATGCTCTCAAATGGCTTGGGCCAAGTGGTCAATCCAACAGCATAAAAATACCTCAATGGTTCCCCCCTCAACCATGGAGATGAGCTTGTATTTATAAGGCTCAATGGATAGGAATGGTTGAGAGATTTGTGGATGAGGTGGCCTCTAATATCCTATGATGGGGGATCTTGAGCTCAACTGACCCACAATGATATGGATAAGGGAGGACACAAGGCTCATCCTCTAGAAGCCTCGAGAAACCTCTCTTTTTCCCATTTTACCTAGGGTACCACGTTTCTGCTGTTATGACAGAGCGGTTCAGGTAAGAACTGCTTATGGACCAAGGGCAACAGGCGGTGGCACCGCTTATGGAAAATAGCAGAAAGGTGGTGCAAGAAAGGAACCTCTCATGGCTAACAGGGAAAGTGTGGTGCTGAGTATTTTCATGAAAGACTAACAAACAACATGGGTTTCCACTCCAGGTGCTGGGATTTAAGGGCAAATAGGTATTTGAAAGGTCTTATCACATGATGATGACAGGATTTTGGTATAACAACCATGTGCCAAGGAAGTCGAGCAAGTTTCTCAGATGTGGGAAGCATTGATCGATGATGAAGAATTAGATAAATTCACACAGTAGTTCCACACTACTAAGGTAGAGGTGACTCAGATGAATAATGAGATGAAGAAACCACCCTTAGCGTAGAAAATGGATAAGGCTAACGAGATGAAAAAAGTACATCAACAAGTTGCAACACCGTGAACATGACAACAAAAGAGCACTAACAAAGTCACAAAATTACAAGCAGAGGAAGAAAGAGTTACATACATTATTCAACCTGTATATCATAAAGTGTGATAAGAATTAGTGTGAGCAGGACTTACAACATCGTAACACATCAGTTTTGACCTTGTGGAAAAATTGAAGAAGAAGGAAGCAAAAGTAAGGGAGGATACCGTGTAGATAGTGAAAATATTCCAGGATTTCCAAAGTAAGGTCGTCACAATAGAAGTCTCAGACTAGGGTGGATTGGGATGAGCCACAGGTGAGTGTTGGGGGCTTGTTGGCCCTAGGAAAAGATAGACAGAATTATTCTAGAATTCTGCTCAAGAATATGAAGAATATGGTTGCACGACAGAGGAAGTTGTGACAAAGGAAGAAGAGTCGCAACATAAGAAATCGCGGAAGAATATCTACGATAGAAGTAGTCATGAGAGAGGAGTCTTTGATGGAAGAGAAGAGTCCACGAACAAAGAATATAGCCAAGACAGAAGGAACTATGATAGAATAAGAGTACAATGGTTGAAAAGGAAAACTCAATGATCATGGGTAAGAATCCTGTTAGAATAGCACATGCTTTGGGAATAAAGCATCTTTGTAATTTCTTGTCAATAGTTCCTACTGTCGGTATAGCTGAATGTACGAAAATAGGAATGACATCTTGTCAGCTAAAAAAATATATTCGATTGATTATGATGTGTAAGATCCTATAAAAGGGAGAACCCAAGATGTGTGCAAGTTGGTCTCTAGGTCTGTGCAGGTTTTTTATTAGAATAGTTGTAGAGTTGAAGAGTTATAGAGTTGTAGAGAAGAGAGTCAATCTAGTTTATGTGTGAATCGACTGTAGAGTGAAGGAGATGAAAAATTCAGAAGCCTAATACTAGAGAGAATGAGAGGAGAGAAGTCTGTATATATTGTAGAGAATATCTAGAACAAAGTCTACAAGTTAAGTGTGTAGACGAAGGTGATATATATTTCTAATGCGAGATGAAGAGTGCCTTTATAGTTTTTCCTAGACGTGCTTCCACACTAAATGATGTCGCAATGTGTATTTGATGAATATGTCTATGTTGAATGAATGCATGATGCGAATAAGTAGATTTGATAAATTGACTAGCATTTATTTATGAATGAGTTCTTAGATGCATGTGTCACACTATTGATAGATAGAATCTGTTGTAAAGCTTTATATTATTGTTGCAATACCTGTCGATGAAAAAGTAGAGTAATATCTTGAATGAACAGAATACGAATAGGAAACACACACCTCATATTTAGTCGAGCAAGATAGTAAGGTGCTAAAAAAGAGGAATTCCCCACACAACTGCAGAAATCTAATTCTGGCAATTATCCATGGAGATATCTTGGATGAGATTGCATCTACATTGCAGTTGTTGTCGATTGAGCCTTTCTCCGTCAGACCGATATCTTCATATTTTTTGATGGATAACCAAGGGTACGAACCTGGGTCGAAGGAGGAAACACCGACAATGGTCATTGATGGATACCAAGCTAACCAACCCGACTACCTTCCACCCCTAGACCAATGGACAAATAGAGGTAGTCAATCGAATGATTGTGCATATTTTCAGAATATATAACTCTAAAAATCCCTACACATGGGATGATATCCTTCCATATGTTCAGTATGGCTATAATAGATCCCTTCATATCTCTACCGGGCACAACCCGTTTCAAGTGTGCCTGGGGTTCCAACCACTAGCCCCAATTGATGTAACTTGTTACATCCACATGGAGGAATATTCCCATGTTTAGACTGAGGAGGATAAGGCCACCATATTTATTGAACAAATCCAACACATCCTCCAATAGGTCCATGACATTATGGAAAAATCCAATCCCAAGTACAAGCAATGACATGACTAGCATCAGGTTCCACACAAGTTCTAGGTGGGTGATAAGGTTTAATTACATTTAAAGAAAGAAAGGATCACAGGAACCCATCACAATATTCTTCCACTTTGACATGGGTCATACACCATCACCAATATAGTTAGTGACAATTCCTTTTAATCAAGAATTCATACACTCCTTGGCCTACACCCAGTTTTTAATGTGGATCGCCTTCGCCCATATTTTCCCCATTCCTAGGCATGTAGGAGGTGGAAGAGCAGCAGACACCTATAGATATTAACCCTCACTACATAGAAAATGAAACCACTGATAAAATATGTTAACAATAAAATTAACACCCTTGAGAGTGATGGTCTAAAAACATATTTCTATTTCGCCTGCAAGATGAATATCAAAAGTTCTGTTAAATTAAAAGATTAAAACTCTCATTTGACCACTAGTTACACAAAGTAAGAAATTTTTTAACACAAAGGTTTCTAAAAAGTGTCAATTCCAATAGACCACTTAAGGGACAAAACCTAGTTCCTATAACTCATATAGTGAAAAAATTACCTAACATGTGTATTAATTGTCCTAGAAATACTGAAAAGTAAGTTTGATGCCTAAAAAACTAGGTAAACTGGGTTTTTTGAATGAAATAATAAAAAACCATAAAAAATATAATCCCACATTAATGGTTAGTGATTGGGTGCACAAACCCCAATGCTATATAAGAAATACATATGGGGTGAATTAGAAGAGACAAAATTTGAGAGTAAAGGCATGTTCGAGGAATTGTGGGCTAGAAATGGATTTTATACTAAATAGGTTTTTGGGAATCAAAGGTATGGATGGTAGAGGAGTAGGTCTAGGAAATGGATAAGGAAGGTACCTTCAAGGGTTGTAATTATTTATTCATGTTTATCTATTATGAATCAATTCAACTTTCTTCTCAATTCTTGTTCAATGTTTTCCCTTCAAGTTTTATGTTGAGTTAGAATTGGTAGGCTGTTGGTCGCTATGGGCAGAACCAAGTTTACTATAATGTACCAACAACACCCCTAGCTCACTGGCCCTTTCGACAACAGACCGCAGAGCGGCCTGAAGTCTCACCCGAAGTGACTCTAATGGGTTGGCCAAAGACTCAAGTGTATTTTACCAGGTTCTATCGCATCCTATGGGTCGCGCAGCTCTTCTATCCTGCGAGCTCACTCTCTGCGATGCGCAGTTTCCTCTTACTTGCGTTGACTCTAGCCCTTATCACATCGCCGCGTCAAACCAACATGTAACTCTCTCCTGCGCTAGGTCCTCAACCCGCAGTATCGTGCACCACAACTCCTCTACTGGTGCGATATCGCCTCCCTGCGATATCCTACCGCTGCGACTCAGTGCACTTATCGTTACTTGTGTTTGACTTACATGACTCAATATACAAGGTGGTTTAATACTGCAACTCTTAACTGTCTGAGATAAATATAGACAAGCTCTTATACAGAATACTTAACGATTTGAACTTATCTTTATCCTTTTATAATGTTGCGGAGTGAATAACACATACATACATTCAACTGTAAGCAAATCATCAACTAAGTAAAAGACAAACGCATAAACAATCACATAACACGCTGATTTTACGTGGTTCACCTCCAGGATGGAAGCTACGTCCACAAAACTGTGTTTCTATATTATAACTCGGGGGAAGTATACACAGTTCTGCTGCACCGCATATGCAGCTAGAGATCTTCTGGGTAACTCCGCACACATCCTGGAGCCCTTCTCTCTTAGATCTCTATTCTACCTCTATATTACCTCTCTTACATTATACTCTTTACTCTATCTCTCTCTCTGTCAATCCCTACAGATTGTTACATACATACTCAATGAGCCAGCTACTGGTTACAGTAAGATTATTACCGCTTAGTAACAGAACCAGAGCTCGGCTTTTACAATACAACTGTCTAAGGGTTTGTTTGCCTAAATTCCCGACAGACTGACTAACTGACCAACCAACCAACCAACCCACCAACCAACCCTTTACAATACAAAATACAAGCTTATATAGGCGGCCCGAAGGTCTCGCCATTACAACACTGTGGGCCTGTCCCAACAGTAACCCCAAAAACCCTAACTGGTGATAGACGACGTATGTGTACTTGGAGTAGTTTCTTTCTGTCACGCCACTGCTCTCTATAGTCTTCCATGCTTCCCGACACTGACCATGGGTATCAGTGCCGCTTCCCTTCACCATAGCTTCCTGCAGTCTTCCATGCTTCCCAGCGCTGACCATGGGTACCGGCACTGCTTCCCACTGTACTTCGTCTTCAATTCCTCGGCCCATTGCTCCTTTTCTCTTAATGAAGGTAGCTGAGCTCTCCTATCTTCGCTGCTGCCTTAAGTGCAGTAGCCGAGCTCTCTCTTCTCGGCCGCTCGGGTACTGTTTCTCCTTGAATTTCATGCTCCAAAAGTCATGGTTTCTGGCTCTGATATGTAGCTAGAAACATGCTATGGTGTCATAGCTTTACCTTATCTCTTTATCTTTGCCAAAATTGTCTATCCGCAAAAATGGAAGCTTCTCCTATAGCTGCAGGACCCTGCTCCAACCGTCCCCTAACACTTACTTGTGGCTCATCCCCGAGCCACTACCAGCGAGGTTCTCCTACTATAGCTTCTCTCTGGCTTCCTGCGAAGTCCGTTGAAACTTGTCCCGAAGTCCTGCGACTTCGTTCTGCATAGCCTCGACACGCTCAAGTGTCACGTCAAGCATAGCTTGACTAATACTGGAGTCCTCTGTTCCATCAATTTCAGTTTTACTTATTGGCACTTTCTATCATCTTTGGTATCGGCTTCTATAAAATTAGTTCGTAGAGCTGTCTTATCTTTCCTTCCTTTATTGTCATGCTCTCGGTCTCGTCGCTTGTGAGGCCAAGAAGGATCTTCAGGTTTTGAGAAGTCTTCCACAGATATCCTTTCCTCTTTATCTGGGTTAGAACTTTTATCACAAAGGAAATAGAAATCTGTATCTTCCAGCCTTCTCAAACATTTCATTCAGTCTGGATCCTTCCTTACGAAAACTCCTCAGGCGCTGAATTCCATTCCAAGAACATGCGTATGTCTGCATGCTGAATTTCCTTATGTGTTTGTGTCTCTCGGGTGCCTGTCTCTTGGTTCTTTCTCCTTTCCTTGAGATCTTCTGGGAAACTCCATGCACACACTCAGGAGTCCTTTTCTTCTTAGGTTTCATTTTTACTTTCTTTCTTCCTGCAGATTTCTTCTCATCATTCTTCTGCTTTGTTTTCTTATCTTCAGTGATCTTCTCATCTTTTTTCTTCTCTGCTTTGTTATCTTCAGCGGTCGGTTCATCTTTCTTTGTATCTGCAGCAATGAATTTGATGACATCTTCTACATCTGGCACTTGACTCCTCATCCTTGGTAGCTCTCTGGTCTGTGATGAACTTGGCGTGACACCCTTAGGCGGCGTCGTCATAGCAGCTGTAAGGCCTCCACGTTCGAATCTTTCCAAAATTGCTTCTATTGGTTCTTCCACAGACAGAACCCACTCGGTGGAATACCCTGGATGGGAAATGGCTGCAAATTATAGAAATCACAGCACTCTATAACTGAATTAGATCTGCACAGGGAAAACTTAACAATGCACTCAATATCTCTCTGATTTTTGCAATTGTAACCCTCCCGAATGAATAATTTCTGCTTTTATGCCGAAGGCAATAATCCCGGACGCAACAGTCATCTAGACTAAACCTGTCGGTCATATTAATTGCATGGACGAGACCACACCCGTCATTTTGATCCTCAATAATTGCTTAAATCCGATCAATTTCCCTCCAAGCGTGTGTGTGCAGGCGCCAGTCTCGTCGGAGATTTACCAAATCTGGACAATTAATTATCCTGTTGCCAGATCTACGGTAAGATATACTGGTCATTTCTTCATTAACTGCCTGTCAGAGGGCAACTTGACTAGCCCTCTGTCCTGTTGCAAAACTGGGTACGTTGCACGGGGAAACATCGCGTTGCTGCGATGCCACACTGTATCACCGTCTCAAACAAACTTAAGCGTTTTTTTTTTTTTTTTTAAAACCGCAAGCCGCTTATGACTTGCACAAAATGAACCATCCTCATGCGATTCCTTATACTTAGAATACCTGTCGGTGTAGACTAACTCCCGGTGCGATGCCTCATTTCAACTACACTAGACATCTGCACCTTCTGCGATCTATGCTAGGGCTGAGAGGTGGAGTGGCTATCACTATAGAGCTTGAGCCTACTACCATTAACCAATGTGGGAAGAAGGTCCCCATTCAGTTTACTGAGTTGAATGGCACCCCCCTCTGTAACTTGCTGTATCTGATATGGCCCCAACCAATGAGTCTTGAACTTCCCTGGAAACTTAATAAACTTACTGTCATAGAGGAGCACTAAGTCTCTGATCTGAAGAGTCTTACTCTTAATGTGTTTGTCATGCCAAGCTTTTTCTTGTGCCTTTTGCACTTTCTGATGGAATCTGGCGATGAATCTGTCTTCCTATAAGGTAAGCAGCTGTGCTAGCATTTCCTGCACCGTGTATGTATCAGCCATCGTGGTGATATGAGCAATTCTTAAACTGGGAAGAATATACTCCATAGGCATAACAGCCTCCTGTCCATACACCAAGCTGAAAGGTGTGTGTCTTGTAATATTCTTGCATGTAGTCCTATATGCCCATAGTATAGTGTTAACTCTGAGGTCCCAGTCATTCCTTTGACTATTGCATACCTTAGTAAGAGCATTTTCTAAAATCTTGTTAAAGGCCTCCATCGTACCATTAGCTTGTGGGTGGTAGGGGGTGATCTTATAGTGCTGGATCTGGAATTATTATGTCAAGGCCTCAATGGTGCGATTCAAGAAATGTGTGCCTTGATTGATCATAAAAATTACTGGGCATCTAAATCTACTGATGATGTTTTCAAAAAGGAACTCTGCGGTTGTCGCATCATCACAATTTCTGACTGCTTTGGCCTCTGCCCACCTGGTGAGGTACTCTGTTCTAGTGATAATATATCTCACACCAGTTCATTTTCCTGGTGGGTTGATAGGGCCCACAAAGTCTATATCCCACTTGTCAAATGCACGCAGTGTGATCTATGGTCGCAGCAACATTTCATCTCGTCGCGAAGGTTTTCCTACCCTCTGGTAGATATCGCAGCATCTGCAAAATTCCTTAGTGTCCTTGTGCAACGTAGGCCACCATAATCCTGCGGCTAGGATTTTCTGCGCAGTCGACTTTCCTGCGAAATGACCTCTCGTGGTACCTGAATGTGCCTCTCTGATAATAGCCTCTTTTTCATGCAGCATCACACATCTGCGCAGAACTTCATCTGGACCTAACTTGTATAACTGTCCAGTGATCAGGGTGAAGTCTGCTGCTTTAACAACCAACTGCTTCTTTTGATGCTTAGTAAACTCAGCAGGTGTCTGTCCTATAGTGAGAAAGTGAATGATATTAGCATAGTACTCATCTGCGATCTGGATAGAAAACAACTACGCATCTGGAAAATTGTCCTCTAGATTACTTGGCTCTTCTCCTGAGTCTATCCACGACAGCTGATTAGGTCCGGCGTTCAGTTTTCCTGGTTTCACTATGATTTCAAAATCATACTCCTAAAATAAGAGTAACCATCTATAGATTCTTCCCCCTAACACTGGCTTATTGACCAGGTACTTTAATGCGGAATGGTTAGTAAACATCTTGAACGAGGCACCCAACAGATAGTGCCTGAACTTCTGTAGAGCGTACACCATAGCTAAGCCTTCTCTTTCTGTCGTGGTGTAGTTCTTTTCTACTGTAGATAGCTTTCTGCTGGAGTATGCGATAGGGTGATCGATACCTCCTTCTCCTGGTTGTGTTAACACAATTCCTAGTGCGATGCCAAAGGCATCCACATGTACATGAAATGGCTTAGTCCAGTCTGGAAATACTAATATGGGTGCTGTAACCATCTTCTCTTTAAGTGTGTCTAGGCTTTGCTGACATTCCTCATTCCATAGGAATTTTACATCTTTCTTTAACAATTTTTCCATCGGTACTGTTATCTTTGCGTAGCCCTTGATGAATTTTCTGTAGTACCTGGTATGACCAAGTACTATCCTCAATTGTTTGACTGAGTTGGGCGCTGGAATATTTACAATGATGGCAATCTTTGCGGGATCTACCATCAAGCCTTTCCTACAAACAATGTGACCCAACAAAATACCGAATGGCGCACAGAATATACATTTTTTTAAGTTTAGAGAAATCTGGTACTGCCTACATTTCTCTAACATCAGTCTTAAATCTCCTATGTGCTTGTCAATTAGTCTAAATACAGTCCAATCATCAAAATAAACTTCTAGGAATTTATGGATGTATTCTTTAAATACAGCAACTACTACTCTAGAAAAGATAGCTGGTGCATTCTTAAGACCAAAGGGCATTACCGTGTAATAGAATGAGCCCCATTCTATTGCAAAAGTGGTCTTATGGTGATCCTCTGGGTGGATCTTGATTTGGTGATAGCCTAAGAAGCCATCAGTGAAGGAGTATACCTCCTGTCCTCCCACATTGTCTAGCACTTCATCAGTAAACGGTGTCAAAAATGGATCGTGAACCGTTGCATCGTTGAGCTTACGTAGATCGACACAGATCCTGATGTCTCCTTTGGTTTTCTTTTCTTGTATGACCATGGGGCTAACCCATTCGCTTTCTTCCACTGGTTCAATGATGCCTGCTGCTAGCATCTTATCGATCTCATCCTTAACTTTTTCTTTATAGTGCGGATTTAATCTGTAAGGACGCTGCTTGACTGTTCTGGCATCTTCCTCCAATGGTATCCTCATTACTCCCAGGTCTCCAACTATTCCCTTCATCTCTGTGAACTTGGTGGGGAATAGGTCCTGATAGTCATGTAACAAGTCGGCAATCTCTCCCACTATTTTATCGTCCCAATAGTCTCCAATAGAGGCAAAATTTGGTTCTGTGTCTGTGCCAATATTGATCTTTTTAGTCTTGATGGGCTCTGTGATTGCTGAAATCTGTAGCTTTGGTCCATCAACATCGCGAGTCCCCTTTGACTCTGGAATGTTGATGTTGTGAGGATCCTCATCCTCGTCCTTATCTTCATCACCTGATTCTGCTGCGAATTTATAACATTCGAGCGCATCTTCCAATTGGATGGCCCACTCGGGTTGAGCATGCACTGATATGGTAGAGTCCTCAAATATCTTGATCTTTATTACGTCTAGGGCCTGAGAAACACTTGGATACTCAGATTCAAAAGTGAAGGTGAGTAGAAAGTTGTCTATCATAAGTGGCCATGTAGTCGTTCACTTGCGCAATTTAGTTTATGTATGCTAGTTCCTTGGAACTGTGTCCAACGTGTGAATGAATCGGTGAACCCATTCATCCTCGGGAATGTCTGACCAATTCTGTTCACATGTCTGAATATGTGACCTTGGGTCACTTTCTCCTATGTATTTCTGCTGGACATACTCTCTGTCGGTAGAGAATCTGATCGCCATCAATCTCTTAAGATCATCCCATGATGCGATATTCTCTTTATGTGCATACCACCATCTTGCAGGTGTAGCTCATACTGCAAGGTCCATAGCTGCGATCCTCTGCTCGTGAGGAATTTGTTGTTCGAACTGTGTGAGAAAGTCCTGGATATCTGTTAGGCCATGGAATGAAGGAATCTCGTTGATCTCTGTGCCAATCCATCGCAATGATTTACTCATAAACGCACATCTGCACGCTGAGACTTCGTAAAGTATGTTCTGCCAGTTCTCTAGACCAACATCTGAATCCGATATGCATGAGCTGTCGCATCAGCAACTAATGTTCCATTCTATGGTTGGATTGATGTAGTTGCTCTGGTTCGCAGTCATCTGATAGAGACTCTCCATGTTATGTGCTTCTTCCTCTGCTCGGATAGGTTCAATGTACCTAGGACCCTGAAGAGGATCCAACGATGCAATGACCCAGATCTACGCATCCTCAAAGGTCATTTGTCTTCTCTTTAGGTCGATAATAGCCATGTTACCGATCTCCCAATCAATGCTTAGTCGTGCTGGATATGGTCTACTATCGCCAATGATTTCTATAACTTCAAAGTCCACAGAGCTGCGAACTCCGTCAATGTCAACTGGCACATGTGGTAGTCGACCCAGTGGTGATACCTGCTGCTGATTAGCTAATCTCATATGGATAGGCGATTTGACTAACTTAGGGCTACCCATCTGTTCCCATGTCTGCTTATTCAGAACATTTACCTCTAATCCTAGATCTAGGATCACCTCATCCATTTCAAATTCTCCAACCTGCGCTGTGAGTCACATCTCTCTTCCTGTTCTTGTATGCCCCATAATATTATGAACAACATGCTGTGCACTGATCACAGAAGAGGATGGCTAACACTGATCTATGATACGCTGAAGTTCTCCGGCAGCTTTCTCATTTATTACGAGTTTTAAACAACTCCGCAGGAAGGATTGGACACTTCTTGCCAACTCGTCCTCGTCGCATGTGCCCGATGTGGTAGCCTGCGATTCCTGTACAGGGCTAACGCCACAAGGTGCTTGCTGCGGTACGCCCCTAGACGGTGGTACCTGAGATCCTGATTGCATAGGGTCATCAAAGAAAGTTTTAGCTTCCTGAAATGTTTGTTTATTTTTCTGTAGGTCAAGTGGTGTTGCTTTGTTAGAATCCTTGTGCACCCACTCCTGACCCGTGTTCTTTTCAGTCTCCTGTGATGTCCCACTGGTGGAAGCACCGCTGCGAGTCACAATGTTGACTCTTGGTTCTGGTTCGTCCTGCTCAGTAGAAATAAGCTGGATGTTCTGGTGTACTGCTGTCTTAGGTTCTCTGATCTTAGCTATCAAGCTAGGACATTCTTCTATAGCATGATCATAAGATTTGCAATAGTTACATGTGGTGGTGGGGCTCTGACGGTCCCTAGCATAATGTCCTATAAATCCACAGTTGTAACAAGTGACTGGTCTATGACCATAGCCAAAGCCTTCTCCACGGACAAATCCTCCTCCACGTCCTCGTCCTCTGAATCCTCCACCACGGCCAACTTGAGCCGGATCATGCTGTGGTCCTGCTACTGGACCCTATGTCTCTGATTGGACTCTGTACAAGTCATGTTTTCTATCTAACATGAGATCATAGGCTTGACAATCGTGTTCATCATGGCCTACGGACTTGCAGAAGACATAGTATAAGTTCTTAGGTGTCTGTACGTACTTCTGAAGTAGAGGGCATTGCTGAGGCGGATGTCCTCGCGTTTTGCATATTTCACACCACGGCCCATGGGTCTGTGGTAAGGGGTTAGGAGCCCTTGTTGCCAGATATTCTACAAAGACTGGATAGTTATCTTTAGTATGGCCTTGTGTTTTACACCTTACGCACCATATGTCTTGCGCAACCTCTTTCCCTTTCCTAATCTCATGCAACTGTAGCGTGAGATTAGCCAACTGATTTTGTAGATTTGTCATACCTATGCTGGTTTCAGCTAGAGGTGAAGCCTCTAGTTTCATCGCCATCTCTAATGCGTCATCCTGTGTCTGGAGTTTTTGTTGCATTAATGGCAGTCTGATGTGAGGGAGCAGCGCTGCAATAAACCATTCCTTATGCTGCTCCGGCGCAAACTCAAAGCTGACTTGGTCTATAAGGGATTTGAATTTTTGGTCAGAGTCCCATACTGACTCTGATGGTAGCTGTTTAATGTCTTTGAGCTCTGTTATACACTATGAATCAGACTTAGGTTTCTTAAACTCTTTAATCATGGCGGTCCTGACCTGGAAAAATGTTCTGGGTACCGCTGTGGCATACTTCATATACCATGTTAAGGCTCATTCTCTCAGTGTGGTGACCAACTGCACAAGTTTAATATTATCATCTTGGATTCCTTTAATGGTCCACATGGCTTCACATAGAAACCAATGTTGTTCTGGGTCTTCTGCCCCTGTTCCCTTAAAGATAGGTAGCTTCATATCATCCCCCATTCTATTTCTCTGTGGTGGGTTCTGATTTACTGGATTAATACCACTCGGCGGTGTAGGTGGAGGTGATGTAGGGGTAGTATGTACTGTCTGCGAGCTACTGGATGGAGTTGCTACGGGATTGCTCTAAGTCTCGATCTATTTCTGTGGGGTGTAGGGGTGGTAAGGGATACCCCCCTCTATTCTTTCTGTGGTACTATGACTCTTTGGGCTAGTATTATCTGAACTGTCTTCAAATATGGGAGATCTGAAATCTACTTTATATTTCTTTCCACTACGTGTACGTCCAATGTCATCGAGATCACTCTCAAACTCTTGTGACATTACAGTTTGTTACTTATTGATCTGAAATCATATCCATTACTCCTTTTTCATGTAATAACATCTTAATGGACAAGTTTAGATATTTGATGTACTTACCACGATATCCTTTGAAGAAGTACTGCTCAACCTCGCTGAAGCTTTTTCTCTGGTCAACTGCAAACTCTGTGACGAATCCTGCTAGCACACTCACAACCCAGAAGTCTACTATCCTCGTAATGGGATTATCAAGGTTCTTCACATTCTGAATCAGCTCCGGTGTCCAGACAATGTTTCTTTTCTTCTTGAATATGTCCTTATTAGTTAACTTTGATAACCAGTCGTAAAGCTCGTTTCCATAGGTCGCAAAAAATATCGCATGCAGGTCTATAAAGATATGTTTTTGTAACCAGTCCTCTGTACTCAGTCTAGGACTCCTATTTTCTTTCTTCACAAATTATTTTACGTTTGCCTCGAGCCACTGGTGAAATTATTCTCTCGTAGGATGCCAACAGAACATCAGTGCTCAGTTGTTCAAAATCGGCAACGAAACCATTTGTTGGTCGCTATGGGCAGACCCGGGTTTACTATAATGTACCAACAACACCCCTAGCTCATTGGCCCTTTCAGCGACAGACCATAGAGTGGCCTAAAGTCTCACCCGAAGTGACTCTAATGGGTTTGCCAAAGACTCAAGTGTATTTGACCAGGTTTTGTCGCATCCTATGGGTCGCGCAGCTCTTCTAGCCCGCGAGCTCTCTCTCTGCGATGCGCAGTTTCCTCTTACTTGTGCTGACTCTAGCCCTTATCTCATCGCCGCGTCCAGATCAACACGTAACTCTCTCTTGCGCTAGGTCCTCAACCCACAGTATCGTGCACCACAGCTCCTCTGCTGGTGCGATATCGCCTCCCTGTGATATCCTACCGCTGCGACTCAGCGCACTTATCGTTACTTGTGTTCGACTTACACGACTCAACATACAAGGTGGTTTAATACTGCGACTCTTAACTATCTGAAAGAAATATAGACAAGCTCTTATACAGAATACTTAACGATTTGAACTTATCTTTATCCTTTTATAATGATGCGGAGTGAATAACACATACATACATTCAACTGTAAGCAAATCATCAACTAAGTAAAATACAAACGCATAAGCAATCACATAACACGCTGATTTTACGTGGTTCACCTCCAGGATGGAAGCTACGTCCACAGAACTGTGTTTCTATATTATAAATCGGGGGAAGTATACACAGTTCTGCTACACCGCATATGCAGCTAGAGATCTTCTGGGTAACTCCACACACAACCTGGAACCCTTCTCTCTTAGATCTCTATTCTACCTCTATATTGCCTCTCTTACAATATACTCTTCCCTCTCTCTCTCTCTGTCAATCCCTGCGGATTGTTACATACATACTCAATGAGCCAGCTACTGGTTATAGTAAGATTACTACCGCTTAATAACAGAACCAGAGCTCAGCTTTTACAATACAACTGTCTAAGGGTCTATTTGCCTAACTTCTCAACAGACTGACTAACTGACCAACCAACCAACCAACCCACCAACCAACCCTTTACAATACAAAATACAATCTTATATAGGCAGCCCGAAGGTCTCGCCATTACAACACTGTGGGCCTATCCCAACAGTAACCCCAAAAACCCTAACTGGTGATAGACGATGTATGTGTACTTGGAGCAGCTACTTTCTGTCACGTCACTGCTCTCTACAGTCTTCCATGCTTCCCGACGCTGACCATGGGTACCGGCACCGCTTCCCTTCACCATAGCTTCCTGCAGTCTTCCATGCTTCCCAGTGCTGACCATGGGTACCGGCGCTGCTTCCCACTGTACTTCGTCTTCAATGCCTCGTCCCATTGCTCCTTTTCTCTTAATGAAGGTAGCTGAGCTCTCCTGTCTTCGTCGCTTCCTTAAGTGCAGTAGCTGAGCTCTCTCTTCTCGGCCGCTCGGGTACTGTTTCTCCTTGAATTTCTTGCTCCAAAAGTCACGGTTTCTGGCTCTGATCTATAGCTAGAAACATGCTACGACGTCATAGCTTTACCTTATCTCTTTATCTCCGCCAAAACTGTCTATCCGCCAAAATGGCAGCTTCTCCTGTAGCTGCGGGACCCTGCTCCAACATAGGCAACCAGATATAACCTATATTTCTTAAAGACAAGTTTGGTAGGATAGCAGGAAATATTTTGTGGTGTAATTTGCAGGTGTGAAGGATATTCAAGGAGATGCAAGGACAACCATCAAATAACTCCATCAAAATTCAAGGCTATAAGAGGTATTATCCTCCCTTCCTTGCCTTCTCAAACTCCATGAAATAAGGATTAATTTATTAATATTATTGCAATAATTGTTTTATTCAATCAATTGGGCTTCACCTTCCCCATATAAATATGATAGTAGGATATAGCTTCAGTTGTAGAAACTCCACTAACAGATTGGTGACCATAATGGGGATCTTGGGGTTAAATTCTTGATTCTTTATTTCTTGTGTTTTTCCTCATTTTTTGGTGTTTCTTTCCTTTATATATTTTAATGCATGCTTAATATCTATTTTTAGACACCTTATTTCATCTTAGGAGTCTAAAACCGGCTTAGATCAGCGTTTACACTGTCAAATTTTATAAAATTTGCAAGGGATATTCGTCTCTTCAAATTAGAGGAAATTTGGGGTCTAAAATGGGCCTTATAAGAAAACGTGCCAAAATAAGTTTTTGTGAGTTGGACTTCAAGAACCAATATAATTTCAATAAAATAAGTCAACCATAATGGTTGAATTGACATATTTGTCATTAAAAAAACTACTTTTTTTGTTTGTATTTTCGACATATCTCATTGTTTTTTTACTCAAATTTCGACCGGGAGAGCTCGTTGGACGCGGAATTTGATTCCGCATCCAACAAGCTCTCCCGATCGAAATTTGAGTAAAAACACAGGGAGATATGTCGAAAATACGAACACAAAAAGTAGTTTTTTTCTTTCTTCCTCCAAAATAAATCAATATTATTTTATTATTTTAACTATTATTTTATTATTTTTCTTAGGAGGCCCATTTTAGACCCCAAAATTCCTCTAATACACGAGTGCAGGCTACTATAAGTTGTGTATTCCCCCAAATATATGCAGGTGCATTCTATTAAAGTCACGTATTCCTTGGGAAAATGCAGGTGCGGGTCATACACATTCATGTATCATGTAAAGTCTAGTATTTTGGTCATAAAACCCTCATTTCTTCCTTGCTTTGAGTGATTTGTTTTTTTGTGGAAAGATTAGGAATCCCTTTACTTTATTTGAAAGATTAATTTAATCTAATTTGACTCATATTTGATTATTTTTTAAGGATTTTAAATATTTGTATGCATTTAGCTTGAAAATGAAAAAAAAATTTGTTTTAGGCCTTTAATTGGGATGAAGGTGTTAATTTTTCATATGCTAAATTAGATATCATTAGTGTTTAATCCAAATTCACAATAGTAGAATATGCAGAATCACTGAAAGAAACAGAATCACAAGATAGACACATTATTTATCCTGGGAAACCCTCAAGAGGAAGAAAACCCAGCAAAACTTCCTCTGTATTAGATGTATAAGATAAAACCCCAAAATAGGTATTCTCGTCCTTGTTGATATGTCTCTCTCTCTCTTATGTGCTACTCAAATGAGTGAGACTTATGTTCTAATGAGGAACCCAAATCCTCTATTTATCCACTTTATGTCAATTGACTTTTACCCTAACAAGTCAGCCCCACTAAACTGTCTGGGCTGACTTCACCTAGGAAGACTCAAAATAATATTTTATATTATTCATTGGGATACTAATTGTTACAGAGAGAAATTCCTATGGCTTGGGTTACCACAACAGACAGCTTGACTGTAGAAATCAATCCTTTCCAATATGCAATAGAAATCATGTTAACTTTTCATATGCTTAGCTAAGACATCAGTACTTCATTTCATTTTCATAACAAAAGCATATAAATAGGATCACTGAAAGATAGACAAGCACAATCATACAAAAGGAACACAAATATTTATCCTAGGAAAACCCTAAAGGGAAAAACCCAACAAAAGCTTCCTCAATATAGATGCCCCAAAAATATAAAAGATAAAAGATAAAACCAGCAAGGAGATCAAAGCCTGATCCTCCTCCTTCTCTAGCTACTTCTCTTCTCCACTAATGCGCTACACAAGTGAGAGTGTGTGTGTTCCAAATGATGAGCACTACACCTCTATTTATATTCATCCATTCACTTAAGTTAACTCATCTGTCATGTAGGCTTAAGTAACCACACTGGGGTGCTAATGACCCACCTTTACAATTAGAGGGGACTACCTCATGACTCTTATTAGTTCTTCTGATTAGGAGCATCGAGGTACAAAGTAATACAAGTGGTTCTCCTAGTAGGACCATCGGGGACCACAAAGAAATACATATAGAATATTCTTCAAAGTTACAATATTTCAACACTCCCCCTTAACGAGAAGGGTATTCTATAACAACATCAACAACAACAATAATAGGAGAGAGATAGAGGACATCATCAACATCATCAGGGTGATACATTTATAAATCATTGGAAGCTTTTCAACATCATGTAGTCTTCATCTTCAATCTTTAGTCTTCAGCATCATCAGTACTTTGACCTATTTCAATCAGCAACATCTTTAGCATCTTGACTCTTCAATCATCAGCAACATCTTCAGCACTTTGACCTTTTGATCAGCAACATCTTTAGCACTTGACCTTTCTATCACCAACATCATCTTAGCACTTTGGCCTTTTGATCAACAACATCTTCTTCAGCACTTTGGCCTTTCGATCAGAAACATCATCAATCGAACATCATCATACTCTAACATCAACTCATCATCATATTCTGATCTTTCGATCAGTACGTCATCATCATCATACTTTGATAATACGTCATCATCATCATCAGGATCTCATCATCATCGCATTCTGATCTTTCGATCAGAAACATCATCATCATCATCGCATTCTGATCTTTTGATTAGAAAACATCATCATCATCAGCAACATCATAATCATAAGCAACTTCTGATCTTCCAATCAGAAAACATCATCATCATCATATTCTGATCTTTCGATCAGAGAACATCATCATCATCAACAATAGCATCATCATCATATTCTAATCTTTCAATCAGAGAACATCATCATCATCAGCAACTTCTGATCTTTCGATCAGAGAAACATCATCATCATCATATTCTGATCTTTCGATCAGAGAACATCATCATCATCAGCAACAACATCATCATCATATTTTGATCTTTCAATTAGAGAATATCATCATCAGCAGCAACATCTGATCTTTCGATCAGAAACATCATCATCATAAAGACATCAACATCATCAAAACATCAACATGATCCTTCCTTTCGGAATTACGGGATTTAGGTCTTTACGGAGTTACCAATGATCCTTCCTTTTAGAATTATGGGATTTAGGTCTTTACGGAGTTACTAATGATCCTTCCTTTCAGAATTACGGGATTTAGGTCTTTACGGAGTTACTAACGATCCTTCTTTTTAGAATTACGGGATCAACACATCTGTGGAACTCAGACAATCCTTCCTATTGGAATTACAAGATCAATTCAATGATCCTTCCTTTCGAAATTACGGGATTTAGGTCTTTACAGAGTTACTAATGATCCTTCCTTTTGGAATTATGGGATCAACACAGATGTGGAACTCAGACAATCCTTCCTCTAGGAATTATGGGATCAACACACGTTCTTGAGTACCGAAGTCACCGTATCCGTTTTGAACTGAAGTTCAAGGATGATACAATCCTACCACCTTATCGATGACCGAAGTTCACTGGATCCTTTCTGAACCGAATTCCAAGGATGATACAATCCTACCACCTTCTCGATGACCGAAGCTCACCGGATCCGTTCTGAACCGAAGTCCAAGGATGATACAATCCTACCACCTTCTCGATGACCGAAGTTCACCGGATCCGTTCTGAACCGAAGTTCAAGGATGATACAATCCTACCACATTCTCGATGACCAAAGCCACTGAATCACTTCTAGACATATGTCCCAGGATGATACAATCCCTCTTCATTCTCGAAGACTGAGGTCTCCAGATCACTTTAGGGCAAGTGCCCAAGGATGATACAATCCCACTTCATTCTTGAAGACCGAGGTCTCCGGATCAATTCTGGACATATGTCCTAGGATGATACAATCCCTCTTCATTCTTGAATACTGAGGTCTCCTGATCACTTTAGGGCAAGTGTCCAGGGATGATACAATCCAACTGCAACATCACTACTCCCCCTTTTGGGGAAGGTCTTTCTGAACCATACCAAGCTTGTCTCAAAAGTGTTCGAACTTTACCCGAGATAGAGGCTTTGATAGCGCATCATCATCTAAACCATCTTCATCTACATCTTCAATATGTGAATACTGAACTATCACCATATGTATCTTCAGTATATGAGTACTGAAAGCATCATCAGGTCACCATCATCTGCATCTACAGTATGTAAACACTGAAACATCATCTATATCTTCAGTATGGGAATACTGAAATCATCATCATCTATATATTCAGTATAGAAATATTGAATCACCATCATTTGTATCTACAGTATGTAAATACTGAAACATCATCATCTGCATCTTTATCTTGAATGTAGAAATACCAGATTTCTATGTGTTACGACGGAACACGGGGTTCTCTGTTATCACATAGAATCAATGTAGTATCCATCTTTAGTTCAAAGAGACTTGATATCATATTTCAAATCCATATGGCTTCACAACTTAGCGGAGCAATATGCTATGTATTCTGCTTCAGCCATGCTACAAGAAACACTGGACTGTTTCCTGCTAAACCATGAACTCATAGCAGACCCCCAAACAAAAGCATCTACCTAATGTGCTTTTCTTGTCTGAGATACTTCCAGCCCAATCTGCATCTTTGTAGCCATACAATCTATACTCATGGCTACCATCATAATATAAACCAAAGTCTATAGTCCCTTTTAGATATCTCATCACATGTTTTGCAGTTACTAGGTGAACCCGTCTTCGTTGAACAAGATATTGACTTAAGGTGTTCACAGCAAAACAAATGTCTGGTCTGGTATTTGTTAAGTACATCAATGACCCAATGATCTATCTATAATGAGTCATATCCACTAACTCTGATGAGTCATCAGCTAACAGCTTCAGGTTGGAGTCCATGGGTGTGGCCATGACTTTGCATTCCAACATATTGAATCTCTTCAATATCTCTACCGCATACTTTCCCTAGTTTAGAAAGATTTCTTCTGAACTTTTCCATAATGCATTAACCCAAGGTATTTCATCTCAAATTATTTTGTTAGTTTCTTCTTGCTTTCCATGACCTGTTTCTCATTTCCTGTCAAGGATAAGTCATCCACATATAATAACAGGATGACAAGTTCATCTTCTACAACCTTGAGATAAAGGTTAGGATCAGCTTTACTTTTGGTAAAGCCCATGCTCGACAAGAAACCATCTATTCTTTCATACCAAGCTCGAGGAGCTTGTTTAAGACCATATAATGCCTTCTTCAACTTGCATACATGAGTATATCTATCTTCAACTTCAAATCCTTGTGGCTGTTCTATGTATACTTCTTCTTTGATCACACCATTTAGAAAAGATGTTTTCACATCCATCTGGTGTAAGTCCCACTTCATCATGGATGCAAGTGCCATGGCAGCTCTAATTGAAGTATACCATGCTACTGGGGCAAATGTCTCTTTATAATCAATTCCCTCTTTCTGAGAGAAACCTATGGCCACAAATCTTGCTTTATACTTCTCAATACTTCCATCAGCTACATGCTTTATTTTGCATATCCATTTGGAGGATACGATACTCTTTCCTTCTGGTTTGGAAACTGTATCCCAAACATCATTCTAGTATAACATTTTCCATGAGTTTGTCTTGTCGGGTCATAAACATATCCTAGTCTTCTGCATTCATCCTTGAAGGTTGGAACCCTCTTTACTCTTGGTAAAGTCTTGATCCAGCAGGAAGCTGTCCATCATGTCATACCATGTCGAACTTAGATATCTTCTGTAGTCACTCCCCCTGAAGTGGAGTATCATCTTCCCTCTTCATTCTGTACAGGTGGCTCTATGCTTTATATATACTTGTCAATAGAGTATGCCATGTCATAGTCTATTCTTTCTGAGGCAAATCATGAACCTTTTCTTTGTACACTTGTTCTTGTAGATCCATATGGAAGATACTACGTACTTCCCTTTATGTCTTGAAATCATATCGTATACATCATTCCCCATGGTCAACTATTATTCTTTGATCATTGCATTATTTTATTCATCTTGAGTTATCTCTTATACCCATGGTGGTCTTCATCCTTCGAGGTGGATCTACCGCTCTTTGAAGCTCTTTCTTTTGTCATGGTGTCTCTGACCCTGGGAGCTTCAGATTCATGTTTATTGAATTGTCATCACTTGTTCTTCGGAACAAGTCTCATCCTTGTTTTCTTGTAGGTGTTTGTTCAGGACCTTCCTACAATTCAAATGCACCAATTTCATGGTTAGAACTATTTCATAAAAAATATGCATAACGAAAAATTCTTATTGTTGGAGTAGGGCCCCGTAGCTACAGGAAAAGCTGCTATAGCGAAACAAGGAAGTTAAAGGAAACAATACTTAAGCGACCGAGAAGAGAGAGCTCAACCACTGCAATTAAGGCAGCAGTGACGCCAGGAGGGCTCACCTACCCTCATAAATAGAAAAGGAGCAACGGGCCAAGGTATTAAATAAAAAGGACAGAAATGTACCAACCGAGGAAGCGGCGCCCATACCCATGATTAGCGCAGGGAAGCGTGGAAGACTGTAGAAATCTATAGTGTGACAAGTAAGCGGAAGTTCAAAGTACAGATAGGACGACTATCACAGATTAGGGTTTTTGGGTTACTGTTGGGATATGCCCATAGTGTTGTATCACGGTGAGACCTTTGGGCCTCTTATTTAAGCATGTATTTTGTATTATCAAAGGTTAGCTAGTTAGTTGGTCTGTTAGCTCGTAGACAATCAGATAGTTAGCTAGTTGGTTTGTTGAGCTCTGATTCTGTTATGAGTCTGTAGTTATCTTACTGTAACCAGTAGCTGGCTCCTTGAGCATGAATGTAACAATCCGCAAGGATTGAGAGAGAGAGAGAGAAAGGATATGTTGTAAGAAGAAGGCAATATAGGAAGAGAAGAGGTTTAAGAGAGAAGGGCTCCCGACTGTGTGCGTGGAGTTTCCCAGAAGATCTCAAGCTGCATAACAGGTTGCAGAGGAACTGTGTTTACTCTCTCAAGATATAATATAAAAACCAGTTCCCGTGGACATAGCTTCCCCCCTGGAAGTGAACCACGTAAAATCCGTGTGTCGTGCGACTGATTCATGTGATTGTGTTTACTTATTTGCTATCTGTTATTCGTTACATGAACTTTGCTTACAATTAATGAATGTATGTATGCTATCCTTCAGTTATAGTAGGATAGAGGCTTAAATGCAAGTTGAATGTATCAAGTATTTTGTATATGAGTTTATCAGTGCTTGATTAATGACAGTAATAGTTACAGTGTTAAGTGACTCCTATATATGAGTTCAGCGAGTTGAAGGTGATTGATGTTAAGCGTGTTAGACTGTAGAAGCTAAGTAAAGTTGTTTAACACCCTTATGAAGGTTATTTGAGCTATTATACCTAGAGAGAAAGCCTCTGGACCTTGAGAGTTGGTGAGCATAGTGAGTCTTTCCATAGGAAGTATCGCAGCATAGAAAGGCAATATTGCACCATTGGAGGAGCTGCGGTGTGGGATATCATGGGTTACAAGTTGAGTAAAAGAGAAGGTTTACGCATCGTCCTAGAAGCTGCGATGCGATAAGAGCCAGTCCCATAGCAGAGTCAGCTAGGAAGAGAGAAAGAGCACCTCGCAGAGAGATCCCACTGGACAAGAAGGGACAAGAGGCACTAGGATGCTACAAAACCTGGTTGAGGACACCTAAGTCTTCAGCCTCCCCATCTAGGATCACTTCGGGTGAGACTTCAGGCCGTTCTACAGTCTGTCATCGAAAGGGCCAGTGAGCTAGGGGTTTTTTTGGTACACCACAGTAAACCCGGGTTTGTCCAGCTAACCCAACACTTATGCATCATGCAACTGTTTAGCCAATACAACATTCATCCATATCTCACAGAAACTTTCTAGATGACATCATTGAGATTGTGCATTAATCCAATATGTCATGTAAAAAGGTTTCATTCTAGATAAGTAGCAATGAAGAGATGTATAGCACCATGAGCTACTTACCAATCACATGCATATTAGTAGTATACAGTCATTAATGCAAACAATCTATCATGCATAATAGATCAACTGAATATGCATAACAAAACAATATCATTAAATGACACTTGAATACTTATCTTTTGTTTGTTTTGTGGGTAGACTCCTTCTTGATCATTCTCCTTCATCATCTTCTTCATTCATGAAATCATCATTTCTTATCCAAATGATAAGATGGATAAGAGGTTCGTCAAGAATTGAGTTCTTCATATTCCTCATCGCTTGAGGGATCTTCTTTGAATGGTGAGAGCTTGATCTTCAATTTGCTCCCATCTTTCTTCTTCTTTTCTTATGAGACGAGCTTCTTCTTCTTCCCAAAGTCAACTAAAAGTAATCACTTCCTTCTAGCACACATTCCTCACATGAATGAATCCCATGATCATGGGAGGCCATTCAAGGTGGATATCACCACTTCTGCATTCTCTGCTTCTTCTTCTACCGCTTCAAGATTTTATGCATTTTGGATCTTCACATTCTTCAACTGTTTCCTCAAATCTATCTTCTTATCTTCAAATAGATTGATCAAGGAATCAAACATATTCGGTGTCTTTAGGGAAGACACTTGTGGTACAATTTGATCCATGATTGAATCAACAGTGATCTTCTTGGCATTGATCAAGTTCTTCTTGTGTAAGGATTTGAGGCTCATCTCCCTCTAGAACTGGAACCTTTCTACTCATGTAGGTGTCCAATTCATTTTCTTCAGAGGGATCAAATACTTTCATGCTTGGAAGTTTTCAAATTCACCAAGCTTATTATCAAGCTGATGTGATAGATCACTTTGAAAAGAGAACCTCAAATGCAAATAGAAAAAGATTAGATCTTACCGATTTGAGGTGTCCGTCCTGCTTCCGGAGCTGGCTAATCTAGGGTTTGTCAGAGAAACCCTAAATTTAAAAAATTGGAATATTTCAGATCTAATTGGATAGAAATATAGATCTCTTCAAATGGAGCTGTCCAATGTACTCCTTTTTCTGAAAACAGTGGAGGGAAGCTCTCGGAACAGGAAGCCCTAGTTTTCCAATTTCTTCTGCAGAAATTCCTGTTACTGTTTCTGTGATATCTCCAAATTTACTACTCTTCTCTATCTGAAATTTTGCACTGAGGTACCTCGCATGTCCCTGATCCAACACCATAGGTTTCATTAGAATTGGTTTCACCAATTGGGATTTATGATGATTTTCCCAAGGTGACCTGTTACAGGACTATTCAGAACAATGAAGTTGTACAGCATGCCACATGTCACTGGTTCATCTTCAGATTCTAAAATTTGGACCACCAAAACTAAAGTCTGTGCTATTTCTGGAACATCTTCAGGAATTCCATTCGAACATCTGTATCTCAAGCTATAGCAATTTTCCCTAGGTGTCCTGTTTAGGGATAAATTCTGGAAGAGGCTGGAACCCTAACGTGGAGGGATCATATCTCCCAGAATATAGAAAATCGGAGGCTGAATTGTGGACAAAGTGTTCATCAGGATTATATCTCCGGTCTCTACAATTTTCAGCTCTTGAAACTTCACAAATATTGGGATATATCAAATATACCAAAACTTATCAGTTTTAGTATTTAGGGTTTTTCTAGCTCCGGGTCAAACTAGGGTTTGACTTTCCCGGAGTTTCACCCAACCAAAGATCTTAAGACAGGTCTCTAAAATTCGATTTTGATTAGGAGAGAAATCCTATGTTGGGCTCACTCAAAAATTATTCTTCTGCAAGAAGCCCTATGTTAGAATAATCAACCCATAGTATTTACCCACTTAGACATTAATTCATTTATTTTTGTCTTATTTGCCTAGTCCATTAGTCCCACCATGTACAAGTTGCTAATTGCCTATCCATAGAGGTCAAACTTGCCATATTTGACTCATGTAGCGCTTGGGAAAGCCTTCAGAATCAAATCTGCTTTATTCCTGGCCTCCTAGGCGCCCTTCTGCTTTTTCTGCTTTATTCCCTGCTTTTTCAGTGTTTTAAGGCACATAGGAAAGCAAGACTAGGTGAGGTGAATCAGATTTGTTTCCTCTTCCTCCTCCACTCTTTCCTCCATGAAAAATCATTTATGAGCTGCCATTCCACCACTCATTAGCTTTCCCATGCACCCTTGCCAATTCGTGAGCCTCATGACAGATTTGGGATCAACTTTTTACACCTATGGGGGATTTGCCTATTTTGGGTAAGCCTGCTTTATGCTAGCTTTGGATGCCTCCTTATGCATTCAAACTATTGATGTATTCTATATATTCAGCAACCTATGATATTACAGGGTTGGATATTGTACACTGAGTTAATATAATTTTGTGTTACAGCTCCATTTTCAGTCTCCATTGTTGACAATTTTGCATGATCAATTGTAATTTGTTGTGAGTGAAATTAATCTATTGCTGGTCAGAATTTCTACATGGTATCAGAGCCATTGTAGGTTATTACTCTCCTTCAAAAATTGTTTTGCAGGTTCGACATCAATACTGGGAGCCTTCTACTGACAGCCGGGATAGATTTTCTAAAGCTATGGATTCACAGAAAACTATCTTGACTCCCTTCAACTATTTTGAATGGAAAGAAGAGATGGAGATCTTGTTGAAAGCAAAAGGCCTCTACAGGGTGACTATGGCAACAGAAGCAGATCCCATTGCAGCTGCAGAGAAGATCAAATGGCACAATCGGAGAGATGAGGCTTATGGCCTCCTATGTCTCAGTATTTCCCGAGACCTCCTTTTCCATCTCGATGGATTAACTTCACCGGATCAAGTATGGGAGAAGCTGTCTGAGATTTTTGGAAAGACATATGAGATGAGGGGACATCAGATCGAAAATGAGATGACTTCTCTGAGTCCCAACAGCTTTGAATCCCTGCAGCTGTATTTCTCCAAGTTCAAAGCACTAGTTTTGCAGCTGAAGCAGTGTGGTATCGAAAAGAAAGATGAGCAGCTCGTATTGGCCATCCTCTCAAAGCTAGGACCTGACTACTTAGTCTTTGTTTCGACCTTCTATGCCAAAAAACTCACAGCTCAAACCTGGAAGATGCCCAGCCTTGCAGATTTCATGGAATCTCTCACACAAGAACAAGACAAGCTGGTGATGATGGGCACCATCAAACCTTCCAAAGACCAAGCTCTGGTTGCTGGAGATTCGAGGGTGGATTCTAAAAGAAAAAAGAAAGCTAAAAATACACC
>LPNX011177855.1:0-10157 GCA_001517045.1 Pseudotsuga menziesii | reverse complement strand
GTGTTTATGGTTGCAGGGTTTACTTGGAGAGTGTGGTTTCGAACTTGAGTACTCAACTACCATCTACTGTGATAACCAGAGTACCATTCGAATCTGCAAATATCCAGTTCAGAAGCAGAGAAACAGACACATTGAGATTCACATGCACTACATCATAGAGCTTGTGCATGATGGCACCATTCACCTACTCTTCTGTTCATCTTCAGAACAAGTAGCTGATATATTCACCAAAGCATTTTGTGAGAAGACCTTCAGCAATCTCAAATCACTACTAGGGATTGATGATCATGCTGTCAAATCATGAGTAGAGACAATATTCTACAATATTGTTTTACAGTCCATGTTTAAGGGAGGATTTTCCCAAGTTGGTTTTGCCTCTTTCCTTGTTTCATATGGACTTGCAGTATGTAAAAGGGTGACTAAGCCTTGTTGCTAGGCCCTATATTTTGATTTATTACTCATAAATTCAGGCTTAAGGGGGGGTTTTAGAATAATCAACCCATAGTATTTACCCACTTAGACATTAATTCATTTAGTTTTGTCTTATTTGCCTAGTCCATGAGTCCCACCATGTGCAAGTTGCTAATTGCCTATCCATAGAGGTCAAAATTTCCATCTTTGACTCATGTAGTGCTTGGGAAAGCCTTAGGAATCAAATCTTCTTTATTCCTGGCCTCCTAGGCACCCTTCTGCTTTTTCTGCTTTATTCCCTGCTTTTTCAGTGTTTTAAGGCACATAGGAAAGCAAGACTAGGTGAGGTGAATCAGCTTTGTTGCCTCTTCCTCCTCCACTCTTTCCTCCATGAAAAAGCATGTATGAGCTGCCATTCCACAACTCATTAGCTTTCCCATGTGCCCTTGCCAATTCGTGAGCCTCATGACAGATTTGGGATCAGCTTTTTACACCTATGGGGGATTTGCCTATTTTGGGTAAGCCTGCTTTATGCTAGCTTTGGATGCCTCCTTATGCATTCGACCTATTGATGTATTCTATATATTTAGCAACCTATGATATTACAGGGTTGGCTATTGTACACTGAGTTAATATAATTTTGTGTTACAGCTCCATTTTCAGTCTCCATTGTTGACAATTTTGCATGATCAATTGTAATTTGTTGTGAGTGAAATTAATCTATTGCTGGTCAGAATTTCTACACCCTAATTTCCCACAACAAAAACTGAAAATGCTCGGAATCGAATTCCGCTTCGACAGAAAGATGCGCCCTTCAATGGAGAGTCAGCCTAGCCTTTTTTTGCTGATCGATTGTGGAGAGAGAACCAAAAAGTAAGAAGCCCTAGATTTTGCAGCTACACAATGTCTTCTTTTCAGGGTGGCTCTGATACCATGTTAAATTTTCATATGCTTATCTAAGACATCAGTACTTCATTTCATTTTCATAACAAAAGCATAAAAATAGGATCACTGAAAGATAGACAAGCACAACCATACAAAAGGAACACAAAGATTTATCTTGGGAAAACCCTAAAGGGAAAAACCCAGCAAAATATTCCTCAATATAGATGCCCCAAAAAGATAAAAGATAAAAGATAAAACCAACAAGGAGATCAAATCCTGATCCTCCTCCTTCTCCAGCTACTTCTCTTCTCCACTAATGCGCTACACAAGTGAGAGTGTGTGTGTTCCAAATGAGGAGCACTACACATCTATTTATATTCGTCCGTTCACTTAAGTTAACTCATATGTCATGTAGGCTTGATTTAATCATGTAGGCTCAAGTAACCACACTGGGGTGCTAATGACCCACCTTTACAATTAGAGGGGACTGCCTCATGACTCTTATTAGTTCTTCCAATTAGGAGCATCGGGGTACAAAGTAATACAAGTGGTTCTCCCGGTAGGACCATCGGGGACCACAAAGAAATACATATAGAATATTCTTCGAAGTTAGAATATTTCAACAAATCAAATATCTAACACTAAAGGATCAGGCCTCGTACCTTATTCCGGATGGTTGAAGTAGATCCCCGTTGAGCTTTCCAACTTTAGCTTGAATTGATGAATCACTTCCTCAACAACAAGTAAACAAGACAAGCATACTATATATATTGGTGTTAGATCTATTCTAGCATATATAATCAACAATGTATAAGCATTTGAAATCATCCATGGATAAAATATTCATTCAAACATACATTATTGGACAGGAAAAGATATTTATATTAATATAAAATCATAGATTACAATGGATACAACCTCTGTCGGCATGTCTGCGAATCGGAGGAACTGAATCCCCCACTTGGGCCTCCACCACCTCAATCCTCCATCTCTTGATAGCAAGCTCACAAGAAAAATGCAAGCTTGGGAGGAATACAAGAGTGCTCCAAGGAACAAAGGGATGCAGACTCAAGCACAAGTTCCGGAAACAATGGACTATAGTTTCTTTGCTCTCAATTCTCTCATGTGCATTCAATGTATCAAAGATTTCCTTATATAGCTTTTCAAAGGGATAATGAAAGGTCGAATCCGAGCGATCTCAAGGCATATGGAAGGACAGGAGTCAAGTGAGTCTGATCCATGTCAAGGAAAACTCTAGAAGGATTTGGATTTTGTACACATCCCGATGTACACGGTTTTAGGGGTCAAACCCACGTATATACGCAATTAGGGGTTTAAAAGTCACGTATATGAATTTTCACATGTTTTTAGGGATGGTATAGGAAACATCAAAGGACAAAAAATGGTCCAAGGGGTCTAAGGAGTCTGCAACGGGATAGGGGAAGGCCATACAAGTGTGATTCACCTGGTGTGGTAAAATCAACTATAACAGATGCCCCCTAATGTGTGAGGTCAGATGGGTCATATGATGGCCGAAATACATTATAAGTCCATCCCAGAAGTGGAGTGATCAACGATCCCAAATGGAAGACCAGCCACCCAATCAGCATAGTACAATGCTACAACTCTGCACATAACTACAAATACATCTAGCAGTCCTAGATACATAAGAGTACGATGGCCATGAATAGGCATGATACAAAATATCACATGAGTGGTCATCGCCACGTACAATATACATAGATCAGAATATCCATGATGAAGATATACAAAGGATCATGATCTCCATAATGCCTAAAGATATACAATGGATCAAGATCTTCATAATAGCTGGAAATGTCTGACATATACTGGAATCAAGTCACGAGAGCTGAAATCTCATGAATACTGGCATGATCAAGGAAGTAGAATATAAGAGATGCCACCAATCTGGAAGGTCTTCTACACAAACCGCTACGAGTACATGTCCTACTATGTGAATAGAGGTGTCGAGGTCGAACATAGTAGTCCATTGTCTGATTACTAGTCATTGATGTATACCGTTAACAGACGCAAGATCACCCATCGATAATGAAAATGGGAATCAAGGTACTAGAGTGAAAACTAACAATGTGAATAAATGTGTCGAGGTTGAACACTTGAGAGGATCCATTGATCAGGGGACATTGATGTATCCCCAAAAACTGTCAATGGTGAGAGAACCTGCCACTGATGACTGCAAGTCTCAAGGCACTAAAAAATGACTCTAGATTCCAATCCCAGAATAAATCATCTGAAGTCGATGGGATGAAATCCGCTGGAAGGATGGCATTAAGGCATCCCCCATCATCCAACATGATACAAGTGTGATTCACATGGTGTGGTAAAATCAGCTATAATATATGCCCCCTAATGTGTGAGGTCAGATGGGTCATATGATGGCCGAAATACATTATAAGTCCATCCCAGAAGTGGAGTGATGAAGGATCCCAAATGGAAGACCAGCCACCCAATCAGCATAGTACAATGATACAACTCTGTACATAACTGCAAATACATCTAGCAGTCCCAGATACATAATAGTATGATGGCCATGAATAGGCATGATACAAAATATCACATAAGTGGTCATCGCCACGTACAATATACATAGATCAGAATATCCATGATGAAGATATACAAAGGATCATGATCTCCATAATGCCTGAAGATATACAATGGATCAAGATATTCATAATAGCTGGAAATGTCTGACATATACTGGAATCAAGTCATGAGAGCTGAAATCTCATGAACACTGGCACGATCAAGGAAGTAGCATATAAGAGATGCCACCAATATGGAAGGTCTTCTACACAAACCGCTATGAGTTAATGTCCTACTATGTGAATAGAGGTGTCAAGGTTGAACATAGTAGTCCATCGTCTGATTACCGGTCATTGATGTATACTGTTAATAGACGCGAGATCACCCACTGATAATGAAAATGGGAATCAAGGTACTAGAGTGAAAACTAACAAGTTTGAATAAATGTGTTGAGGTTGAACACTTGAGAGGATCCATTGATCAGGGGACATTGATGTATTCCCAAAAACTGTCGATGGCGAGAGAACCTGCCACTGATGACTGCAAGTCTCAAGGCACTCAAAAATGACTCTAGATTCAAATCCTAGAATAAATCATCTGAAGTCGATGGGATGAAATCTGCTGGAAGGATGGCATTAAGGAATCCCCCATCATCCAACACGAGGTACTCAGCAAAGCTGTATAATGTGGAAGGACTTGATCATAAAGTGCATGAACCAATAACTATACCGGGAATGGCCGACATTCAAAGTCAAGATAACTCAGGAATGGATGACTCAAGTTTCAACTTCCTTTGAACAAGTGCATAACAACGGATGGTAACTAAATAAAGATAGCATATACTCGATATACAAAACTAGGACATCTCTGCGACACAGGAGGCATCGACAGAGGCTCCATGGGGACTGGAAGCTTAACCAGTTGGTGGAGATAAACTCAGATAAAATGAGTATAGCTCCTAAAGTCAAACTATAAACCCAACCAATGGATGTGATATACAATTCTCTCTTCTAAGGCGACACGACTCGATAGCTGCCAAAAGATAACATCTTTCCTTGTCCGGCTTTTTGGTTTTTTGATTTTTTTGGACTTTTTCAAATATTTAAAAATCTTGAAAAATAATAAAATGGCTTTATAGTTATAGAATAGGAGGAGACGAGTGTCATATGGGAAAACAAACTAGTTCCAACCAGTGGAACATACCTATGCTCAATGCAAGGATACATGTGTAGGATAACGACACTTGGGGGAAAGTCCCCTCCTGGTAAAAATAGGGAATCAAGCTGCAAAGGATATATAAAATGGCTCTGCATGGCTAGACATGAGACAAGCTTGGGCTATATGGCTGAAACTCAATGTCAAGGAAGCCGGCATAAGGCTCAATAAGGTAGGCAAAGCTCATGATAATGCAATTACAACTTGACATAAGGGAGTCCTGAGGGAAATAGGCTAGCAAAAGATCAAGAGGAGTATGAGGCTCTTGCAAAATGTCATGGAAATACTATACAATGGATTCCCACACCCTAAGGGACAAAATGTCAGCATGGGAACCAAATGCAAATAAGGTGCTAACTAGGGTACCCATGTAAGGTCAAGCTCTACCACTCATATCATGCCACTTCTAAAACAGCAAGAAGGTTCTGTGACATAATAGAGTGGGTTCGTACCTAAGGCTATAATGAAACGGTCATAAGGTCATGCAAAATGAAAATGGTGATGAAACCTAACATATATGCCAGTTTAGACATGATACCGGGAATCGACACGAATGGGTCAATCCAATGGCTGAAACGACACTCAAAAAGGTCTCCTACATCATAAATTAGTCCAAAAATGGTCCAAAAGGATTAGAAACGGTCCAAACTATAGGAAAGGGGGTAAAAATTTTCAAAAATTTAAAAAATTTCTATAAAGAGTAAATAATTCAAAACATTATAAAACATTTGAAACTTTTACCCATTTGAGCTTAGAACTTCAACAGCGAGTTCCCGGAGATCCAGCCGGCGGAATCCACTACCATTTTTTCCAGGTACTTACCCATGCTCTACTCTTTCATTTTGATGCAAATTTTGTCAAATTCCATGGTGTAATTGATTTTCTATGCCATGCTAAGATAGGCGCCACGGCCCATGCGGAAATCGAGGGTTTTTCTGCGTATAGTGCTGGATATACCTAGAAAATGCCCCCAAAGCTATGTACATACGTGACTGTTTGGCAAATAGTCACATATGCGGCCGCGCTTAAGGTTTTTCAAGTGTTCTAATGGGAAAAATTCAAATTTTTTGTGCAGGATATTCCTAGAATGGAGAGAACGTGAACATGGTGATATAGAAGAGGCAGTAAGAGCAGATCTAATGGCACAACAAGCGTTACGTGCATGTGGGCTATACAAATTTTGGTGTCTTGGTGGCTTAAGGGCCAAACCAAGACTATTGCAGATGTTAGTGGACTACTGGGATCCAGACTCAGAGTTGTTCCAGATAGACGGGATGTCCCTCACCATAGAAGTGGAGGACAAATACTTTATTATTGGACTTTCCCGATGGGGGGAAGTAGTGAACCTACGTTCTCGCGGGCCCAGAGGTGGCCTAACTATAGATGAGTACATTGAGGTGTACTGCTATCCGAACACGGAGAAAATGGGGAGTCAGATCCCAACTAACTCCATACAAGTGTTGGGCCTAAAGGCCATCCTAATGACACTGGGCAGGATAGTAGGCTTGGATTCACTCCACCAGGCCTCGCGGCCTTTGATGTTCTATGTAGTGGAGTGCATGAGACCCACGGTATATGATTGGAGCACTGCGCTACTGGGAAACATGAAGCACCAGCTCAGTGAGTGCAAGATGGGAAGAGTGCAAAACTTCGGTTTCAGCAGCATACTGAGCATGTTTTTCTTTGAGCGTGTTCTAGGATTGAGCCCTAGAGTTGACGTTCCTCTACACAGGGTTCAAGATCTGGCCCAACGACGTTGGACAGATGTGATGCATAGAATGGGTGGAGGTAGGGTGTCCAACCCCTATCCAGCTGATTTCTTTCCGTGGTGGCAACGACAGATAGTTTCCATCGATGACTACCCCTATGCGGGGATAGATTTTCGGGGGGACTTGGACATGCCGCTACCACCAGGATCGACATACAGTGACATAGGTAACGAATATCAACCCTTTTTTAAAATTTTTTGAGTTATTTAATTTTTTCGTGTTTTTTTGATTATGTGGAATCAAACGACATGTTTTTGGGTGGCAATACATAGTGACATCTACCATATGCATGCAGATGTGGGACCATGGTGGCCTGAAGGCTTCCCTCGTCATAGATAGAGGGGAAGAGGAGATGATATCAAGGGTGTGGATGCGGAGCGGACGCTCCAAAGAATTCATACCAACTTCGTGAGGCTGACACATAGAGTACCCATGGTGCAAGTCGAGGAATTTCCTGAGGCCATGCAGTGCCAGGTGGTGGGTATACCATGAGCATGGGTGCAGTTATTTTGACGGCTAGCTAGAGCCGTAGTGACATTCCATGACCACAACCCCCCTCCTCTTCCACAGGCTTAGATACCTGGGAGTGATACATTTTTTATTACCATGTATTATATTTTGGTGGCTTGAGAGCCCCATTTTTGTATTATGACACTATGTATTACCACATTTTGGATGTTTATAAAAACTTTTATGATGATCAGTTTATTTATTTACATGTGTAAAAATTTATGTTTGTGATGAGCTTATTGGGTATGAAACAAATTCTAATCTAACACGTACTTAGCATATGAGTCAGCAACTTGATTATTAATTATTAGAACATGTATGTATGTTATATTGTCAAATTGTCGTTCTAATAATCTCACACGTAAGAATCTTCTTAATAATGTCGAATCTCTAACATGGTACAAACCATTAAGCTGTGACACTACTAACTCTGAATCAAGACGTACCTCAAGAGAGAGAATGCCATGTAAAATGGCATCCCGTAGAAGCTCAATAATGGCACTATATTCAGCAACATTGTTGGAAGATGGCCATAGACATACGCCTCCTGAAGACAATACCTGAGCCATAGGAGTATAAATCACCCAAGTAGTAGAGGCTGAGTGTTGAGTGTGATGGCTCGCACCATCCGTGAATCCTATGAAGGTGGAAGATTCCATTGACATCTGCCAAAAGAAATGGAAACTAATCACAAACCCGATCACCATAAGAAAAAGACCTACCTATGCAAAACTGTACAATAATATACAATAACCAGCCTTGGCTGAAAATCATCCATAGTACTTCTTGAGATAGAGCCCATTTCTAGGCTCTGCTAAGGCCGTCCCCTCATAATCCACTAACTCATAAGTGCCCTTCTTTGATACACGCTTAATGACATAAGGACCACGCCACATGGGGTTAAACTTTCCTGCCCCCAAGGGTTCTTTTGGTTGATCCCATAAAATGACCAAGTCTCCCTCACTAAACCTCCTTGGATGGACTAACTTATCATACTGGACCTTTACGCGATGCTTATTTACTTCTAGAGCCACCAAGGCATCTCAACGCTGCTCATCAACTTGCTCAAGGTGGACCAAATGCTCCTCCAATGGTGAAGTGTCTGGCAAGAGCTCTATGGCTAGATTCAAAGAAGGAATATTGCATTCAACCAGCAATACCGAATCCACTCCATGTACAAGTTGATATGGAGAAAAACCCGTGGCAGTATTAACTGCGGTTCTATACGCCCACAAATTAGGATATAACATAATGTGCCAATTATTCTTGCTTTGTGCAATGGTTCATTGGAGAATGGATTTGAGTGATTTATTCACTGCTTCTACCTGTCCATTCACTTGAGGGTAGTAAGAGGAGGAATGCTCTTGTTTGTACCCTAACTTTGATGCCAACTCTTCCATCATACGATTCTAAAAGTGCGAGCCATGGTCAGTGACAAGCTCTTTCGGAATTCCGAGCCGAGTAATAATCTGGTTGAATACGAAGTGCGCGACTGTCTCACCATCGGATTTAACTGTAGGAATAGCCTCAACCCATTTTGTGAAGTAGTCAACAGCCACTATGATATGATGATGCCCCCCAGCTGAAGCTAGTTTGCAATCCATAAATTCAAGCCCCAACTTAGTGAAGGGACCGACAGTGATAATGGGATGTAATGGGGCAGGTTTTGAGCACATATTACGTGCAAACACCTGGCAAGGGTGGCACCTCTTGACCACATCTACACAATCCTTAAAGATTGAAGGCCATAAATAACCCGCTCTTAAGATTTTTTGGGCTATAGAAAGCCCAGATAAATGACCACCACACGCCCCTTCGTGGAAATCATTCAACACTACCTTGTCCTCTTCATGAGTTAAATAATGACGTAAAATGGAATCTACCCCATGGCAGTATAAAGTGTTATCCACTATGAGATAATTCTTAGACATGTGACGTAGCTGTCGTCGTTCATCCCATGAGAGGTGAGTAGGAACCTTCAATGTTTGTAAATATATAATGATATCCCCATACCATGGGTCTAAGGTTGAGATTAAGAATATGTGCTCATCTATTAATAAACATATCTTCACAAACCAACTCCTCGGCCTCACTTGGGAAATCCGATATAAGCTCTGCAAAATTGGAACAGATTGACATGGGCTACAACCAAGGTCTGGAAAAGGAGAATATAATGTCTCAACCATTGAACCGCATGTATGGTAGCCAAGGAAAGCTTCTCAACATGAGAATAACAAATCTCCATGTCAATAATATTCCGACTCAGATAGTATATGACATGCTCTTGGAGCTCCTCATCCTCTTGAACCAAAACCATACCAATCGTCTCCATGGACGTAGCCACATAAAGTAGGAAATCACGGCTATAGTCTGGGGGACTAATCACTGGGGCTGATGCTAGGGCTCACTTGAGTGCATAAAAGGACTCCGGGGCTTGCTCATCCCAACAAAAGGTGGTGTCCTTCTTCAAAAGACGCATGAAACCTCTGGTCAAATTTGAAAAATTGACAACGAATCTTTGTAAGAATTTTTCCATGCCTTGCAAACATTGAAGATGACAAATATTCTTCAGGGGAGACAACTGAAGTATTGCCTCAACCTTCAAAGGGTCGACTCTTATACCCTCTTTAGAGACAATGAATCCTAATAAGCGACCTGACTTCACACAAAAGATGCACTTGTGAGGATTTAACTTGACCAAATTGTTAACACCCAAAAATGGTTAACTACCTCATCTACCCCATTTCATGGCTCATTCATCCATTTACCTACCATATTTCCCTGAAAATCCCACTAAAAGCC
>LPNX011177798.1:164139-218687 GCA_001517045.1 Pseudotsuga menziesii | reverse complement strand
GTTAAGGCTGAACACGATCCCCGTCTTTAGAGAGCTATGATTGCATTTGATTATTACATTTGTAGTGTTTTGACCTTGTTGCAATGTGTATCTGTTAGCTGCCAGAGCAAGTTGAGGAGGATGAACAAGAGCAGCAGAATAAAGAAAAAGGGGTTTTAAATAAAAAGAAGAAGGTTCTGTATTTGTTTATTCCACATTCACTACTCTGGTAGTGTTCACCGCTTTGATTTCATAGTTCTCAAGGGTGTTGATTTCTGTGTTACTTGACCTGTAGCTTCAACGGAGAATGAAGATTGCAGAACTTAAGCAGCTTTGTTCCAGGCCGGATGTTGTTGAGGTGTGTTATAACTGTTTTCTCAGCTTACTTGGATGCTTATAATTGACTTTCAACACTTCATCCCTGCCCAGGTAGGTGAAACCTTGTTAATACATTTAAGAAGTGGAGGCCAAACTGATACTTGTAAGAAATTATATTTTCCAGATGTTGTCATCTGGTTCTATAAACTTGCAGATTCTCTTCTGTTAGTGAGTCAAGAAGTGATGGATCTCTCAAGCATAACTTCCTCTTTCCTCGCAAATATAGATCTCCGTGGCATGAAAAGTGATCCTATAATAGGTTTGAATATTTTTCCTTAAAGTAGTCCATACCATAGTTACCAAGTTCAAGTTTGAACCTGAATTAGATTCAATAGGGAAAAAATTGCAGCTGCCTAAAATCTAATACAGAAATTTTTTGGGAGCATGCATCATAAAAATACAAAAACGTCCTGCTGATGGAATCTCACCCCTGAGCCAAATGAGCCTGGGGACAGTGGAATGGAAGCTTTCAGTTCTTCTTCAGAAATTACGAAGCTGAGCTCCAAGTGTCATCTTCCGAAAGGAAGGTATGAATGAGAAAATTTCTGTAAATTAGGAATTATTTCAGGTTTGGTGAGACTTCAGAAATTGGTAAGCCAAGCTCCAAGTGCCATCGTCTAAAGTGAGAGAATTATTACAGATTTTGGTGAATTTCTGTTTCTCTCACAAATGTGATTACTGTACTGAATTCGAACTGGGTGAATTAGTCATTGAATCGAACTGAATTTATGATTTCTTCAGCCCAATCCCGCCAAATTTTGCAACTATGGTCCATACAATCACTTTTTTTATTGAATTGGCGTACTTAAAAATTTAGGGGAGTTAGGAACCACTGATGTCAAGGCTTAATTTTACGGTGTAGAATACTTTATTTTGGCTATTTTTCTCCCATTGTTCACAAGAGTGTTTAAGCATAGACTGTCCATTGGGTGTAGCTTGGGTGGTTGCGAGGAATGATTGTTACCCTCCCCACCCAGGTTCATTTCTTGTGAGTAGCAGGTGTTGGCATATTTCCCAGTGGATGTAGCCCCTTGGTGAACCACCATTGTAAAATGAGTATTTTAGCTTAGAGAATGAAAAGAGGTATCAAGGGGCTACTTGTAGTTGCAGAATTCAAGGGGTTACAAGTCTTTGTATATTATTATTATTATTTTTCCAATCAAGAGAATTATTTTTGTAAAATATATTATCGATGGAGATTGTAGATGAACACCTTTCATCAGGAATCTGCTTTCGAGACATTCGGTTCATTGCTGCATGAAATTTTGCAGTATATACACACTATGAGCCAGACCAGTTTCTCAGCATGCAGTTGTGGAAATTAATATTTTTTTTTGGATAGGAACTACGTAGAAAGAAGAGGGAACAACAGGTTAAATCTTTGGAATAATTTGGAACCACTGAAACTTCAAATTAAAAGCATTTTTTAATCTGGGTGACACACATGAATACAAAATGTATAATGTAAATATTACTCATCGAAAATGATAGTATATTATTAATCTCTGTCTGTTTGTCTCTCTCATTTCCTACATGCATCCTCTTAAATTTCACACTCCATTTATTTGACAATTCTTTTGGGTAATCGAAGTAGAAGAAAATGGCCTTGAAGAAGAAGCACCAAACTTCTTCTGGATATTTTGTTGCTGGAGCTTTGAAGGAGCTCAGTATATGCCAAATTTGGAAAGCTTGGTCTAGAGGAGCAATAGTAAGAAGCTCCCTTTCTGTTCAAATATGCTTTAAGAATCCTTCAATAAATTCCAGCTTTATTTTTCCATTGGGATTTTGTTCCTGTATTTTAATGCAGAGGTTATTGAATCAATAAATATATTGTTCATTAGTCTGCCTGCTTGAGATATATTGCTTAAAGAAGTCTTCTTCATACGCTAGGGGATAGATTTTCCTTTGTCCCCCTTCTTTAAACTAAATTCATTTTAGGATCATGGATAAAAGGCAGGGCTGTAATGGCACCAAAACTATCTCACAATTGATGCCATTTGAAGGATTGATAATCCAAATCAACTGATGCAATCCTGAAATCCTGAAAACTATCAAGTCTGTTGAATTATGAATGGGATAAAAAATTCTACATTTTGCATATGAAGTGTGATGAGGTTGGAACCACTATCAAACATCTTGAAACAATTTATGGTAATGTTAAAAATTTAAGTAAAATGATAATTTTACTTTAAGAATTTAATATTACTAGTTAATACTGAATAGGGCAATATTCTTTTATCAGCTCAACGATACTCTTTTGGAAACACGACTTTATGGACCGCATCCATACTGGAAAATTGAAATGCATTTTCTTCTTAAGAAAAGCACCTGCCTGTACGGAAACACATTTCGACATCATATTACACTGGTTTCTGTGTTTAAGTCAGGAAATGGGCTGGGGATGTGGGGAGGTGGCGTTTCCTGCAACTTAGGAATATGGCCTATGAATGGCCATGGGAACTGTGCAGTTCAATTATTGAACATCTTTTACTTTGAAATCTTGAAGCTGTTGGCAGTTGCAACTCCTAAACTACTGTTGAAGCTTGAATATAGAAGATTAGAGAACTTTAAAAAATTAGAGAGCTCACTTTATGCGGCTGAGCTAAATCTAAATTTGGGTGTGAATCAATATATGAATTTAAAGGTTGGTTCTAGTATTATGAAATTTGATTTCTATTTGAAGCATGGTTTATGAACAACCATGCTATGCCATGCTTATATGTTGCCAATTGGCAAAGTTTTGATACTACCCTCTGGGAAAAAATAAATTGAACATCAATGCATACTATAATACTATGTTAATATGCCAGTTGAATTTTGATACCATTGACTAACCAAATTGCCATTTTTTTCCATGAAAAAGTCTCTATATTTGATATTTGTAATATAACTAGGGAGTATAATATGGGGTACCTAGGGAGGTACCCAATGGGATAATGCTATCTATTATGGCCATCTTTATTTAATAAGGACCATGTAGTGTGAAATAAACAAATGTAATAGTCTTTACTACAAGGCTCTACCTACTAGATTGTTACTTCTCTAGAAAGTATCTAGAAGATTCCGACTTCCACCTATTATAAACTTAGAAAGATCCTTCTCTAGAAAGTACCCAAAAGGTTGTATAGAAACTATATAAAGAATAAGCAATGGAATGAGATGTCTTGTGAGGTTATTGGATGTAATACTTGTAGCAAACATAGCTTATGGAGTGATTCCTTCCATAAGGAGTAGTTAATGGTGTTACCCTACCTTTAGGATTTTTTTCCATATTCTTGTGTTTATTCTCTTGTGGATGTATTTGTGTTGATTTCTGAAGTTTAAGGGCTTATCTATTTTGTGATTAAATATTTGTTTTCTCTTTCCCAGAAAAAGAAACTTTATATTTTCAGCAGAAGATATACATTGTGAGGACCTGATCAGGTCTGTTCATAAGATCTGTCCAAGAAAGGATCTCGAGACTGATCTGAAGGTCAGTTTAAGACAAGAAAAAACATGACAATATCATAGCCATATAGGTCTGAAGCTCTAGAATTGAAACTCCATGGCCACTGTCTCGTGGCCATCCACTAATTCATGGATATCAAAGCTGCCTGGGTGGTACTGCAGAGCTTCCTTGGACAGTTGGTCAGCCTTCATATTGAGTTCCCTGTAGATGTGTTTGCATGAGAACCATTCCAGTGAACTCATTTCCTTTTTGATGTTCTGTAAAATGTGCTCTACAGAGGGCATGTGTTGATTTTTGAAGTTTAAGGGCTTTTCTTGTTTGTGATTAAATATTTGTTTTCTTTTTCCCAGAAACAAAACTTTATAATATTTTCAACACAAAATATACATTGTGAGGACCTGATGAGGTATGTTCAGAAGATCTGTCCAAGAAAGGATCTTGAGACTGATCTGAAGGTCAGTTTAAGACAAGAAAATACATGACAAAAAACATGACAATTAATTGCTTCCTCAAAGAAGACACCTGAAACATTTGAATGAAATATGGAGCTTATTTTAGTTTTCTACTTTATTAAGAGTAGCCTCTTGTTTTTCTTTAAAAGCATTGCTCCAATTTTTCATTTTGCTCTTTAAAAACTAAATATTTTGGGAGAATTGTTGCATATAAGGGATAGACTAGTCATATTTGACGTGAGTCTAGTTGTCTTCGACTAATTTGATGAAATCATCTTCTTTCAACCAAGAGCAATTGAATTTAAATGGAGTAGGGGGCAATTGAACTATCCTCACAACCTTTAACTTGTAGCAAAATATGAGGTAATCTGACCTTAACAAGGTCCATACACATGATTATATTCACAAATCATGAGCATGAAGACTTATTATTGGCACAAAAACTTGTTTAAGACCCCCATATCATTGTCATGGATTGTCATAAATCCATTCTTAATTGTCTTCACTTTTCCCATAGTTGCCTATCAAATTCCTTCATTAAAAGAAGCCTTGAACCCGTCATAAAACATCAAGGTGTGTCTCCAGTAATCTGGCATTTGTATTTTTTTTTTTAAACACTTATAGCCGTCGGTTAAACGACGACCTGTAGGTGATTTAAAAAATAAAAAATAAAATACCGTCGCTTAACCGACGTTTAATCCGTCGGGTAAGCGACAGCTCAGTCTTATATCCGTCAGTTAAGCGACGGCATGTAGGTGATTTTTTTTAAAAAAAATACAATACCGTCGGTTAAGCGACGCCTGTAGGTGTAAATGTTTTTTAATTTTTTTTGTAACCGTCTCTTAACCGACGCTTACGTTTTCATAATCCGTATCTTAATCGACGGCCGTGTTGTAGAAGCGATGGCCAATAAGTGTAGTTAAAAAAAAAAAAAATCTCCACCATCGCTTAACCGACGCTTACATTTAACCGACGGTAAAACAGGGCTGTCGCTTAACCGACGGATTGGAAAGATGTCGGATAACCGACGAAAATCCATCGACGCTTAAAAAAAATCATAGTGTCGTACATGCGACAGAGAAGTGTCGAAAATCTGACAATACGACCGTCGGATTTTTGGTCGAAATGTAGTAGTGGTCCTATATATTTCTGACCAATATAGATTTCTCTCCAAATCATACTTCCAACAACCTTCAACATTGAGGCCATTCTAAAATAGCCTGTTTATGAGAAACCCACCATCTTGCAGGTGTATCTTTTAATGCAACATCCAGGGCTAATAACCATTGAGGTTCATATAGTTTCTCTTCAAACTTTGTAAGAAATGATTCCAAGTTAGGTAAACCTTCATAAGTAGGTAGATCACATACCTCTGTACCTACCCGTTGCACAGATTCCATTATTTTGCGAATTTTTGCAATGATACTTCATGTAATCGATTATTCCAGGTCTCTCGAGCTTCTCTTGAGTCCAAGGAGAAGGAACTAGTACTTCTCCAGCTGATTTTTCCATTGGTTGTTAGATTAACATAGTCATCCATCGCAGAAGTGATATTGTAGATATGATCCAGTTATCCATCTTGTCCTTCACCAATTTCCTTCTTGACATATATCTAACCTTCCAGAGGATCAATTGGAGTGACCACTTGTAGTTTTGCATCCTCAAATGTTAATATCCTCTTCTTAAAATTTATAATGGTTTGATTTTCAATAGCCCAATCACTCCCCAAAAGTGTCGGATACAGATTCGTATCATCAAAATATCTATAACCTCGAAATATGAATAGGTATGGAGTCCTTCTATTTCAACAGGAACTTGTGTCAGTTAACCAATAGGCAGAACATTCGACTGGTCGGCTAATCTTAGCTGAATAGGAGACCATACTAGTCTCGACTTTCCCATACTTTCCCATGAATGTCTATTGAGAATTCTAACATCTGATCCCAATGCGGATAACTTTCTTTTCTGGTTGCACACTTGTTTGAGGTTCTTCAACTAAATCTTCTAGTTTTGCTACAACATCTTTATCTCTTAACAATTCTAAACAAATTTTAAAGAAATATTTCAACTTACTAACCTTCTTTGTCACTTTTCTTTGAAATAACTGTTCAAATCGTTGAGGAATTTCCAATATTGGTCCTCCATTTGATATTGGGACGACAACGGAAATCGATGCTTTATTTATGTCGATAAACTCATGACGTGCATCAAAGAAAACTTCCTTTTCTTTAGAGACACCAAATGACACTTTCTTTTTTGGTGTCGGTCGAACTCTTGGTTGTCTGTATGGCACTTCTTAATCACCTCCAGTCGCAGCACCTACTCTTGTTATGACAACAATATTAGGCTCCCAAGGTTCAACAAAAATATTCTGAATGTTTGGATTGGCATTTGGAGGTGGGTTCTGGTTTCACATGTTTCTCGCCTTCCATTTAGCAATCATCTAGGGGAATTCTTCGACAGTTTGGTCTAATGCTTTACAATATGAACACATCGATGTAGGATTAGAGTAATCTCTGGAAAAATGTTCAGGATTTCCACAATCATAACAAATGAATTGGCCCCTTCCAGAACCAAATCCTCCTCCTCATCCCCAGACTCTAAAAATACCACCCCCTTGGGTTGAGGGTATTATGTCTAATCTCGCTCGACTTACATCTATTCATCATTTTTCATCAGGTATGTGTCAACTGTTTTCTCTTGCAACAACTGATATTCCCTACAGTCTTTCTTGTTGTGACCCACTGATCGATAGAATTCACAATATAGGTTGGCCGGTTCACTTACTATTTTTTGTAAATACAAGCATTCCTCCAACAGATTCTACATCGAGGAATTCCTTGTGAATTTATAGGATTTGGTGCTTCTGATGCAAGATAATTCATGAATGTTGGACACAAGTCCTTATGATGGCCTTCATTTCTACATCTTGTATGCCATAGTTCATCCTATACTTCTTTTCCTTTCTTGATATCTTGTATTTGCAACGTGAGGTTGGAAAGTTGTGATTGTATTTGTAGCATTCCTATACCAGTTTCTCCGACCGAGGAAGCTTCCAACTTCATGGCAAGCTCGAGAGATTCGTATTGGGATACAATATTTTTTTTCATCAAGGGAATACATATATGTGATAGCATCGTCACAATAAACCATTATTTATGTTGGAGATCTTACATATGAAAACTTACTTTGGCCATTAGAGTTTTAAATATTTGGTCAAATCCCCAAACAGACTCAGTCGACAATTGCTTGATCCCTTTAAATTATGTGATGCATTGAGACTCGGACTTAGTATTTTTTAACTCTTCTATTAGTCCCATCTGGATCTAATCTAATGATTTCTTAGGGATCCCCACTAGGACCACAAAGAATTTCATATACCAGTAAAGCGCACGACCTCTAAAGGTTGTGATCATCTTGCCTCTTTTTATAGCCTCGTATTGGACCTGACGCACTGTCCATACTGTTGATGTAATTGTAACTTCGGAATGTATTCACTTGTATATCTTATGTATTTTACCTCGATGTTTATTTTGGGAAGTGTTTGTAATGTAATTGAGTCATGTCATGCCCCAATGTTCTGATCGAGAGTTTTTATAATGTGAACAAGTCATGTCAAGTCATTGTGGGTAACCCTCCTATTGATCAAGGGTTAAAGTCCCAGTAGTTATGGGGCCCTAGGGTTATTAGACTATCTTAGAGAAGTCGACCCTAGGTGAGTTATTGTAAGTCGGGGCAATAATTCCCACAGTTGTGTTAAGGATAACCCTCCTTGTTGGTCGAAGGGGCAAAGTCCCCACAAGTTGTGGGGCACTAGGGTTATTAGACTCTCTTAGAGATGTCGGCTCTAGTAAGTAATTGTTAAGTGAGGCCGACATGTTGGAGTGGACATTAAGTGAATGAAAGAATATAAATAGAGAGTGAGCCTCTCTATTTATCACACACGCACTCATTCATTGGGGCGCATGAGTGAGAGAGAGAAGTTGCTGGGACAAGAGAGAGACTATTGTTGTTGGAAGATCATCTTTATGTTTTCGGGTTTTACTTTTGGTGTCGATTCTATCACAGAGGAAGTTGCGGGGTTTTCTCCTTTATGGTTTCCCCGAGGAAAATTCTTTGTGTCTCTTGTCTCCTGTGTTTATTGCTGTGCATGTTATTCTCTCAGTTAAAGATCCTAAGATCATAATGCTAGCTTGAATGATAAAAATATAACATGGTATCAGAGCTAACCTGAGAAGAAGACATTGTGCAGCTGCAGAAGCTAGGGCTTCTTACATTTTGGGTCTCTCTCCACAATCCATCAGCAAAAGTATGCTAGGCTGACTCTCCATTGAAGGGCACACCTTTCTATTGAAGTAGAATTCGATTCCGGACATTTTCAGTTTTTGGTGCAGGAAAATAGGGCTTCTTACAGAAGAGGAATTTTTTAGTGAGCCCAGAATAGGATTGCTCTCCTCATCAAAATCAAAGTTTAGAGACCTGGGTCAAGATTTTTGGTTGGGTATAACTCTGGGAAAGTCAAACCCTAGTTTGACCCCGGGTCGAAAAAACCCTAAATACTAAAACTGATAAGTTTTGGTACATTCGCTATATCTCAGGGTTGGAGAAGGCTCAAGAGCTGAAACTTTCACAGGCCGAAGATAAAATCCTGATTTACACTGTATCCAAAATTCAGCCTACGATTCACTATATTCTAGGAGATATGATCCCTCCAAGTTAGGGTTCTAGCCTCTTCCAGGATTCATCCCTAAACAGGACACTTGGGGGAGAATTGCTATATCTCGGGATACGAAGGTGAAATTTATGAAGATGTTCCAAAAAGGGCATAGACTGTATTTTCTATGATCCAAGTTTTCAACCCAGAAGATAAAACAGTGACATGTGGCAGTCCGTACAACTTTGCTATGCTAAACAGTCTTGAAAAAGCTCACCTTGGGAAAATGCTCATAAGTCCCAATTGGTGAAACCTATGGTGTTGGACCAGGGACAGGCGAGGCTACCATAGGTCAAAGTTTCAGATAGAGAGGAGCAGTAATTTTGGAGATATCGCAGAAACAGTATCAGGCATTTTTGCAGAAAAAATTGGAAAACTAGGGCTTCATGTTCCGGGAGCTTCCCTCCACAGTTTTCAGAAAAGGAGTACATTGGACAGCTCACCTTAAAGAGGTATATCTTTCTAGCCAATCAGATCTAAAAGATTCCATGTTTTGAAAATTAGGGTTTCTATGACGAACCCTAGATCAACCAGCTCTGGAACCAGGACGGACACCTCAAATCGGTAAGATCTAATCTTTTGCTATTTTCATTTGAGGTTCTCATTTCAAAGTGATCTATCACATCAGCTTGATGATAAGCTTGGTGAAGCTGACAACTTCCAAGCATGGAAGTATATGATCTCTCTGAAGAAAATGAATTGGATACCTACATGAGTAGAGAGTTTCCAGTTCTAGAGGGAGATGAGGCCAAAAGCCTTACACAAGAAGAGCTTGGTCAAGGCCAAGAAGATCATTGTTGATTCAATCACGGATCACCTTGTACCACAAGTGTATTCTCTAAAGACACCAAAGATGTTTGATTCCTTGACCAAGCTATTTGAAGGGAAGAACATAAATCAGAATATGACTTTGAGAAAACAGTTGAAGAATGTGAAGATCCAAAATGCAGAGACCAAACAATCATACTTTACGAGGGTCTCTCAAATCAAAGAACAACTTGTAGCAGTAGAAGAAGAAGTGGAGAATACAAAATTAGTGATAGCCACCTTGAATGGCATCCTAGGATCATGGGATTCAGGAATGTGTGCCAGAAGGAAGTGAGTACTTTCAGAAAGACTTCGGGAAGAGCACACACAAGAAGATGCTCAACTCATAGTAAGAGGAAATAAGATGGGAGCAACTGAAGATGAAGATTTCACGATTCAAAGAAGACCCCTCAAGCAATGAGGAATACAAAGAACTCAACTCTTGAAGAACCTCTGATCCATCTTAGCATTTGGATAAGAAACGATGCTAAAGATGATGAAGCTGAAGGCTCAAGAAGGAGTCTACCCACGAAACAAATAAAGATAAGTATTCAATTGTCCTTTCATGATATTGTTTTGTTATGCATTTGTTTATATTCAGTTGATGTATTATGCATGATAGAATGTTTGCATTAATGACAATATGCATGTAATGGGTAAGTAGCTCATGGTTCTATACAACTCTCCATTGCTACTTATCTAGAATTAAACCTCTTTGCTGACATATTGGATTAGTGCACAATCTCAATGTTGTCCTGGTAGAGATCGAAGGCATCTAGAAAGTTTCCATGAGATATGGATGAATGTTGTATTGGCTAAAATAGTTGCATGATCATATATTTATGCATAAGAATTTTTCATTATGAATATACCTTATGAAATTTTTCTAACCATACAACTAATGCATTTGACTTGTAGGAAAGATCGCGTAAAATCACCTACAAGCAAAGAAGGATGAGACTTGTTCCGAAGAACAAGTGACGATAGTTCAAGATGAAGAATAATATGATGAATGAAGTTACATCATTGATGTAGAACCTTCCAGCCATGAAGAAGTAACCAAGAAGAAAGGGAAGACCAGTTCAAGAAGAATGATGTCTAGGATGCAGTATCGATACATAAAGGGAAGTCCGTAGTTCCATAATGCAGTAGATGGAAACATCGTGGGATACAAGGAAAGATTCGTAGCACGAGGCTTCTCACGAAAAGAAGGCATAGACTACACAGAGACATTTGCAGCTAGTGGGAGTTGAGACACATGACAGGAAGAAGCATGTGTACAAATGAAAGAAGGCCTTGTACGAGTTCAGAAGACACCCATGGGATAACACATACATGATGAGCTTGATGTAGATCTTAACCTTTGCTACAAGGTTGAAGATGAAAGTCTATAGATGGATGTGAAAAGAACTTTTGAAAAAGTTCAAGATAGAGGATCTTGGTATCCAGTGATCCTAGATGGATACATAGAATATTAGTAGCAGAGGAAGCTACTTGTCACTCTGGTACATAATGTTTCAGTACATAGAGTACGAAAGATAGAGGGAGAATGATGCTTCGCTTAAGAGGGAGTGACTACAGAAGATCCTAAGGTTCAACATGGTACAACAAGATGGACAGATTACTGATGAATCTAGGCTTTACTAAGAGTAAAGCAAATTCCAACCTTTGCTTCAAGGTTTAAGGTGGAAGACCAGTTATGCTACTGTCATATGTCGATGACTTGTTACTGACAGAAAAGAGGAACTCATTAAAGTTGCAAGAAGGAGACTTGCTTCCGAGTTTGAGATGAAAGACTTGGATATGATGCACTACTTTCTAGGCATGGAGGTGTGACAGAATGCGGATGGAATCTCTTTGGGACAAGGGAAGTATGCAGTGGAGATCTGAAGAGGTTCAGGATGATGCGCTACAAGGTCATGACCACACCTATGGCATCGAACCTGAAGCTATTGAATTTTGCTTCATCAGAGATAGTTGATGCCACGATGTATCGTCAAATTATTTGTTCCTTGATGTACCTGACGAATACGAGACCAGATATTTGCTTTGCTGTGAACTCCTTGAGCTAGTTCCTGACAGATCCGAGACATGTTCACTTGATTGCTGCAAAGCATATTCTGAGGTACCTGAAGGGTACAGTTGATTATGGGCTCAAGTATGAGGTGAATCAAAAGATTAACCAGGAAGGTTATGTTGATTCAGATTGGGCAGGCAGTTCCATCGATAGGAAGAGCACTTCAGGTTGTTGCTTCAGTATGGGATCAGGTGTGATCTCTTGGTTTAGCAGGAAGCAATCCTATGTGGCACTGAGTACAGCTGAAGTAGAGTATGTCGCAGCTTGTTCAGCTAGTTGTGAGGCAATATGGCTGAGGAAGATACTGTCTGATTTATTTGATCTCCAGTTAGATGCTACTTGTATATACCGTGACAGCCATAGTTGTTTGAAGTTGACGGAGAAGCCGATGTTCCATGACAAGTTGAAGCATATCGAGATCAAGTATCACTATATCAGGGATATGGTGCAGAGAGGAGCAGTGAAGCTCCAGTATGTTGTGACGGACGAACAGATAGTTGATGTGTTGACGGAGCCATTGGCCAGAGTGAAGTTTGAGTACTTCGGGGAGAAGCTTGGTGTTCTCCAGATCGAGGTTCCCTCCAAGGGGAAGTGATGAGTTCGTGAGCCATTCTGACATGGTGAGAGGATTAGGTTCCTTCCATGGTCAGATGTAAGGGCTAAGCCATTCTGCCATGGTGAGAGGATTGGTTCCTTCCATGTCAGATATGAGTGCTGAGCCATTCTGATATGACTGTAGGATTAGTTCCCACATGATCAAATATAAGGGTTGTTTCCATTCTCTGAATGGAGGTACCTAGTCAGTTACCAGGAATATTCAGTCTAGGACTGAGGTCCATTATGATATGACTGTGGGATGTAGTCTCACATGATCAGATATAAGTGCAGGGCCATTCTAATGTGATTGAGGGATATGTTCCCACTTGATCAAATATAAGGGTTGTTTCCATTCTCTGAATGGAGGCACCTGGTCAGTTACCAGGAACCCTCAGTCTGGGACTGAGAGCCTTTCTGACAAGTCAAAGTCAGATGTAAGGGCTCTGCCATTCTGACATGGTGCGAGGATTAAGTTCCTTCCATGGTCAGAAGTAAGAGCTGTGCCATTCTGACATGGTGAGAGGATTAAGTTCCTTCCATGGTCAGATGTAAGGGTTGTGCCATTCTAACATGGTGAGAGGATTAAGTTCCTTCCATGGTCAGATGTAAGGCCTAGGCCATTTTGACATGGTTAGAGGATTAAGTTGCTTCCATGGTCAAATGTGAGGGTTGGGCCATTCTGACATGATGGTGGATGTGTTCCTCTCATGGTCAGATGTGAGTGTTGGGCGTGCCTTTCTGACGAGTCAAGGTTAGATGTAAGTGTTGGGCGGGCCATTCTGACTTTGGGTCAGATATAAGCACTGAATAAGACCTACATGGAGGCTAGGCCTACAACCAGCATTAAAAAGGGATGGCTCTGTAGAACTTCCTGTGATGAGAAGAATCATGAGATAGCACTAGTGATGTTGACCTAGTGATGATCCAGATCGAGTAATGATCCAGATCCATTGATGATGATCCAGCAGTGATGATCCAGATCGAGTGATGATCCAAATCCAGTGATGTTGATCCAGCAGAGATGATCCAGTTCGAGTGATGATGATCCAGATCGAGTGATGATCCAGATCTAGATGAAGATGACTTGAAGATGAAGATGACCTGAAGATGACGAGAACTCGATGATGATCCAGATGATATAGAGAAGAAGACTTGCGCTGATAAATTGTGTCGAGAGAATACCTTCCTAGTTAAGAGGGAGTGTTGATGTAATTGGAACTTCGGAATGTATTCACTTGTATATCTTGTGTATTGTACCCCGATGTTTATTCCGGGAAGTGTTTGTAATGTAATTGAGTCATGTCATGCCCCGATGTTTCGATCGGTAGTTTTTATAATGTGAACAAGTCATGTCAAGTCGTTGTGGGTAACCCTACTATTGATCAAGGGTTAAATTCCCTACAGTTGTGGGGCCCTAGGGTTATTAGACTATCCTAGAGAAGTTGACCCTAGGTGAGTTATTGTAATTCGGGGCAATAGTCCCCATCGTTGTGTTAAGGATAACCCTCCTTGTTGGTTGGAGGGGCAAAGTCCCCACAATTTGTGAAGCACTAGGGTTATTAGACTCTCCTAGAGATGTCGGCTTTAGTAAGTAATTGTTAAGTGAGGCTGACATGTTGGAGTGGACATTAAGTGAACGAAAGAATATAAATAGAGAGTGAGCCTCTCTATTTATCACACACACACTCACTCATTGGGGCGCATGAGTGAGAGAGAGAAGTTGCTGGGACAAGAGAGAGACTGCTGTTGTCGGGAGATCATCTTTATGTTTCCGGGTTTTAGTTTTGGTGTTGATTCTATCTTAGAGGAAGTTGCGGGGTTTTCTCCTTTATGGTTTCCCCGAGGAAAATTCTTTTTGTCTCTTGTCTCTTGTGTTTATTGTTGTGCATGTTATTCTCTCAGTTAAAGATCCTAAGATCATAATGCTAGCTTGAATGATAAAAATCTAACACATACAACTTCACATAGGAACCAATGCTTCTTAGGGTCCTCTAACCCATTCCCATTGAACATAGGTAACTTTATATCACTTCTTCACATTCTGTGTACTTGTGGTATTGTTGAATTAAGGGTTACACTAGTAGGAATTCCTTGACTACTATTTCCACTATTACAGTTACTATGATTAAAAAACCACTTAGCGATGTGTTTTTAGGTCTTACATCAAGCTCTAGGGATGTACGCGGTGTCATGGGTATTCCATAGTCTTGATCTGGATCTAGTACCTCCTCTTCTTCTTTAGATATAAGTTGATATTCATCCTCTTCGTCGTAGGATTCTCCATCGAGATGTGATGCCAATCCATATTCCCTCCTTAGTCGCACTACAAATTCATCTTCTTGTCGCAATATTTATTCTCTTTCTCGACTGAAATATTCTTCCACTCCTCAGGTATCCACCTTCTTGCTTAGTCTCACTATTTATAGGAAACATCTCAGCTTATTCTTGTCCATTCGGGTCAAAATATTTCTTGCGACATTACCCCGGGTCTCTGCTCAAAAGGATTTATCCGTCGTACTCCATCCTCAAAATCATCTTTTCACATACCAACATCTTTATCCATAGTTTCAAGGATTTCAAATAGTGGCCTCGAAGATCCTATAAGAACTCTATTTTTGTTTCATTGTATGACCTTATCATATCGACTGCAATCTCAGTAATATATCCCTCCAAAATACTATCAACTAAGAATTCGACAACTCTAGATATAAGGTTATTAACTCTTTTCAATCGTTGGATCAATTGAGGACTCCACTCTATGGGTGCTCCACCTTGAAATTTTTTCTTATGAGTTGCTAACTTCGACAACCATTCATGTAATAGAATGGGAAATTCACTAAAGAAAACCTCATGAAAGTCTGTGTGAACATATTTTTCTAACTAGTCTATCGAGTTCAATCGTGATCCTTTACTTTCTTCCTGTGCAAACTCTTATGCTTTGTAATTAACCCAATCTTGAATTTCTGGTTTTGTCGGTGCCAAGACATATTGTTGTCATAATGATTTGGGTCCCAGCAATGAAACAATTTGTTGGTGTCTTTTCTGCTGACCCAAGTTTAGGATTCCATGTCTGTCAACAAAGCCCAAGATATCGTCCCGACATAGTATAACTTTGTCAGAAACACCTATGACACAAGTGAGGTCTCACCGGAGATATCTATGGGGATTGTCAAAACTAGGTTTCTGCAGTTATGGAAGGGGATTTTCTTATCACAACATCATCAGGCCACTTGACTGCAACTAAGGAATGGAATTTTGGCATCATACATACATAAGAGAATAAATCATATTGATATGTCGACACACGGAGATAGAATGTAATATATGAATATTCTAACACATATTAATTGAAATTTCACATTATTATACCATTAGATTTTCAACAAACTCATAATAGTTCATTCACTACAAACACAAATATAAAAAACACAAAGACACATATTTAACGTGGAAACCAATATGGGAAAAACCACAAAGGGGATCTTCATCTAGCATGAGTAGTGTTTGAAGGGGGAGGGGGGTTCTATCATTTTACAGCAAGCTTTGTTATTTTATTTATTAGAGTTGAAAGTTGCATTATTTAAATGTTCAAGATATATTATAATGCTTTAATTAAGAAGAGATGGGAGCTTTATTATTTTATTTAATAAAAAAGACGAAAGTTATATTAAATGTTAAAGATAGAACATAATGCTTTAATTATGAAGAGCTGGGAGCTCTATTATTTTGTATTAGAGCGAACTTTTTTATTTTATTTATTAGAGTTTAAAGTTCTTTTGTTTCAATGTTCAAAATGGATTATAATTCTTTAATTATGAAGGATTAGGATCCCTATTATTATTTATTAGAGAGGTATCTATTGTTTTATTTATTAGATATGAATGTTCTATTATATAAATGATCAAGATAGATTATATTGCTTTAATTATGAAGAATCGAGAACCCTAATGTACAAAATAAAATTCTATTGTTTATTAAGACAAACTTTTTATTTATCAAACCAAGCCTATTGTTTTTATGTTGATCTTATAATTATTAAGCCGAGCCTAATATTTGTGAAACTAAGCTTACTGGTTTTGAAGTCGAGATTATTGTTGAAGATCACATTTTATTGTTTAGTAGTAGTTGTTTAGCATTCAAGCCATGTTCAGAAATATTGGGGAATTATTTCAAGTTGTTTGCTCACCCTAGTGGATATAAATGTCCTTGATTCTATTTTGTTAATAATACTCCTTCATGTATGGTTAAATCATTGATGGACATGCATTGAATTTACTGTTAAAGTTAAATAAGTAAAATGAATAATACATGCTTACAGGAATAATATACTATCCACTTTTAATGTGAATGAAATTAAGAATGAATGATGCATGTTGATAGAAAAGCATATGTAAAAAAATATTGTGTCTTTACATATTGTTGTGAAGGAAAGTGTTCCTATGGCTGGGGATTAAGAGGCCACCAACATACTAGGGTTGTAAATACAGATGTACAAAGCTTTTCAAGAAAATATAAACAAGATTCAAAGGTAAGAAAGGCTCATACCTGATTCATTGAAGGATGATACAAGCTTTCCTTTAGCCCTCTTCATGCTCCTCAATCCTAGAGACTTGCAAAACAAGCTTCAACCTTCCTCAAACCAATTTGACAACATGAGAGGACATAATATTCAATAAAACATGAAACCCTAATCTGATAAACATCATCATGTAATCATAAACAAATATACAATACATATCATACACTGATTTGGAAAGGGAAGAGTATCAAATATTTATTAATGAAGTGGAAGAAGTACAAATTTTACCTTGTCCTCATGCAAGTCACCTCACAAAACCTTGATATGGATCTTTTGCTTCTCCTCTCCAAGGATCTCAACCTCCAAGCTCTGCAACACATGAAGATGACATCTAGGGAAAAGGTAGGGGGGATGAGAGTCTCAATTCCACCAGCATAACAATGCAAAGGTTAAGTCCCCTTTCATGGACCCCTCTCCCTCTCTTATATACTATTATGAATAGTTAGGGTCGAATAGGGATCAGTTACAACTGCAAGAGCGGTTCCAAAACCACCCAAAGCACCTTGGATTTGATATTTTTCCATATATATATATATTTTTTACTATTACAGGACAAACTCGTGGGTTTACTTCACAAAAGATATGAGTGAATAGGGTAAACTCGCAGTTTTTATTAGGAAGACTCATGAGTGGATAAACAAAGTCAATTCTTAGGGTATTTTCAAGCATTTCCAGGGGTTGGTGTCTTCTGGAAAGTTTTTCCTTGTTATGATACCTTTCCAATGGTCTAGAGAAGAGATTAAACAGAGTTAGAGAACTCTCCCTTCAAATGTGTCTTTTTAAGTGACTAATAGTGATTTTTCATGAAGTATCGTCATGGAAGTGTCTTCATGCGACAAAAACACGAGAAAGTCATCACGGACGAAGGAGTACTATTTTGGGCTATAATAGGTCACTTTTGTAGAAATATTCAAAAGGTGTAGTCAAGGCATAAACACTAGTCAGAAGGACATATTCAAAAGAAAAGGTCTGATACATGTCACTTTGGTAGAAATACTTCAACTTTGCTATCTCTACAAAAGGTGTAGTCAAGGCTGAATCAACGGAAGAAGAATATTTAATGCCAAGGACAGAGAATTTATAATCAATAATATCAACCTAAAGAAAAGAGTTGAAATTGATAGGGGTGATAGAGTCTACAAAATCAAACTTAGTGTCACATGAGTCGAAAAATATGAAAGAAGAATCAAACTCATCCGGATCACTGACTTGCTGCACGATGGGACAGTCCAAAAACTCAACAATGCAAACACAGGAGGATTGATCATCAAATGGATCAATCTCAATAATAAATTTAAGGTTGTACTTAATCAAAATTGAGTGAACATCTATAAGAAGTTCATACTGTATCAGAGACTCTAGGAAGATCTCATCTGAAGGAAGAAGACCATCCTAGATAGGACACATGTCGAAACATTCAATTGGATCAATAGGGTGGAGAATGGGCTCCGAAGTCCCCATTGGATAGGTCACCTGGTCAACTGTTGGGACTAAGTCCCAAGAAGATAAGCATGAATGCAAAGGCTTCTTCCTAGTAGCAATTGGACACAAGGGATATAAGGCCACATAATTCACTCGTGGCAGGGCAGTGTCTACGGAAACACTGGGAATTAATAAAGGATAGACTTTCTCTATGGTCGGGTGAGGAGGAGGATCAATAAATGCGAGCTGATTGACAGTGGTAATGCTTTCGTTATGAGGGAAGTATATCACACAAAAGAGTGTAGACACCATAGCTTTCATATCATATACGTAATCACTCCCAAGGGGAATATTGAAGTCCAATGGGTCCTCAATAACCATGAAATCAACTAAGACAGTCTTCCCACTTAAAGTAACGAGCACTTGAGTAAGAATTCCCAAAGATTGACTAGTCCTTCTATCAAAATCCAACAATTGATCATCGGTTGACATGAGGCTGGGGGGTCCCATGCCTCTCCAAGCACGTGCAAATAAAATTCTAACAGAGGCTCCTTCATATACAATACAATGAGCAATCGTGTAGTGTCAACTTGAACTTTATCTGGAAAGGTGCGACGGAAGGAAGGGGTGGTTTAGCTAGGATATCCTAATCAAAGGAAGCAATCCAAGAACTTGGTGGGGGCTCATTTGAAACAAATTTAGTGCCCCCTTGGTTTAGAAATCTTTGAACAGGCAGTGAATAAAATGTGACTAGTAGACAACTCACTCTCCAAAGGAAGAGTGGGATTGATCGAAGATTGCATCGATTCAACCACTTGATGAAGATCACTCTTCGAAGGAAGAGTGGGATCAATCAAAGATTTCATTGGTTCAATCACTTGATAAAGGTCACTCTCTAAAGGAAGAGTGGGGTTGACCAAAGATCGCATTGGTTGAACCACTTGATCAACTGAAGGTTGAATAGGTTGTTGGGAAACTATAGGTTGTTCAGAAGAAGTATATCCTTGAGACTCATACCACACTCTTTGTACCTCTACAATAGCCGGGAACTGATGAGTAAGATGATGTCCCTCACAAAGCTTACAAGGGAACTCAGTCTTGAGTTTTGAACGATTAGTTTTCTCAATGATATCAACATGACTTGCATTGTCTGACTATTTTCCCCCAGCATGACTTCTAGAGGCTGAGTGGTTAGGTCCAACATTATTTGCAGAGGTTGGTTGTTTGCCCCCAGCATGACTTGTACAGGCTGGGTGGTGAGTCTCAACATGACCTATAGAGGTTGAGTGTGTGCCCCCAACATAACTTCCATAGGCTGGGTGGATTCCCCCATCGTGACTTTCCAGAGGTTGGGTTATTAGGTCCAACATGACTCGCAGAGGCTAGTTGTTTTCCCCCAGCATGAATTCCAGAGGCTGATTTGTTACGTCCAACATGATTCGCAGAGGTTGGTTGTCTCCCCCCAGCATGACCTACAAAGGATAGGTGGTTGGATCCAACTTGACTTGCAAAGGTTGGAAGGGTGCCCCCAACATGACTTCCAGAGGCTGAGTGACTAGGTCCAACATGACTTGCAGAGGTTGGATGGGTTCCCCCATTATGAATTCCAGAGGATGGGAGAGTGCCCCCTTGCTTTCATGTCTTCTTATTATTCTTCCTCCTTCTATTCCTTTAGACTACAGGTTACTAGTATCATAATTTTCACCGCATGAGATATAAGGATGAGGAGAGGTTGCCACATGAGAAAGGGAGACATTGTTTTGATGCCCTTGATATAAGGTGCTTTCTTCTAAAGCATCAAGAGTATTCAAGATAGTCGGAGTGGAAAAAACCAAACCGGTAGCCCAAGGGTGAATCCATGTAGAATCAAAGTGGCCATCAAGGGAACACCAACATTCCCAGTAAAAGGAAAAGCACAACAATCCCCTGGCATGGGGGTCTCCTGGTTGGTGTTTGTAGGGGTACTAGTCATAGTTTCTTACATAAAAAGGAATCAAAATTATGAGGTAAATAGGTAGCCAACAACACAAAGAGCACACCACTAGAAGAAAAAACTAAGTAACTAGACCATGCACTCAAGGATACCTTCCAAAGAAGATTCTGAGATGATGAGGGCCGAGGACTAACAAGTGAAAGGAAAAGGACAGTTACCCGAGGTCCCGATACGGGTTCTCTAGGTGGAAGCAGTTGAATCACCAACTTCCCTCCCAAATTATTGCACGGGGTTTCCTCCCACGTCTTCCCTGGGTATAGTGTAAATAGCCTTCCATCGTCACCCGTGTAGAGTCCTAGAAGTCAAGATACTAAGGCTACCAAAATCACAAAGAAAGTATGGCGGAATAGTTGTCAGTCCAACCGATGCACATGGGCAGGGTAGCTAAGCCCAAAACTCAAACAGTACCAGGAACCACACTGGGCCGAAAGGAGTTATTGAGTAAGTCCCCAAATGTGCAACAACTCTAGTGTATGATCTACTAAGTATAGGAGGGGTATCTCCATGGCTCAGTATCACACGAACTCGTGCTTGAATCCTATGTTAGGGGAGATTTCTAGTGTCTTTCTTCATGATTCTGGATTTCTTGAAAGAAAATACACTATGTTTGAGTTTAAATTTTTGGGCAGTGAAAATATGTCCCTATCCCAAAACACTATCCTAGACTAGTGTGTGTCATCCCTAGAAAGAAAGTGTTAAATATATATTTTAGATATTAAAATTTCTTTTTAAGGTTTGTTGATTACTCAAATATAGTGGAAAATGGAACCAATAGTGTTTTGACTTGAAAGTAGAAACAAGATGACTAAACTGAAAGAGATTCAAAATGCAAAATGCAACTTCTACTTCTTTTTTTATTTCAAAACTGAAAATGAAGGCCACAAAAGAAAGACTTCTTTTTGTATTTTCAAGAAACAAAGACATGCAATGTACCTAAGATTAAACCCTAGCCTACATGCATATGAAGCAAATACTTGTTTTTTTTACTTTTTCATTATAAATGAGAAATAAAAACAGCCTACAAACTAATGAATGCATATAACAAAAATAAAGTAAATGGACTTCTCTATACCCAATGAACAGACCCTCGGATGCCCTAAATCCATATAGAAACTCACTTAGAAGTGAGACTTGCATAGGGGAACAAGCCAACCACCTTGGAATAAAGAGGTTAAACAAAAATACTGACATAAACATAGACCAAGAAGATCCTAGGTTCAGTCTAAACCTGCTAATAGAGGATGCTCAACACCTTGGACAACAAGGTCATGCCAAGGAAGGAGGTGGGGGGGAGTAAGAAACAAGTCCAAATACTTCAAAAGGAATTACAAATCAGTTAAAAAAACACCCTCGGGAGGAGACACCACTTCCCAGAGGTCATACATAGATAGAGGACCCAAAAGGACCCTTCAAACAACCCTAAAACACCCAAACATGCCCCAAAAAGTGAAAAACACTGAACATGGGAACTCACGAGTTTATTTAAGGAAAGTGATGAGTCACTCACAGGTTTTCTTAAGGAAAGGCGCAAGTACATCCAGAACTCGCAACTATGCATTGTAACAGCTGCGAGTGGGTGTTGGAAGGCCTAAAAAAGGGCAGAAACTTTCCTAGAAAGGAACAGAAGGTGTCTAAGTGAACCTAATAGTTACTCTAATTTGTAAGAAGGACCTAAAACCTTAGATACACTAGAAAACAAGACAAGGAGACCCCAAAATAGACAAGGATCTCCAATGGAGTCGTCAGTTTTGTTGTGAAGGAAAGTGTTCCTATGGTTGGAGGTTAAAAAGCCACCAACATATTAGGGTTGTAAAGGAAGATGTACAAATCTTTGCAAGCAAATATAAACAAGATTCAAAGGTAAGAAAGGCTCATACTTGATTCACTAAATTCTTATACAAGCTTTCCTTTATCCCTCTTCCTGCTCCTCAATCCAAGATGCCTACAAAACAAGCTTCAACCTTCCTCAAACCAATTTGACTACACAAAAGGAGATCATATTCAATAAAACATGAAACCCTAATCTAATAAACATCATCATGTAATCATAAACAAATATACAATGCATATTAGACACTGATTTGGAAAGGGAAGAGCATAAAATATTTATTAATGAAGTAGAAAAAGTACAAATTTTACCTTCTCGTCACGCAAGGCACCTCACGAAACCTTGATTTGGATCTCTTACTTCTCTTCTCCAAGGATCTCAGCCTCCAAGCTTTGCAACACATGAATATGACATATAGGGAAAAGGTAGGGGGGATGAGAGTCCCAATTCCACTAGCATAACAATGCAAAGGTTAAGTCCCCTTTCTTGGACCCCTCTCCCTCTCTTATATACTTTTCTAAAGAGTTAAGGTCGAATAAGGATCAGTTACAACTGCAAGAGGAGTTCCAAAACCACCCAAACCACCTTGGATTCGATATTTTTACATTTTGATATATTTTTTCATTATTATAGGAAAAACTCGTGGGTTTACTTCACAAAAGAGGCGAGTGAACAGGGTAAACTCACAAGTTTTACTAGACAGACTTGCGAGTGGGTCAAAAAAGTCAATTTTTAGGGTATTTCCAAGCATTTCCAAGGGTTGGTGTCTTCTAGAACATTTTTTCGTGTTTTGATACCTTTCAACTGGTTCTAAGACTAGGTTAAATGGAGTTACATAACTCTAGATATGGATCCTCCTTCTTAGGTGTGTTTTTAAGTGACTTACAATGAGTTTTCATGAAGTATTGTCATGGAAGTGTCGTCATGTGACAAAAACATGGGAAAGTCGTCACAGACAAAGGAGTGTTATTTTAGGCTATAAAACATATGTGAGAAAGAATGCATCTTAATCTACAAAAGGTATTTTGTTCCATGTGTGATTTCTTGAATCACCTTTTTATTTTTCTTGAATCACGGTTTGAGAATTTGATCACCTATTATGTTTATATCTTGGTTTCTTTATTGAATTTAATAGGTAAGTTAGATTATTTTCTTGTTCTAATAAAATATTTTTTACATGTACTGGGTTTGAATAACTACTCCATGAATGTTGTTGGATTTAGGAGTTTAATAAAGGTTGTCAATTCATCATTAATCATTTTGGTCCTTTGATACTTACACTCACAATTACCAGATTGTTGTTATATGCCTTGCAATCTAACAACCAAATTCCTTTTTTTTCCTTCCCCTCGATATTATGGTTTTCATTGAATTTCCAATAGATTTCTAACTGAAAATCCTAATTAAAATTAGGGAGACATCAAGTTTGTCCTATTTCTAGTTTTGACTACGGGTAGTTTCAATTGTTACAAAGATGTAGATAAAGTTAGGGTGTGCTTTGACTCAAATCATTGTAAATAAATGCATTTTTCCTTCCTTGCTTTTAGTGATTCTTAGCATATGAAGTCCATAGGAGGGGGAATTTAATGACTATTTATATTGTTATTGTTTTCTCATTATAAGATTGTAATTTTGATATGTCCTACATTTTTTTTGGAATCTTGTCTTTATATGCTTCCAAAAAATAAGACTTTGAATCTTCAGAAGAGAGAAAAAGAGATAATGGAGGAAGGGTAGGCATATATGCAATAAACACCTATAGAGCTTAGAAGGCCAATCCACCCCAACGCCTAAAGCCACCTTGGATTAACTAATTTTACATATTGGTCAAATTCGTTATGAATTTTCAAAAATGAAAGATATTCTCCTATATCTATTTTAGTTGTCTAAATAGAAATTTTACTATGTTATGATATTTAGACATTAGGAGTTAGTAAGATAAACTTGGTTTAATTTTTATTTAGGTAAAGTGTGTTTCTTTAGTTTCCATTAGTATCCATTTGTACTTGTGTAATATAATGGTCATTATATGTTCTAGACGTGAAGTGATCCAACATTTCATCTTCTCCTCACTTTTAACAACTACATTAATCCATGTCTTAGCACCAGATTGGTCAATGATCTATATTTTAAAGAGCATGGAAGGTCATTTGTAAAAATATCAATTTTGAAAAACTCATGTATGTAAATTATTTTCTCTTTGCATTAATATATTGTCTCAAGTAAGTATTTTGTTAGGGTCATGAGTCGTTCCCCTCTTTGACGGTTTTAACTACATAAAACATTGATGTGTTGATTTGTGATATGTTTGTGTGAGTAGTTTCTTAACGTGTTCTATATGCGAAAATACATAGTTTTAGTTGAGTATGGTATAATAGTTCTCATGAAGATCCACTCCCATTATTGATTGAGAGATTGAACCCATGTAGCTATATGTATCAAAGGATTTCCAAAATTTTCTATTTTTGTGCATTTTTTAGCTAAGAGAAGTTTTCTATTATGTCTAGAGCACTTCTTCTAGTTGGAAATGCTTTTCATTTCACTCAAAAGAAATATTTTTCCAAAATACAACCATTTTACTAGATCCATAGGTACACTCACTACTAAATTCGAGATATTTTACTATGGTGTTTTGTATGTGTTTTAACATTTTTTTGTTACCCCTCTGATAAACATCAATCATTTTAACCATCGAAGTAGAGTTCATCAGATGTGAAAAAACTTTCCTTTACATTGTACCTTAGATGACATGTTTGACAGGTGTCATTGAACAACCATCGTGTCAAAAATTATCCTCATCACCAAAACTCTGACGACCTAGTGTCACAAGGCCAACGCTATATGATCGTTGTAAGTGTTATGCACAAGTGTCATACCTTTGAATTCCTTTTTGTCAAAAACTATAAGTATGGCCATCAGAAGTTGACATTGATCCAATGACCATTCGACAAAGTGTCCATGTTGATAACAGTTATGATCATCGAATGTTCGACGACGAGTCATTAGAACATGAACAACACATTCATTGGAGGTCTAACGATAGGTTCCAATTTAAAAAAGATAACAAATAGTAATTTTGAGTTTCAATATTGACCATAAATGTCAAACAATATCCAAGAAATGAAAACTTTTATGTGCATGGGTACCTAATATGGATGAAAATTGCTAGGACCCATTTTTTTACTTAGATTTTTCTCACCTAGTTAGTCTTATTGGGGTGGGGGATGTTAAAGTATGTAACCCTCTACCTAGCCAACTGGACCCTATTCTAATGACTCTAATGGACCAAACCACATCAAAATTGACGACTTGAATCAACCCTGAGTTAAACCCCTAGATTTGGGGGAACCTTCCTTGATTTGGGGGATTCTCCGCGATTTTAGGTGGCAAATAGTTCAGGAATATATATGAACACTATTATAGGTCCTAACTAACTAAATAACCCATAGAATCCATTTGAGATATATTGATTGCACGACATCAAGATTCATTTTTCGGACTTGTGTAGTCCTATATATATATCCTCATGTGTTGAGGTGGGATGTGAGTACTGTAGAATTTTTTGTATCAAATCAATTATTTTGTCACATCCCCGCCCCTCTACTGGAGAGAGGACGCAACTATGACGTGACTAATGCTGCTATCTAACCTGGGATATTTAAATCCCATGAACATACACATGATAAAATGAAATGCATTGAAGTAATAACATGCATAGATGCATAAATATTTAACACACAACAGAAACAAATCCATTCCATTCATTTACATATTCATTGTAATTCATTATCAAATGTAAATACATAGATACTTGTCTTATGAAGAAGCTCGTCCCACAACCAGCTATGTCACTACAACGTTCCACCCAACCATAGGCCAGTGTGCTCATCAATCTCTCAGCAGCACTGACACCCCCAAGCTGGGCATGATTTCCATAAGGAATAAGGAACACTAGCAGGCTCACACATAGCCAAGGGTACCACAAAATTCATCCAAGCCAACACAGTTGGGTTTATCAGGATGCAAATGAGATGGATAGGCTGACTACTAAGCTAGTGAGCTCCTCAACAGAGCTATGGACACCTGCACCAAATATATCCTGGCTTCTAAAAATCTGCCACCCAACACAAGGAAGCATCCCCTTCTCTGCTACATAGTCCCTCGGGTTATGCCTTTCCTTCCAGTGCTATTCAGGGTGTGCAAAGAAGAAAACCATCCCCCTAGATCTATCTGTGAGGTTCCTTCACACACTAGATTTATCAAGATGGTCAGGCCCCATTTCCACTCCCAATTCAATACAGACCAAAGCACAAATGCATACACAACAATATACACAATTTCTGGGTTGAGGAAAATAGTTTTGCAACAAAATGAATTGCCAAGGTGGGTCAAAACACTCCCCTAACAGCAATTCATATCCCAAGGACGTTTTGGCCCTAACGTGGCCAAAAACGAACTCAACAACACCCAAGAGAATGTGGTCTCTCCTCCAAATCGTTGAACAACACAAAAGCGATTTTCAGCTTGGAAAACAGTGGGAAAATGCAACAAAAATCATTAGGGAAGAAAACCCAACCACAGACCATTACAAAAACGAATTCCCAACCTGAGGAAAATGAAGAAACGACTACCCACGTGAGGGAAAACATACACGGCAAACCCAAAAACATGAATGCCACACACAGGAAAATCTCAGTCGCTTGAGAGAGCCCCAACGTAGATGAATGATGATGCGGAAAACGCCTAGGAGCCCAACGTGAAGGAGAACACACAGCAGGTGTAATCGTGAAGGTAAAACAACTCCCAAGCTTCCACTGCGTGAGGAAAATGGAGAACGTGGGTGTCTGGCCAAATGGGCATGCCTTTTGGGTGTTAACTTGCCCCAAAAGTTAGAAAATTTTTTCCCCAAAAATGGCTTTTCCCCAAATTCGAATTTCCTTTCCCATCCTCTTCCCATCCCCATGCAATAACTACTTCAACCAATTTCTGGTAGAATTAAATGATTGGGTGAATGAGACAAGAAAGGTAGTTGATAGTTTGGTGATNAAGAAAGGTAGTTGATAGTTTGGTGATTTCTCCCTTTGACATTTGGCTTTTCCCCATTGGCCCCAAAGGTTAAATATCCCCCCCCCCCGGGCCCCCTTATCCTTAGGAAATCATGCCCCCATCACATTATTTGTTGCATTGACATAGCTGGTTGTGGGTTTTTAATTATTGCATATTTACATGATGCCAAAATTATAATGTGTCAGCTAGCACGAAATACCATCGGCAAATATTTTAATCGTCGGAACATAAAACATTAAATCGGATGGTGGGGCTTTCGCCTTTAGCTACACACTATGATTAATTACAATATATACATCATATACATTTTTAATGCAAACGGGGTCAAAACCAGGGTGTTACATATTCTCATAGACGGATCTCCTTAACTGGAGATGGGCTTGTGAGTTACATCAAGCGACGATCCTAATGTAGTTATTAAAATTGAGCTCACATGAATCTATGAACCAAGGAAAAACTCACAAATAGATTCGAGAGACAAATTTACTCAGTATTGACATGAAACAGTGCAAAAATGGCTTGCAGTTGTATAATGATCTCATCAATCAAAAAGTAAAAATGGATAATTAATACAATGTAATACACTGGTATTAATAACCAGTCAATTCGAATACATGAGAGGCAATTCGAATTGACTGACTCAATCTAACTGCATGGATAATAGGATGTGTCTAAGTCACTATCGGATCTTAACTAGCTAGCTCCAGTTGTCTAAATCAGTGCCTCAATCAGTTAGAATTAGTTAACTAGTCTAACTTAATGTGGTAGGTGAGGAAAGGCACCTTCCCACATGTAGTCATGCAAAGACTAGCACTAACTGAATATAGTTGACTGTAACTAAATGTAACTGACTCAGAGCTAGGCCTAACTAGTCACCAACTAAACTCAATTGATGGAGGTTGGTGTTGGCACTCCTGGTGGCTCCTAAATTGTAGGGATTGGTCGAGGAGGCACCTAAACTGATGCATGCAAGTGTAGTCAGTGGAATTTAGCCTTAATTAGTGTTACCCACACTCTAATAACTGGTACATATGGCCCAATTAGGCCATGTAGACCCAATGGAACTAGTGACTTAATAATGACTGAAAAGACTCATATTTTAGGCATAATTGACTAATTTGGACAAGGCAGGATTATAATCCTAACACCCCCCCTGAATGCTAACTTGGACAATTTGTGGGCCCTAGTAACTAAGACCATAGGTCACCCATTATAGCTAAAATTTAAAAGTAACTTCTTAATACAAACAAGAAAACGAGGAAAAAACACATGGCAAAAAACGCCCCCTCAAACTAAGCAGGTAGAATTAGGATTCAATTTTAAAAAAACTTGAGAAAATGTTGTTGCAACCTTCATATCTGTGGTGTAGCGAAGCAGCATGCCTGTTTTTCTATGCACAGGTATCCTGGGGGATGGCATGTAGACTTCTCCATCTTCCCCCAAAATGATGATGGAAGGAAGGATAAATGTAACCTTTGCCTCCTTTTGGAGGAAGAGAGACATGATACACTTTGTTCTTCTGAGAGCAGTGTATCTTATCAGGACTTGCCATGTAGCATCTCATAGGGAGTTTGTTGTGTCTCTCTGCATCACCTAGCATAAGGTTCTCTTTCTGAAACTGATTTGCTGTCCTCTTTGTGTCAGATGGATTACCTATCATCTTCCCAACTGCCCCAATAACCTTTTGTGCCCATTTGGGCTTAGTATTGGGAGTAGGGACTGGATTTGGATTTGAATAACCATGAACTTCAATTTCATAAATTGATACAACTGAGTCTTCTACTTCTGATTTTGAAATACTAGTGGAAACTACAAAAGGAGTAGATAGAATATTTTTACCTCCCCTTTCAAGTGGTAGCTGAGAGTGCATTGGATCTGAAAATGGCAGGAAGTGTGAGAATTCATATGCCTTAGAGGCATGATTTGCAGCACCCTTCACTATGATGTTCCCGGTAGAGAAATCTATGATCTCCACTAATTTAGGACCAAATATCACTCGCTTTGGAGGCCCATTGTGAGTCATCTAGTGTATAGATAACAGATTTGTAGCTAAGAAGGGAACATAAAGTACGTCATTGAAATTTACATGTTCAAACTTGATAGAACCCTTCCCTTCAGCTCGAATTTGAATGCCATCACCCATGTGAATGCTAGGACCATCAGTAGACTGTAATGAATAGAATGATTGTATGGATGCAACCATATGATTGGAATCTCTAGAATCAATGAGGAAAGCATGTGTTTTTGAAAAACTAGCATTCAGTGCATGGCATATTTCCTCATGCTCTTTAGTATTTCCTCCATGGTCAACCTTCCTTGCGTTAGCAGGTGGAGTGATGTTATTTTGATCCAGGAGTAGAGCTATTTGATCTATTTTTCTCCTCATACAGGATATTTCTGGATGAAATCCCCTTCCATGGTAAGAACAAACGATCTTTTCTTTACCCTTCTTCTTGCTTCTCCTTGAACCCGAGGACTCATCTGACCGCTCCTTCTCCTTAGGAGGATCATTCTTTGGATTTTGCTTCCCATTTCCATTCGTAGCTTTGGGTCCTCCAGCAAACAAGGCTTGATCTTTGGAAGATCTTATGATCCCCATTTGGAAAACCTTGTCATGCTCATTAGTGAGAGACACAATGAATGCATTGAGAGTTGGCATATTCCAATTCGGTGTTGTGAGATTCCCGGTATGAAAGGTTGACACAAAGACTGAGTAATTTGCGCCAAGTTTTGAGAGGATGGTAAGGATGAGTTTATCATCCTCCTTCTTAACTTTACACATCTTCAGCTGGATCACCGGGTGCTTGAATTTGGTAAAGAAATCATTCATGGTTTCGAAGTTTCTCGGGTCTAGAGATATTAGCTCATTATATACCTGATATATTCTCAAGTCATATTTCTTATCAAATAGAGGAGCAATTCGATCCCAAATCTCCTTGGGATTCTTCAATCCATTGATGTGGAAGAGAAGATCTCTAGAAATTAAAAGGCACAAAAATCCATATGCTTCATCAAGCTTATTCCAGTATTTTTCTTTGTCAACATAATGAATTGGCTCTACCTATGTTTCCATTGTGACTCTGTAGAGTCTTTTGGAGCGAAGCTAAATATCCATGTCCTCCTTCCACTGATGTTAGTTGAAAGGAGTGAGAAGATCCACAGAAGGGGCCATTATGTTGTTGTAGCAAATGCAGTGAAGCAATTTGAAAAACATGTAAATCATACAAAAAACAGACAAATTAAGGTCAACAACCTACATTTTTGGAGTTTGCTTCACACCTGGGTTAGTCAATCAAGAAAGCTTGATCAACAATTCCTTTGCCCAAGAATTATTGGTAAACTCTTTGCTTCTGGTGCAAAGTTGGAAGGAGCAATTTTGCACAAAACAAATTGATCCAGCATGAAATCTGTAGAAGGAGAAATGCCTTGTCCTATCGAGGCTCTAATACCATATTAAAATTGAGCTCACATGAATCTATGAACCAAGGCAAAACTCACGAATAGATTCCAGAGACAAATTTACTCAGTATTGACATGAAACGGTGCAAAAATGGCTTGGAGCTGTATAATTCTTGCATTAATCAAAAAGTAAAAATGGATAATTAATACAATGTAATACACTGGTATTAATAACCGGTCAATTTGAATACATGAGAGGCAATTCAAAATGATTGACTCAATCTAACTACATGGATAACAATATGTGTCTAAGTCACTATCAGAGCTTAACTAGCTAGCTACAATTGTCTAAATCAGTGCCTCAATCAGTTAGAATCAGTTAACTAGTCTAACTGAATGTGGTAGGTGAGGAAAGGCACCTTCCCACATGCAGTCATGCAAACACTGGCGCTAACTTAATATAAATGGTTGTAACTAAATGTAATTGACTCATAGCTAGGCCTAACTAGTCACCAACTGAACTCAACTGATGGAGGTTGGTGCCGGCACTCCCATTGGATCCTAAATTGTAGGGATTGTTCTAGGAGGTGCCTAAAATGATGCATGTAAATGCAGTCACTGGAAGTTATCCTCAATCAGTGTTCCCTGCACTCTAGTAAATAATACATATGACCCAATTAGGCCATGTGGACCCAAGGGAACTAGTGACCTAATAATGACTGAAAAGACTCTTATTTTAGGCATAATTGACCAATTTGGACAAGGGAGGATTATAATCCTAACTGTAGTCATCCATAAAATAGATACTTATTCAGGTGGACCTCCATTCGTTGAGGTAAGAAAAAATTACTTCGTAAAGTGGAAATACTATGTAATGTATTACTAGTCATGGTCATTAAGTGCTATAAGCCTCCTTTAGGGATTAAATACCCCTAGAGTGAATTACTTTAGCATATGACTATATTACCAAGTGTAATATGATATGATCATCAGTATGTATGACAATTCTTTTGAATATGATATGATAAGATGGATAAATAATAAATACGGATGTGGACCATGCAGTAAATAATAAATTATAAAGAGATAAAGCATAGATATAGAGAAAGGATTTGACTTGCCTATGCATGCATTTAGTGAACTTGAATTGAAGATGCCTTAGTAAATCCTCAATTGTAATAAAGAATATATTAGTAAAAATAAGAAATCTCTAAGTGATCCATGCAAAGATAAAAACAACAAATAAAATGATTTGCATGGACGGCACTAAGAGTGAAGCACTGATGACACTAAGAGTGAAGCACTGATGACACTAAGGGTGAAGTACTGATGACATTTAATTTAGTTTGTTAACTAAGCGATCAACGTTTAGTTAAAAGATTGAGTTCGTTTCAAAGTGAATTAGCATTTAGTTAAAACTAGTCTTGGAAGGTATGGTGCATGTATTGTGCGTAGAGGAGAATCCAAGGACAATGACTTGGCACCCTTAAAGGAAAATTTGAAATTGAAGTGCACGTGTGCACTAGTGTCAGGAAAATATTGCATGACTGAGTCGTTGACTTGTTATTAAAGTGTTGGGAACTTGGAAATCTTATTACAAAGTTTTTGTGGATCTCTCTTCTCTACTGGTGAGGTGATATCTCTTATCAGACAATCTGAAAATGTGTTGTAAAACATTTTCTGCAAATCTATCTATCATACTCAAAGAATTGTTGGTTTTCTCATCCTATTTATTTGGAGGGTTTTCCCTAGGTACATCTTGTCTCATGTGGATATGAATGTTTTATGTGGTTGATTTATTTATGAGATTCATATGTGCGGTGATTTATTGTTAAAAGTTTTAAAGTTGAATGTCTCCATATTTTTCTCAAAACATCAAAATGGTATCAGAGCATTGGGCATGAAGGAGATTAGTTTTGTGCAACAAACTAAATCCTACATGATCTTGAAGTGTTGAGCAAAAGATTGAATCCATGACATCAATCTCCATCGACTGGAAGAATGACTTGAAGGTACTTTCAAATTAACACATGGAAGGCAAGAGTGTTGAACATTCTTGAGGAGCATGATCTTGATTCAGTGGTGACCTATGTGGTATATGATCCTACCACTAATGTAGGGCAAGTCAACTACAAGAAGAATCAATAAAAGGATAAGAGGATCACATATGACTCGATGAAGGACAATCTCATGTTCATGATCACTCCATTAAAGACCATAAAGGATTGTTTTGAAACACTAACAAACATTTATGAGAAGAAGGCCCCTAATCAGAAGAGGGATTTGAAGAAAAAGTTGTGCAACTTGAAGATGGAGAGATATGAGACCGTAGCATCATTCTTCACAAATATTTCACAAGAGAAATATCAACTTCCAAGCATTAGTGTGGCGACGGATGAAGATGACCTTCTTCAAAATGTCATCAATGGGATCCCATCCTCGTGGAGACATTATTGGCTACGTTAAATTACTAAGCATAGCAGCCCATGTTCGAAAGGTTATGGCATGATTGCATTCAAGAAGAGGGGCACCTTCAAAGCAAGAAGTTTTGCGCCAAAGAGGAGAATATTTCCCTCGCAACAAGGATTAAGAAAGGGAGAAATCCATTTGCTCCCAAAAAGTTCTTTCATTCAAAGAAGAAGGAGTTCAAGAAAAATTTTGACAAATCAAAGGCTTGGTGCTACTACTATCAAAAGAAGAGCCATTATGCAAGAGAGTTTCATGCAAGGAAGAAGAATGAAGAAATGATTCATGCATCCAACGTTGTAGAAGAAGATGAACCTTCTCATAAGAAATCATCTGAGAAAAAAGATGACCGAAAAGACTATTTCCTTTAGTGGAGAAAAGCATTCAATACAGTGTGCATGGAATCCTTATTCCCCACACAATGATTCACTACACAGTGGATGCAATAAGTTTTTCTAATGTTGCAGTGAATAAAGGATTCCAACAATATACACAAGGATGTAGAGATCAAGAGGGATCCCACACACACACACACACACAAAAAAAGATAAGTACTTTGTATTTTGATTATCATATACTGTTATAAATCATATCTAAAGGGTTTTGAATATGTTTCATTCCTATCATATAAAGATATCTATTCCCAAGATCATGAATCGTGTTATGGTATATCATGTTGAGCATATATATTATTGTCTTTATGTTATTGGAAAATGGTGAAGCTTATGAAATATATGATATTCATAAAATATTTATGAATTTGAGGCTGCATAAACTTTCATGAGATATGAATACAAGGCTGCAAATTTCTAAGATATATAGGGCTGCATATAAGGTTGAAATTTTCATATGAAATTAGGGTTGCATGATTGTTCATGAGTTATGAACATGGGGATGAATTAAATTCCTTCATAAGATATGATTTGGGACTAATATGGGACTTATATAAAGACTAATATAAGCCTGCAAATTAGTACATGATATTAGAATGGGTTATGTTAAAACAATTGGTTAATATCTGTACAGAACTATGTAAATCATTATCAGTATATTAAAAATATTTATGTGAATAAAATTCATGAGTATGAAATGGTTCTAACCATTAAAATATTTTTCTTGTAGGGAAAATCCATATACCCTAACATATAAGTAAATAATGACATGAATGCGGAGTCATTCCAATGGATGATCCTGAAATATAGCAGATCGAGACGCTCCTATGTTTCTTAGGAAGAAGAGACAATAGAAGCTCTCATAATATTCTAATATATGTGAAGACTCCTGAAGATATTTAAATTATCCTATTTACATTCACATGTCAAGAAGAGCTTCATACATAGATGAGCATGAGACTCCTTGTTTGAGGACCAGATTTTGATTCTCACATCTAGATGGTGAGAGGGAGAAGCTAGATTCGCTAGCTCATAATGAATTGATGAAATTGGTTGATGTATCTCCTATTAAAAGGAGACCTACATGATGTTCATATTCTGAATGAAGATGAGAACAATATTCAAATATTCTTGTTATGATTCTTGATATTAGAGGTGTGGAAGTCACCAAATAAATATTTTCCTCAAAGAAAATATGCAGTAAAGAGCCTAAAGAGTTTTAGATGATGAACTATAAGTCCATTGACACACATATGAAGATAAAATCGGATTTGTACATCAGATTTGGAGGATCTCAAATGTCAGTTGAGATGTATCTGGTTAAGCACCAGGATCGGTTATAAGTTTTGCAGTCTGTAAATAGACATGTACAAAAAATCAAGTGTTCTAGTACCTTCTCGGTACAAGTAGATGTGGACTTAGATATGTATTGAACAATGAAATAAAAAGATATATGAATTCTGACTAGTACAGTGATAGAGGAAGATCACATATGTTGCTCTAGATAGAGCATGTTGTAAAGAAGTAAAGATTTATGAGGTTCCTAATCAGTCATACCCGAGAGATGATACATATCAATGGATGAGTATAATTTCCAACATTCTTATTAAGCCTTTGTTTTGGACAAGCTTAGTGTAATGCAATAAAGACTCTTCTAGTTTAAGAGGGAGTATATATGTGTCTTCATGAGAACCAACTAATAAAATCCTCAACTTGTTAGTCATGGTACATGACTCAAACATCCAACTGTTGTAATATCATATTGAGAGAATCCACATGAGTAAAGACATGGTCAAAGTCTCGGAGACTATCGAATGCTCGAGAAGAGTTATATTTAGGACTATCAAAGAATAGTTAAACCTCTTGGAGAGGTAGTTTGGGTGTTGCAGTATAAAGAGAAGAATATGAAATCACTGTGAAAGTGATCGGGCCTTGAAGAACATCACAAAGAATGGAAATCTCACAAAGGAATTCTTTACATATTAGAAGTTTCTTGAAGTCAACAAATGACGAAGATTCAAAAGAAATATGAAACTTTCTTTCTACAAGATGTTACACATTTAGTATGTTGTATATAATGGATTCAAAATCCATGGTTTCTAGTTTAAGAGAAACTCCATTCTGGATCGGATTCAGATAATGCTACTATGTATATGTAGTTGGTTGGTCTCTTAATGTACCTAGCAGACCTGTTGTATTTTATGCTTATGGATAAGCATATGTTTGAGTACCCTTGAGGTACATTAGAATAGGTTCTTTATTTTAATTGATACATGGTAGACTTATTGTGTTATATAGCTATTGTTTTATCCTGAGATAAGCGATGTAAATTGCGGCTAGTACTACAAAATCTAAGCGTATTGCAACTAGCTCTACATAAGCAAGATGTATGTCAAAGAGTACTGCAAAAGAAAATGTGTTTTGTATATAGTACTACCACCAGAGAAGCAGAGTTGCTGAAAAAGTTACTTGTGATGGTTGGAGAGCATGACCATATTATGATGGTTGGAGAGACCGACCATACTTGTGATGATCAGAGAGTGTGGCCATACCTTGTATGTGTATCTAGTTGAATATGTGTATTTAATAGAGTATGTGTATCCAATCGATTAGTGTATCTAATTAGAGGGTTGTTATGATAAAACACATTGAGATGAAGTTTTACTTCATCAAAGTCATGGTCATGTAAGGTGAAAATTTTAGTACATAGCTACTAATGAGCAGATTACAAAAACTGTGGACAAGATTCTGTCAGCTGTCAATGTTTGAGCAATAATGAAATATTCTTGAACTTTAAGACTTTTGATAATCATTTAGTGCATGTAGATCTCATAAACAATTCAAACACACAAATCATTCAATCCATAAGATACAATGTACCCTGGGAAATCCCTCAAATCTGGAGGATGAAAAACCCAGCAATCCTTTGAGTATAATAGATAATTGCAGAGAATGGTTTACAACACATGAGTAGATTGTCTGATAAGAGATATCAAAGCAACTCTAGAGAATAGAGATCACTTGAAACATTGTCTCATCCTTGCCAAGTGCATAACACTTTAATAACAAGATTATTCAGCCATACAATGAGAGATAGTGAATGGTTGCATGCCTTTGTGCACTACCCATGCATTAACCTTTTGCACCTTCCTTGACTTGGTGCCAAGTTGTCACCTTGAAATTCTCTCCCATGCAGAATATATGTACCTTCCTTCTTTCACTGAGTGTTAATTGTCTTTAACTGAATGTGAACTAATTGAACTGAACTGAATTGGTTGAAATGAATGTGAACTGATTGAACTGGACTCAATCATTAAATCACTGCTTGACCATTAGTTAGGCGTTTAATTGAATGTCTTTAGTGCTTCACAACCAGTGCCATCCATGAACAAACACTTTGAATAAATCAAGGACTAGATTCCTTAATTAACTGAAACTTAACTGATGTATTTACAATTAATACTTAACCGATGTATTTACAGTTTGAGTTCACTGAAGGTCTTACATGGGAAATTTGAATCCTTACTCTATCTCTGTGCTCATCTCATTTACCATTAATTAATTTATGCATGGTCCATATGTGTTTAATTAATTAATCATCTTTATCCTATCATACTCAGAAGAATTGTTCCATACTAATGATCATATGTATTACCTTCGTTCATATAGTCATATGCTAAAGTAATTCAATCTAGGGGTAGCTAATCCCTAGAAAAGACTTATAGCACCTAGTGACCAAGACTAGAAATACATCGCATAACATATTCACATTACTTGATACAACACAAGTCTAAACTTTGATACAACACAAGTCACGGTCTTGATACAACACAAGACTCCAATCTTGATACAACATAAGATCACAGTATAGGAATATTTCATGAATATGAATTGATACAACACAATTCCGTAGCTTGATACAACACAGGCTTCCTTAACTTAATACAACATAAGTTCCTGACTTGATACAATACAAGTCCCTTAACTTGATACAACACACGTTTATGAACTTAATACAACATAAGTTACGGAATTGATACAACACAAGTCTCCTAGAGAATGACTCTCGATGTTGTACATTTAACATCAGTGATTAAGTTCAAATCCTTTTGAGATAATATTGGTTTGGCAGAAAATCCTCTGTAAAGCAGAGAATGTCTCCCTCCCTAAGAGGGAGTGTTGATTGTATAGCATCAGGAATCATTCTCCAGACTTGTGTAGTCAGGGATTTGTGTAGTCCTATCTATATCCTCATGTGTTGAGGTGGGATGTTAGTACTGTGTACTTGTGTTGTATCAAGTCAATGATTCTCATAGACAATACCATATGAGATAAATTAACTGGAGATGGGATTGCCGGTTATATCAAGCATTGATCCTAATGTAGTCATCCAGAAAATGGATACTCATTCAAGTGTACCTCCTTTTGTTGAGGTAAGGAAAACTTTACTTTGTAAAGTGGAAATACTATTTGACGTATTACTAGTCATGTTCATTGAGTGTTATAAGTCTCCTTTAGGGATTAGCTACCCCTAGAGTGAATTACTTTATCATATGACTATATGATCAGGGGTAATATGATATGATCATCAATATGTGTGACAACTCTTTTGAGTATGATATGATAAGATGGATAAATAATAAATACACATGTGGACCATGCAATAAATAATAAATGATAAAGAGATAGAGAAAGGATTCGAATTTCCTATGCATGCATCTAGTGAACTCAAATTGAATAGGCTTCAGTAAAGCCTCAATTGTAAAAAAGATTGTATCAGTTAAAACAAAAAATCTCTAACTGATCCATGCAAAGATAAAAATAGTAAATAAAATGATTTTCATGGATGTCACTAAGAGTGAAGCACTAAAGGCACTAAAAGTGAAGCACTGATGACACTAAGGGTAAAGCACTGATGACACTAAGGGTGAAGCACTGATGACACTTAAGTTAGTATGATGTTAACTAAATGATCAACATTCAATTAAAAGATTGAGTTCAGTTAAAAGTCAAATAGCATTCTATTAAAAATATTCTTGGAAGTTATGGAACATGTATTGTGCATGCAGGAGAATCTGAGGACAATGACTTGGAACCCTTGAAGGAAAATTCGAAATTGAAGTGCATGTGTGCAAGAGTGTTAGGAAAAAATTGCATGGCTGGTTTTTTGACTTGTTATTGAAGTGTTGGGAACTTGACAAGTTTATTACAGATTTTTTGTGGATATCTCTTCTCTATTAGTGAGGTGATATCTATTTTCGGACAATCTGCAAATGTGTTGTAAACCATTCTTTAAAAATCTATCTATCATACTCAAAGAATTGTTGGGTTTTTCATCCTTCGTATTTGGAGGGTTTTCCTAGGGTAAATATTGTCTCATGTGGATGATTTATTTATGAGATTCATATGTGTAGTGATTGATTGATAAAATTTTAATGTTCAAGTGTATACATATTTTGCTCAAACATTCATAAGATCTAGTGAAGTCATTAGCACCCTTTCTGAGTTGGTTTAGGTTTTTGAATGCACTTATTTAGTTAAAGTAGTATTTTGTGAGTCCCAAAATCAGTGAAAATTAGTTTGAGTGAGTGTTAACACAAAAAAAGTGTTCACCTAGCTCTTCATGGTCTAAACCATAGTCATACATCATATTCCCACCATTATTTCATCCATTTTGACCTTCACATTTGTATTTCCAGAAAATATGGTCCAAAATATCATTATTCCCTTCCCATAAATGAAGGAAGATGAGCATTTATTGTGATTTATCCCCACTCTCCTCAAAAAAAGGTCAAAACCCTAAAAATAAGAATGGATCAAATACCATGGACAATAAAATACCATGGGTCCAAAACCCTAGGACCATCCTATAAATACATTGTGAAGGGCTCTCACAAAACACTTTTCGTCATTTTCTCTCAGCCACACTATACACTTTCCTACCATTATTCCCATATTTTGCCACACCATACCCCACGGTGTACGTTGAGTTCTCTCTGTACCCATTTGGATCCACTCCCCCATTTAACAATTGTTCGTGGAAGAGACTGGAAACCCAAACCATGGAGTTGTGGAACCATTCCGAGGACGGCTACGGTGGCCCATATTGCAGAAAAAGGTATAGGTTGTTCTTATGTTGTATTATTTAGTTATATATATTTGAAAATCCAAAAATATTATTGTTGTTGTTGTTTCATTTCCTACTATTATTGTTGAACTCTACCCTGTGATCTTAGCGATCTAGGGTTGGTGCTTTTGCACGTAGTAGGGGAGAAATCCCCACTACAGTTTTGGTGACTCCCACTCAGTCGATCCATACGGATCTTTGTTTTTGCAGATCTTGTTATTGGTTTTTTCTCCCTTTCTTCCCTCAACCATCACAAATCTAACCCCCTCACGGAAGATCCGAACCAATATTATCTCAGTTCCTTCCCCTTGACAGGCGTGACCGGACATTTTTTCATCCATTTCCAGTGTGTGATATCCTTGTTACAGACCCCTTGGCTATGTCTTACCCCTCCCTAACTTGTTTCTTCCTATATATAAACCCTTACACCCCCTTGGTTTGTGTTGTGGTCCAATTTCCCTTGTTTTTGAACCGTTTTAGTCAAGCTTTGTGGTTGAGACCCCATGTATGTTTCCTACAGTTGATTAGCTCCTTTTTCTACTCATTTACTTTGGTAGATTGTTAATTTTGTAAGGACAAGTTATTTTGCACCATATTTACTGTTATTTACTGCTTTTTATCTGCATTTTATTTGCATCCTGGTAGTGAGATTGTTACATCTTCGTCATGGATTGTTGGGTTTTGTATACATATCAGTTGCACACATCTCACACCATATAAGTGAAAACACTTGGTTCATGACCCCAAGCTAAGCCTTAAAAATAACTTAATACAACCAACATTGTAACTTCATTTGAGGATAAAACAATATTGTAGTTAAGTTAGGACATTGGGGATAGGAATCCAAAAAACACCCCTCTTTCACTTACACTTGAGACATAGTTGTTGTCGTTTAGGGGACCAAAATCCTCTTGTACTTGTTGACACGGTCATGGCCAGTTTATCGAGGGCCCCCCTACTCTATAGGAGTAAGACGCAAAGGAAGGATTACCATAAGTTAGGGTGGAATACCGCACTCCATTCTATGCCTATGGATAAACCTTCGGATTCCTCCTCATAGCACCTAGTCGAGGGTCAAGGGCCAAAGGGATTGAGCGCCAGGAAACCAATCGGACATGTCATGAACGATGTAGCCTAATTTCCATTCTTTCTAGGGATATTTTACCCAAAGGTCCTTCTCGATAGTGGGATTATCTTAGCCTAATATTCTTTCATTTTGTATTTCCTGACTGGGATTTCATCACCTTGCTGAGGATACAATTTGTGAGGGGCTTAAAACTTGTTGTTAGGAGCTTGCTTGCACTTTTTCCCATATATTCATTAGAGGAATTTTGGGGTCTAAAATGGGCCTTATAAGAAAACGCGCCAACAATAAATTTTTTGAGTTGCAATTCAAGAACCAATAGAATTTCAATAAAATGAGTTAACCATAATGGTTGAATTGACATATTTGTCATAAAAGAAAACTACTTTTTTTGTTCATATTTTCGATATATCTCCCTGTGTTTTTACTCAAATTTCGAGCGATAGAGCTTGTTGGATGCGGAATTCAATTTTGCATCCAATGAGTACCCACACTACATACTTTTGACGAACCCCGCTACCCCAAAAATAAGAAATACCTGAAAAAACGTGATGATGATGTCATCATCACGTTTTTTCAGGTATTTCTTATTTTTGGAGTAGCGGGGTCCGTCAAAAGTATGCAGTGTGGGTACTCATTAGATGAAGAATTAAATTCCACATCCAATGAGCTCTCTTGCTTTGAATTTGAGTTACAAAACAGGGAGATATGTCGAAAATAAAAACAAAAAAAGTAGCTTTATTCATTCTTCCTCCAAAATTAATAACTATTATTTTATTATTTTAACTATTATTTTCCTTAGGAGGCCCATTTTAGACCTCAAATTTCCTCTTATGAGTGCGTCATTTTATTTCTAGGTAGTGTTGCTTGTTGGATTTCTGCCCACTTTGTTGTAGAGTCGTCTTGTTGTGACCCGCTGTTGCAGTTTGGTTTTAGAGATTGTTGTTGGCCTATAAGCCACCATTTCATATGCTCTCCTTCTACACACTCGGTTGTAGTTGGGTTTTTGAGCCTACAATTGATACTCTTGAGTTTTCATTCATTACACAACACTTCATCATGTCATCATAGATACACCACACTACTCATATAGGCTTAGGGGGCATTCCCCCCAGTTCGGTTCTTTGAACTTTCACCATCGGATCCATATTTGACACCGTTCACCACCGTCACAGCCACATACGGCCTCTGAGTCTAATTTGGATTCATATCAATCCAAACTCACCTTATTCACCGCCCCATCGAGCCCCATGGCTAGTGCACATCTCGATCCTTTTCGTGGGGGATGGTTAGTAGTGGGCTTGTGTCCATACCTCGAATCATCATGGATATCCCTTCCACTGGACTGTTAGGTCTGAGTTCTAGTGGCCCCTTCGCTACCGCACACACTGTTGTTGGTACGCTACCCACTAGTGGTGGCCCCACTCCAGCCACCGTGGTTCCTAGCATTCCATCATTTATACCTGGGGGCAGTGGCCCTTCCACTTCCATTCCGACTATTCCTATTGTCATAATTCAACCTTATCCATCCCAGTTACCCATGGGAACTACATTCTTGCTGGAAACAAAACCATTGTTGGTTTGTCCCGATCCACTCTCGGCTCTAGTCTACCATTTATGGCTAGCCTCAACCTTCCTGATTTGGCACGGTTGACCAGTGGCCCCATTCGTCATAACCCACAATGGCCTCCCATTCCTACCAAGATCCCATCAGAAATCCCTAAGTTTGAAGGGAAGGCGGGTGAGGACCCCCAAAACCACATTATGTCTTTCCACTTATGGTGTTCATCTAACAGCATAGTGGATGACTCAATCTGATTGCAAATCTTCCAGTGCACACTCACAAGTGTTGCCACCAAGTGGTATATTACACTACCTCATGCCACCTACCCAGAATGTTCCTCCTTAGATTCTATGTTCTTGCAATACTTCCAGTTACTCATTCGTTATGACAAGGGAGTGGAAATCTGTTTATCGTGTAGAAAAAACATAGCTACACATATCACGGATCACATCCATGAATGTGACGTCTTCGTAGCTTGTGTAATATCCAACTCGGTGATAGGATATTCCTAGATTGGTTTCTTAAAACCTTACTCCCCCCCATTGTCGAGGATGTTGCATCTAAGCACCCGCAAACTGAGGAGGAATCCATCTTGAAGGCATAACAGTTTGATCTCATCTACGCCCAGTCGGGTTACCTGTATACCATTATACCCAACGCTTCCTGTGTCGGCTCCTCATGTTGAGATAGGCTGGGGGCATCTCATGTTGTTGATGGAGTCATTGGATCTATTACACAACATCCCCACTTTTATCCGGCTTCCCCTATGATGCCACCCCATTCTGGTCACACCCCTAGTGTTTTCCAACCAGGTTACGCCCCTGATTTTTCACATGTAACGGCTCATTCCAGAGCCACACCTTCCTATCCTCCTCCCGCACTTTCCCCTCACGTCCATGAACTGACTTGTTCGACACATTCATGTAATGGCCAGATGGTCAGATCTACAACACCACCAGCTGCTCCTGCATATTATCCCCAACCAGTGCAACCTACTCTGGCTCTAGCCCCAAATCCTCCTTCTCCTACAGGACAGATCTACGCACAACTGAATCTCCCTAACCAACCCGCCCCCAATAATCAACAAGGGTAGGGAAGGAATAAGAGAGGTAGGAATTGGGGCAAGAACCAGACTCGAGGAGGTGGTCAATAATCCAACCCTCCAAACAATAACGATGTCTAACACCCTGCACAAAATCCCCAGTGTCCTGCTTGACCTGGGAAGAACCCATAGTTGTGGACTAACCATCTGTGTGCCATTTGTAACACTTACAGCCATTACACCCATCGGTGTCCTTGCTTGAATCACATCCACCATCTACTCCAAAACAGTAATCAGCATGACCCCAATGGGGTTGCTCCAGCTCAGCCAAACCCCACACCACCAGGTCCTCCACCTATGGTGCTCCAAAAACCCCTTCAAACCAACGAATGGTTGCAACCCAACCCTTGGCACCTCAAAAACCCACAACCACTATCACGAATCAACCCATTGATCCTAGTTTCCATCACCTTATGGTGTTATCATTTGATGTCAACCTCCAGAATCAAGAAACCATGTATGGATCCACCTCGAAAACTGTTAACCCCTTGAAAAAATCTACCTCCTTCACTCCTGACATGTATTTGCACTTGTCGAGACCTTATATGAATGGGACTATAAAAGTCCCATGGTTCCATTTGCATCGCATTACGAACAATGCCACTGCTAGAGCTGCACTCAACTACAGTATAGTCGACGACTTGGATTAATATTCGTCGGCCATGTCCGCTCTGGAAGTGCTCAAAACTTGTCCTTTGCAATGTAAATCATTGTTATCTGCATTAGGTGTCATTGATTCCTATGATTCTAGGTTGATCACCTTCGACCTTGATCAAGGAGAACCCCATATTCCATCATCCATAGCCTTCCAAGTTTCGGTCACTATTGGGAATTTGGTTCCATCATCTGTAGCCTTCCAAGTTCCAAGCTCCATCATTCGTAGCCTTCCAAGTTATGGATTCCATCATCGATGAGGGAGCATCCACCTGTGTTATGTCAACCTTTATTTGGTAGAAACTTGGATCCCCAACTCTCCAACCTTATACCACTTCCCTTCGTGCCTATGATGGTTGTGCTGCTCAACCCTAGGGCATTCTCACGAATGTCCCCATCAAGTTAGCCAGAAAAATAGTGTTGATTGACATTGAGGTTGTTAACACCCAACTTGAATACAACCTCCTCCTAGGACGCAGTTATATGTATGCAATGCAAGTCTTTTCCTCTACTGTATTTTGACTCTTGATGTTCCCTCATGACAGGAATATCGTGACAATTGACCAGCTAACATATTATGATCCTAAGGGGCCGACCACTCCGAAACATGTCCTTCATACTATCGATACTACGATCAAAAGTGTTTCCATACCTTCCTTGTCAGTTGTTGGACTGGGATTATTTTCCAACACTCCATTAACGGACACCTTTTTGTCCTTACCACCTCCCCCTTCGTCGATTGAAATATCGTATTTGTGCACTATCACAACCGGTAACACACCGACCACTTCGCAACCTCAACCACAGTCCTCGGGGAACTACTGGGGTTTATTCCCTGTCCACATGATCCCCTTCCTTTTTCCACCATCCATTATTGTGAGCAAGCCAGTCATGTCTTCTCTCAACCTTTCGAGTTTTACTTTAGGTATCCCCTTGTCGTACCTTGAGCCGCCCACTCTTCCCCTGACTCCACATGCTGTGTTGACTCTCGTCCAACCTTTTGAGATGGTGTCACACCCACTTCCCGGTACAACAAAGACTGCTCCTATCTCAACTCCTGCTTCACCTCCTCCCGATAAGATTGGGGGAAAGACACCTAAAGATACGACAAAGTTGCATCATTCTCCTACATGTGCATTATGCGAAGTCCAAGGCCATGCAACACAAAATTGTCTTGTCTTTCCTATTCTTCGCACCCATATGAACACAGTAGTTGATATTGATGGCACCCCAGTAGTCAATGTCCCAGAACTACCAGTGGTTAAGAACAAAGCACTCTGCACCAACCATCCATGTGCATTTTGTGGCTTAAATGGTCATTATTCTCACCATTTCCTAAACTTTCCCAAGTACTGGTCGCTCCTTAGTGACCTTCGAAAACACTCCCTTCAGCTTCTTCCTTGGACATCACCAATACCATTTACACGATCTCTACTTCCAGTAGTCATTTCCTATCCTTGACCATGGAATATCCACCTGATCTATCAGAACACCACTTTCGTGACGATGGAGAGATCCTTAACTCCGCCACCAGTTTTATCCTATTTCTCTTAGTCCATGATGTGGAGTCGGTTCTTCCCATTGAATGTTAGATTCCATCACTTTGCCTTGTCGTCGAGCTTCTACCTAATACTTCACCATTAGAACAATGCTTGCTTATGCTTGAGAAAACCAATGAGGACTGTATTTCTTCTCTCCAAATGATTGAAGCAGCTAAGAATCATTCGAAGTCCCATTATGACTCCCATGTCCATCCACACACCTTTAGCGAGGGGGACCTTGTCCTCGTCTATGAGCAAGCCCATGATAAGACTGGAAAAGGAAATTTTGAATCCATGTGGTATGGCCCTTATGTCATTCATCGATGTCTCAAAAAGGTGGCATATATCCTTGCTGACAATGAGGACCGCCTCTTGAAGGATACCCGCAACGGGATCCACCTCAAGAGGTTTTATGCCTAAATTCACTCACCATACGAGCTTATGTATCATAGTTTGTCTTTCTTGTCTTTCATCATTTTTACCACGAGTCAGTGACCCCCTCCATTAGTCGCTCTACGTCCAATCATAGTGAGTCCATTGTAGAACTCCATCACATCCTCTACACGTGAGCGGATGGATATAACCCTTCCACCTTGCCCCTGCATCGTCGGTACCCTGCTGGATGGTGCAGTCCCACATCTGCACATGCACAGAGTATGTTGTCACTCATCTATCACATGTATGATCCAACTACCACTATGTTAACATATCATTAGGTCCCCAGACCTGTCCTAGAGGTTGAGGCCTCTCTAGATCTCCCTGGTAGTCCATGATCATGTATGGATAGTCCTGTATAAGGATAGGAAGTTTCTGCTATTGTACAAAAATATCTCGGGTAAAAAAACGACCTACTAGAAATCTTTCCTCCCTACTGATTTTCGGGCCATTTCCTGAAGTCACCTCGATTTGTGTACGACCACATAAATCCACCTTTGTATGTACTGGCATGTTCACGAGCCATCCATTCCATCCATACTGCAAACTTGGCCTTATTTTACTGCCATCCATCGTCCCACAAGGAGACCCCACCAGTGTTCAACTGTTATTTATATCATCCTTGTTCACAGCACCATCCCTTTTGGTACATCGAATACTTCCTCCTTACTTGAATGACCATTACAGAGTTTCTATTAAGCTCTTTTGTGACTCCTAAAAGAATGAAAATATTGTCAAGCATGCATGCTTCCTTTCATGCTCGTTAAAGTATTTGAAAGGGCGTTTATGTGGCCTCGTTTATCTCCTTTTTCAGACTATGTAGACTATTAAAAGCAAAGGACCACCCTAACACATTCTAGCTAGGGACATTTCCCTTTGTGTCTTTTATGCTTTCTCGGACATTGGGACCGTAATTTACAAAAAAACGCATTATGGCTTGTCATTAAGATATTTTCCAGCCTTCTCATCAAGAAATATTGTCGAGCAAACTTGGTTTCGTTCATACTCATAAAATTATTTGAATGACCATCCAATCAATATAGGTTTAACCTCTTTCTGGCCTGGTTGGACTACCTACGATAAATAAGTCTCTCTTCCCCCAAAGGTTGGGAGAGCTCTACTTTGTACACTTTTATCCTTTTTTAGGATTAGGAGACTACTGTACGAAAAAGAGACCACACTAGAGTATTATTCATGTCTTCAAACTCTCTAAAAATGAAAACACCATCAAGCATTTACCATCTCTCGCTCGATAAGAATCCACGAGATATTGTCATATTGAGCATACTTCTATCCCTTCTTCGTTCACCTTAAACTATGAAGAAGGCCCAAATGGTGTCTTTAGGCGCCACCACAAATGGTCTCACATTATGGCATCTTTCCCCCATTGGGTCGCCTTTTCTCATAGTACTCTACAATGAGTCTCCCTCGGATCTTGTGGATATCATTAGTCCAATTACTTCCCCCAATATCTCCCATTGTAGTTATCTTCCTTATTTCCCAGTTATGGTCCCTTTCGCATGAGTCAGTACCATCTACTGCCAAGTCATCCCTGCTGTCATACTCTGAACAAAGGAAATTTGAGTCTCCTGTACTCCCCTTCCCTTGTTCCCTAGTCCGTACCTTACTCCCAGTATCATTTCATATCTCTAGTTGTTCCCCTCGCGCTTCTAATCAAGGAAACATCATTGCCTTATTAGTTACAGGTCTCCCTCTGTCGATGTCAACACATATATTCCAGAGGATAGACCCAGAGGTCCATGTATCTTGGTTTCATCCACCTTATTGATGAGTTCCTTAGACCACTTGGAAGGATTCATTCGTGCCTTTTGGGTTAATTGTGTCTCACGTGCTCGACTTCATCTACACTATCGTACCGTTGAGATTCTTACATGGTATTGGTTCGTTCCTTATTTCGTTGAAGACCCTGGTTGTCACCTAATTCTAGCACATTGGTGAGTCTATCTATGGGACCCATACAGTCTCATGTCCCTTGTGATTTCTAGGCTGCGTTGGTGATAGTGTTCGAAATCCCCTAAGTGTCATGCTTTCGTGTATTTCCGGTACTTGATGTTATATATTGTACCACTGAGATTCTGACTCTCATTCATTGAGTCCATCCAGTTATGTACACCTCCATATCCAACAAAACATCATTTGTGATATTGCATTCCATGAGAATGCCATTGTTCCTATGTATTAGTTATTCATATTAGCTTATGTATTCAGCCTCCCATTGAGGCCACCATGATGTACTACCAGTTGTATATATGTATTGATCGGCTCCCTTTATTTGAGCCTTGATCCCCATTTTTTATTCTTTAAGACATTGTCACGGGCATGTGCATGCCTGCCTCGTTCATATACATGTCAGACACTATATGTATCTCATCCATTTTTAGAAGAAATACAAAATCAAAATCCACCGTAATTCGAACGAGGAAACTCCACTCCTCTGCGGTCCTCTCCAGTCTCTCCATCGTTGTCACCATTATTTTCCATGATCCTATGATGTCTATCGTCCATACGATGATATCTTGCCATCACACATTAGGGGACAATCTGTTAACACAAAAAAGGGTTCACCTAGATCTCCATGGTATAAACCATAGTCATACATCATATTCCCACCATTATTTTCTCCATTTTGACCTTCACACTTATATTTCCACTAAATATGGTCCAAAACATCATTATTCCTTTCCCATAAATGAAGGAAGGTGATCATTTATTGTGATTTATCCCTACTCTCCTCAAAAAAGGGTTCAAAACCCTAAAAATGAGAATGGGTCAAAAAACCATAGATAAATACAATGGACAATAAAATACCATGGGTCATTACCATGGGACAAAATCCATAGGACCATCATATAAATACATTGTGAAGGGCTCTCCCAAAACACTTTTCGCCATTTGCTCTTAGTCACACTATACACTTTCCTTCCATTATTCCCATATTTTTCCATGCCATTCCCCATGGTGTACGTTGAGTTCTCTTCGTAGCCATTTGGATCCATTCCCCCATTTGAAAACTGTTCGTGGAAGAGACTGGAGACCCAAACCGTGGAGCTGCGGAACCATTTGCAAGGATGTCTATGGTGTCCCATATTGCAGAAAATGGTATATTTTGTTCTTGTGTTGCATTAGTTAGTTATATATATCTAAAAATCCAAAAATATTATTGTTGTTGTTATTTAATTTCCTATCATTATTGTTGAACTCTACCCTATGATCTCAGCAATCTAGGGTTGGTGCTATTGCATGTAGTAGGGGAGAAATCCCCACTACAGTGAGTGTGCATGGATAAATAAGATTGTCTAGCTCTAGGTAAGCCTAAATGACCTCCATGAACTACTTGTTCAATTTGAATTGCCTCCAACCCTAATTTGAATTTCCTTTTTGTAAATAATCTTCACCATCATTTATTTAAGTTAATGAAATACATCTTTCTTTTCTTCCTATCTACTTCTAGATTTTTATGTAATGATCTATTATAAAACAATTGTTACATGATTAATTGTTTTTTTATTTGATTTTCATTGTATATATCTTTATTTTATGTGCCTATATCTATATGTTCAAATCCCATGCACTCCATCGAGCGGGAGAAATAGTTAGACATGATCCTAACAAATTAAATAAGGTTTATGTTTTCAAAAATCACATTGGGGAAGCTTGTTATTAGTACATGGCACACACAACTATTACAATTTATATAACCGTCCATCATTGATATCGAAACCTAAAAAGGTGTTTGGTTTACCTATGACGGGTACTATATATAAGGCATGTTGTATAGGGCCAAAATATGGATACAAAGAGTATCAGTTTACCTATTTCTTCTTCCTCACATTACAATCTCTTCTCAAAAATAGGTTATGTTGCTTTTTTCCAAAATATATTCTCAAAAACTTTGGAGAAGATCAAATTAGGGAGGTCAATGATGGATTGTATGAGTTGTGAGAGTGCAGCTCCCCAATGAGAGTCGACAATTGGAAGCACATTGACATATCATTATTTTCAATAGAGGGACAAATACCTTTGGAATAAACATGGCAATGATTGTAAGTGATGTGGCATAACCAAGTAAGAAAATCTTAATTTTTTAAAGATGAGTTGTTTAAATACTTGAATTTCTAACCAAAGTCACAAGCTAATTTATTGAATTAACTAACTTTGTCTTTTATGGTCATGATTTAATAATTTATCACAAAACATTGATGGGGCCCATTTGGTATCCATTCTCCTTAGCTATAAAAGTTTGAAATTAGGATCGTGAGTCAAACTTGAAACTCTTTTTTTCATGAGTTCCATTGGTATATATTTGACTATATTCACACAAAAAATGTAAACCATTTGGAATAACAATGATTAAATTCATTTCATCTTCATGTTATCCAACCATCGACTAAGGTCAAACTGGTTATTGAGTAAATGACTTTGATACAAATCTCATTATCTTGGATAATATTCATCCATCCTCGAAATGGGTAGAGGAGACTCACCTGATAGAGTTTGATGCGGATGAATTAGGGTGGATGTATTTGGATAATGATCCACTTATATCACCAGGCGTAGCAGGGACTAGTTGCACTACTACTAATAGCACAATTGTTCTTGAGGAGTTTGTTGAGTCCAAGCAAGAGGATGTTCTTCTGTTTCATGTTGAGGATCTCATTTCTATGTTGGTGATGAGTTTTATCATTGATATATGGTAACTTGTAGCATGCAATTTTTTGGAGTCTAGAGGGAGAGTATTGTCCCAAAGAAAGGACGGTTAGTAATTGCCTCTACCATTCCTTTTAAGGAAGGGGCAATTAGTATTTTTTAGAAAACCCCTTTCCCATTAATTTTTCCTCTCCCATTATTTTTTAGAAATTTCCTTTTCCATTCTCATTTAATAATTTCCTCTTCTATTATTATTTGGAGATCTCCTCTACCATTATTGTTTCCTATCACAATAAATTGAGGCAATCCTCCATTAAGTTAGAACTATTTTTCTTTGTTTATATCCTTCCCTTAGTGTTATCTCTCATCTATATTACTCTGTTAGCAATATCTCCTTCTTAATGTGCTCTCCATTCTCATAAATTTATTCTTATAAGATGGTAAATTTTTAGGTAATGGATTGCATGGTAGGTATAGAAATATCTTTGTTTTGATTATTTAATTGCATTAATGTGAAATATAGAATATATTGTGGAATATGGATTAGTTCAAATGGTTTATTTGAACTGTATGATATATCCCTCCCCCCGCTTGTTTAGAAATAGTATCTTACCAACGGGTGCTTGGGGAAGGGCCAATTAGCCCTTACTATTGATTACTATTCTCATCAAGTTTGAAATGGCCAGACGACATAATCTCATATAATAATTTAGTTAAATAGTATAGTATTTATTTCCTATTTCCAAATTAGATCGCCTTGATATATCCCAATCCCAAGTCATGTTCTAAGTCACATTCCCAAACCTTAACAATCCAAGGTTGATCCCCATCGCATGATAGTAATGCAGTCCAAAGTTCACACCTAATGACAAGTTGCATGATCCAACCATAAACCATAATACCACCAAGTCAAACCCCATTCAAAGTGCAAGTAAAACCCTAAACCTCAATCAAAATCATTATCAAATCAATCCCTTCATGGAACCATATCCATGTCATTCCATGGACCATTTCCACAACATTATTTAAACCAAGAATGCAACATAGGGACCAATTTCATGAAATCGTGTTTATTCAATTAATAGTGAAGGTAATATTTCTGGACTATTACTCAATGTTAATTCCACTCATTCTATAAATATTACTAGTTTTTATGTAGGGTTGATTCAATAGGTTAGACCATCAACCTCATTTTTATTTTGATATTCTTCACACAAAAACTACATGATGAATATCATTCCCAAATCCACCTAGGAGGGTTCATTGAGCACATGTTGAGACACATTATTATTATTATTTCATTGCATGGTCCATCCCTTCTCTTAATGGGTTTCTTGAGAATTTATTGATCACTCATGGAGGATGTCCACATTTGTTTGGTCTCATTTCACACCTATGGCGATATTGCAGTGGATATAGGACCCAAGTTCATGGAATTGTGAGATTCTCCACCTTTCAAAAGTTTACTTGCTATTATTGGGAGCTTACACTTGGTTTGAGGAGGTTTGTTGAACAGTTATCCATGGTATTGATATCTCTCCACCCTAGCACGTTGTTGGATGAGCCTTTGGAGGATTTGTTTAACCACTTCTACCTTGGGTGGATATATGCACATGTACCTAGAGGTTTAACACTTAGATGGAGGAGGTTTTCTTGCTAACCCAACATTATGTGGATGTTGGTTAGAGGTGGATCTCCCTTGTTTCATGTCTTGGATCCTAACACTTCCCTTGTTGATATTATTTTATGGATACACCATTACTTCGAGGATGTATATGTGTGTACATTCCACTTTTCATTCACCTAGAGCTTAGATTTATGCTTATATTGAGCAATGGGAAGATAATTTTAGGATTTAGCACATGGATGGAGGCTAGTACATGGATGGAGGATCCTTTTAATGCTTGAACTTAGTCATTTATTCATATTTTATTCATTATCTAATGGAGTGAATTTTATTAGAGAGTATCTTGCGTATGTGGGAGGTAATGACATGGAATTGTATCCTTGTTTCAAGGATCTCATTTGATGGAGATATATACATGTGGCCTTTCCCACTATTTATTTATTGATATTGACTTAGTAGTTGGGTTTTTTTATTTGTTTACTCATCCCTAGGCTAGATCTAGTAATCTATTACTATTTTATTTGAGTGGAAGTTAGAGATCATCTCTATATAAGTGACCATATTTATCCTTTGTAATCATGTTTGGATTAGGGGAGGAATCCCATTGGACTTCAATAAATTATCTCTTGGATCTTATGGATGTTTGAAGATAGCACTCCATTGAAGTTATTTCATGTTTCTCATGCTTGATTGCTTGATGGATATTCAAATTGAAAATAGCCTTGAGGTAATAGTATCTTTACCTTTTATTCCATTGTTATTAGTTGCAAGTGTGGTTTAGGTGGATCTCTCTCCTATAGATGCTATGTTTTTCAATTCATTCCATTATAGTTTTCCTCCTTAAGTCTATTTGAATTTTCTTCTCCAGAAACTTCCCTTTGATAGATTTATGAGATTAACCCAACCATTAGAGAGAATATAGGGTTGTGTGCTAAGAATTTGTCCTTTTTTAATATTTCTAAGAAACCTCATGAGATCCTTGGTTAACCCCATTTTCCCATTGGGATAAGGCACTAATATACAATCCTCTCGTCTCTTTACTTTATAGACCCAAAGCACTAAATTATATCGTATATTTGTATTATAATCACCTTGAACTTCATTACTAAAGCTATAATAGTAATATTCTAGGGACTTTTCCTTTGTGCTAGAAAAAAACTAGCCTAAAGAGAAAAAGAGGGATAGGTGTGGTGGCATTGGCATCCCTCTTAGTTAAGCATGAAGTATCATTGATTTTTTTTATTTCATATCAAGATTATATAATTTTTTGATATCAGGGCCCAAGGGAAAGCATTGCAAGTGCTCCAACAAAATGTACACTATGGGGGTGAAAAGAAAAATAAGGCTATAAGAGGATGAAGGTAAACCAAAATGTCAAAAAGGAGAACAATACATTTAAGGAAGACCAAGAGAACAAAAAGAGGGATGAGAGGCCAAAAAAGGGTGAAAATAGTTTGAAGGTAGATTATGATCCCAAATGGATGTTCAAGAGGATGAAAGGTAAGTTGATAGGGGAAAATGAGACTCAATGGGTTAAAATCATAGTTTAAGAGACCAAATAGGGGATGAGAGGAAAAAAATGATTTGGGTCAAGAGACCAATAATGAGTGTCAATAGGTTGAAGGGACAAGGAGGATAACTAACATCCAAGTTTCAACATGTAACGATCTTTCTCATGCAATTTAAAATATCAAAATGGAATTTAGACCATACATTCACTAGTTCATACCCTATTAGCTCTCTTGTCTGCATATTTATTGGCATTTGGCTCCATATGATTACGGAACACAAGGGATTATTATAGGATATCATTTACAATTACCTTTAGCAATGGAATCGGGGTAGGGCCTATTTCTCCATAATTTTTTTCTCTATGAGGTAGACTTGGAGGATTGCAAAGCATAAGAGGAGAAAAAATAAATATTTTAATCAAACCAATGTACTTACCAAAGAAAATTTTATGGTTCTCCCATATATCTTCTACGCATGGGGTTGACAGATACTGGTAGTGTCTCAAATCTCTTTTCTATCTCCTATGCACTCATCTCCTTTGTCTCCTTTGCAGTGTTCTCTATATCCTCAACATATTGTAATGAGGGGTCGAGTTTCTAGCATCAATTGTGGGGTCGAGTTGAGGGATTATGGGCA
>LPNX011177798.1:95090-163465 GCA_001517045.1 Pseudotsuga menziesii | reverse complement strand
TATATATATATATATATATATATATATATATATATATATATATAACTTTTTATTTTTTATTATATTTGTTTTAATTTTTAATATGATTAATATTTCTTATTATTAATTTGAAATAAATTACTTATAACTAATTGTTGTGGGAAATTATGCACAAAGGTGTGCAACCTCTCCCATGTTGGGTGAAAGTCTTTGAGCTTGTTGAAAAGGACAAGTATTGTAAAACAGAAAGCAAATGTGATAACCCCAAGTAGATCCTACAAGTTCTTGTTAGTGAAATAAACAAAATTAGAACTAAAATAAATTGAAATAAACAAAGGGAAAGAGGGGATTCAAACCATAACAAGAAACCAATGCAATAACCACTTTAGATTTCCCATTGGGCAAGGAAATGCATGTAGTGACATGCAGATTATAGTTTGTTTGTATTTTGGGAAATTAGTTGACGTAGATACGTATCAGAAGAATTCAACAATTGCAGAATTTGAAGGAAAGATACTTCTCTACTTTCCATACAATCATATTTGATCTTAGGGAGGTCAGACGAGGTGTTGAGCCGCAAAAAGACCACATTTTATTCATCTTTCACATACAATTTATCACCTTATTCCTATCTTATTCTTCCATAAAACCATTAATATTCACCACTTTCATAATAAATATGGGTTTATATTACCATTTTCCAAATCATTTATTTTTGAGTATTTTGAGTGAATTTGTGGTTAATTATTGAGAAAAATAACATATTTTCATTATACTTTAAAGTTGGGTGAGTTTGGTGATGCTTACAGGTGTATTTGAAGACTTTAACAAACTCGAAAGTGACCACCTAGCCTCAGATTCGAATTTCATCTTCTAGATGTGAGCTAACTTCAAGGAGAAGATTATGGAAATGTGGAGAGAATATCTCATCCAATATTTGTTGAGAATTTGAAGGGATGAGTTGTATATTTGTTGAGCATTTGAAGGGATGAGTTGTATATTTGTTGACGATTTTGAGGGATAAGTTGAGAGAATAGTGGATCTGTAATTATGATCAGTTATCTTGAATTCATGTATAAATAGGAGGGCTCTCTCATCATTTTGGTTAGAGGCCTCTCAAGTGGTTTGGAAGTAGAGAATAGTTCAGAGTTAGTCATAGAATAGATATTGATGGTTATGTAATGGAGATGATGCTTTAATGCACATACTTTGATTCTCCCATGTTAATATAGATTTTCAGTAATTTCTTTCTTATGAGTTGTTCATATAGATTTTTAGTTATGTTTTGCTTATGAATTGATAGCATAGATTTATGTGAGCTCACCAGTTAATGTCGATTACTTTATACCAGTTTATTTCATGTCATTTCTTGCTTTTGTAAGTTTAATTCAATTTCAGTGATGTATTTTCAATTTCAGTTATAGATTAAGTTCAGCAACACTCTACCCCTGCATATATTTTGTCTGTACCTCACAAGTTTACGCCCTCTCTGGGTTGACAATTAAATCGTTGGATATCTGTTATAATTTGTTTAATGTTTTTCACCAACACGAGGAAAGGAACAAGGGGATATAACCTCCTTCTAGTAGGTGTTGGAGAACAATCAGTGTGCAATAACATCATTTTTGTGGCTGCAGATAAATCTTAGGGGGTCATAACCTTCTTCCTATCGGTGTTGGAGAACAAAATGAAGTTGTAACTTCCATAGCTAAAGAGCGCGGTTCTTTCGAAGATCGAAGTTTGAAGCCGCAAGTCATTTTTTTCGAGACAAAATTGATATTTGTTTAGGTCGGTTCTTGAAGATCGTGAGTTGAAGCTTATGTAGATAGAATTTGTTGCAGGTTGGTGGCAGTAGACTGGATGTTGTACTTGAGATCAAGTTAACATCTAAATCGATTGGGTGCTCATGTTCAGATACTGTAATCTCCCATTGATGTAACTATTCATATTCATACATATTTATGGATATACATTTGTTCTCAAGAATTTGTGCGTTGTTTTGTTTATTACTGTGATTGTTTCTAAATCTATGAAAATATGCATAATTTGTACATATTTGTGCAATTACTTATTCCCCCCCCTCCCCCCCCCCCCACCAGTAATCACTTAATACGAACACTTATTGCTCATAAAACATCAAGTGAAATGCACAAATGAAATCATGAATTCATAGGAGACGTAAGTATTTTTGGCCCTTTTTGTTTTTTATTTGTTTTTTTACTATTTGTAACTTTTATATATATAAGTTTTGAAACTCTATTTATTGATTTTAATTTTTATATATGTAATTTTTTATTGTTTTATGTAATTTTGGTAACTGTTTATTTATTATTTCTAATATGTGTGTGTATGTGTGTGTAGTTTTTTCATATATATACATATATTTGTATACATAAATAGAAAAATAAAATTTAATATAAAATTAAATATATATATATACTTAATTTTTTTTAAATGATATAAAAATTTAAACAAAGAATGGAATGACAATGTCAATGATGACAATGCCAACGACATCAATGAAGATGACGATGTCAATGGTGATAACATGAAAATGTCAATGGTGGTGATGATGATGATGATGATTATGACTAAATCATCATCATCATGATCATTTTCATCACGTCCATCATCATCATCATAGATATTATCACTATTATCATCATATTCAGAAAAAAAATAAAAAAATAAAAAAATTACATCATCATCATCATTGGTAGCATAAACACCATCCTCATCATATTCGCCATCATCATCATGATCATCACTGACATCATCATCAACATCATCATCATTGGCATCATCCTCACCATCACCATCCTATCATAATCGTCATCATCATCATGATCACCAGTGCCACCATCATCAACATCATCATCGTCAGCAACAACATCATCGTCGTCATCGCTATTCATCACCACAATCATCTAAAACATCATCATCATCATCATCACCATCTTACATAATAAATTACCCACCCCAAAATGTATCCTAAATAAGAAACAAATTAAAATATAATTAAGAAACAAACTAAAAGATAATTAAGACGTAATTAGCGTTCTTAATCACATAATCAGAGATGATGACGATGTCAGTGGCAATAACAATGATAATGTTAGTGATGATCATTATGATGATGTTGATAACTAAATCATCACCCTCACCATTGTCGTCATGACGATCATCATCATCATCATCATAGATATGGTCATCATTATCATCATCATAATCACCACCATCCCCATCATAATTGTTGTCATCATCATGATCATCACTAACGTCATCATCAACAACATCATCGTCATCATCGGCATCAACATCAACATCACCATCCCCATCATAATTGCCATCAGAATCATGATCATCACCATCATCATCAACAACATCATCATCATCAACAACAACAACATCATCGTCCTCGCCGTCATTGTCATCATTGTTGGCAAGGGTTTTGGAACAAACCAGCTGCACAGCATCGTGGATGTTGTGTAAGGGCAAAAGACACCGTGCAAGTGGAGAATGGCGTGCAAAGCGGAGAATAGAATGTTTTGCATATTTTGTGTCACCTTTTCTTATTTTGACCATATTTTGTGGATATTGGTCATGATTTTGTAAAATCAGTTAAGAGTTAGTTAGGAATGCGTCCAAGTGGACCTTAAATGTAAAGGCACAAGCCTATAAATAGAAGTAGAATTGCAAGTCTCAAATAGAGAAAAAGAGAGCAATTAGAGAGCACTTAGTGAATTGTAACTGTTTTGAATAACTTGTTGTTTTGTGCAGAAGTAATATGACATGAGGAAGTTGATCTAAATCACTGTGTTTTCTATGTTTTATTGTTTTACTATTTTCTGTGACCCGCTGATGAATGTCAAGTAACTCCATGATATGGATCTATGATGCAATATTTTCTTATCTTAAATGATGATATCTTATTAGATATGTTTTGCACAGTAGTATCTTGAAGCCCATTACAATTAAATGATGTGATCTAAGTACAATGGTGAATGCTTCTGGGAATTTTGATGAATGTTTTCATGAATGATGATAAGGAATCAGATCTGTTTATATCGCACAATGTTTGGTAAATAGATAGATGCACATATTCCTCTACTATTATGTATAAACTTGCTTCAAACAAATCTCCCTTGAACACCTCGGGTGAGACCTCATCTGCCCTGCAGGTGTTGCTAGATGGGGTAAAATCTGTCTGGGCTGGTGCTTAGGGAGGTCACGGTGGCTTGAGGGTCGACAGAGTGGAACCCCTATCGACTGAGTTTTGTTGGTCGGGTTTGTGTAAAGAAATGGTTCCATTGCTGGGACCTTGTTACGACTAAGGGGAGAACATGTTGTGGCATCAGACAAGACCGAAAATTCAAGACTGGTTCGACTAAAAGTTGCGAGAATTCGCTGAGATAGAAAATCATAACCCTAGACTGACGATGAATAAGTGGTTGGAAAGGCACATACATGACGGTATACATGACTATTTTTTCTGTGAATTCCTGATCATTATGTACCAGTGGTTGGCGCGATTTACATATCGCAAGACAAATTTCCAAGGAGGCGAGCCAACGTCCTGGACCCCTGAATTGATCCAAGAATTGCAAGAGACTAACAACAGGGCATCGTGGGTTGTTGAATTCTGGTTGGAAAGTATCCTAGAAGGCTATATCACCGAGTTCGCAATCGATACTACTAAATCCTATAGCGAAGCAGAAAGGGAATTCTTCAACGAACCAAGAGGTAGATTCTTATTGTCCCTACAATTGTATATTAAGATGTTTGTCTATGAAAAAGGCATACTGAAGATGCACCTCGAGTAGTAGACCTATGGTATGCAAGTTTCAACGAGACTATGAGGAAAGTCGAGGAAGAAAGTGGTCTTACAAGGGGAGGAGCAAGGTTTTGACAAGAGAAGAGGCAGAGGATAGGGGAAGGTCTTGCTGCGATCAAAATGCAAGACCGCGAAGGAAGACCACACGGGACGAAGCGACCCTACAGTGACCAAGAGGATGACTAGACTACACCCAAGATAGCAGTAAGATCAAACCCTAGCAGAAATGTGCCCACACTTCTAAACACTACTCTGCATTCAGGAAGAAACACAAGTTCCACGTCGACTTGTCCAACATGCCAGTAGCATTCTAGTAGTAGATCAGTGTCTATCGGAAGAAGGTCGAGGATGGCGGGAGACGACACAAAGTTACCTTTATTCCATGGAAATGGGATTGACAATCCCGAGAAGTACTGGTTTCTATGTGAGGCAGTATGGACTGTCAGACAAACTATGGATGATGAGGTCAAAAAGGACCAATTGGCGACCGCTCTTTGAGGTCGTGCACTAGATTGGTTCATGAAATTTATACAAGTTCCTACGGGGACCCATGCAAACACATTGGATGAAATCAGGAAAGGACTAATTGAATAATTTAGAAAATCAAAGTCTAAAGCGCAGTACATTACAAAGTTAAAGGAGATTAAACAATTTCCTAATGAAATTGTTTGGTACTTTGACCAAAAATTTAAGATGTTAATGGCAAGAGTCTGTTTCGAGATGAGTGATGTTCAGCATAAGGAATGTTTCATCATAGCATCGGTGTCTCATATCAAAAAACCACTAATGCAACAGAAGATCGTGACATAGAGCAAGGCTCTAGAGATCGCAATGAAGTTGGAGGCTTCACCCATTGGGGAAAGCATAGCTGGTATGAACAAGATTCAGGCACAACTAGAAAACTTGATGATTCAATTGCAAGATACAAATAAGGGTAAAGAACATCACGAAGACCTTTGGTGTACTGGGTGTCGCACAGATGGACATACCAAAGATACTTATCTTGATTTCCGAAATTACCTGTTGTCAGGAGCACCAAAACCACTAAGCTGTGGCAATGTATCATGGTGCCACATATGCCAAGTTTATGGGCATTGACATGAAGAATGTGGATACATGCAGAAGATGGTAACAAAGCCAGCAAGCGTATACTACACTTTTTGTCACTCTGTTGGGAATGAAGATAAAGATTGTCATGCATATGACCTCCTCCAGGAAAGGATGTATGAATCATACTATGTCAAGGGTGAATATCATCGATCCGTACAGCAACTGCAGTAGCCATAGGTGGTACATGCACCACCTCATCCACAATATATACAACCATCGCATATGCAGTTTATACCACCACAGCCACAAACTTAGTTTGCGCCACAACCACAGTTCACACCGCAACTGTAGTATAATGCGATGTCGATGTTGGGCAATGCATTATGTTTAGCAACAGTTGAATCCCTTGCAACAACAGTTGACTCACCGATAGTACAAACAGCACGGAGGATTCTGCGAAGGATTTCAAGGTCAAGGAGGTGGACGAAGTCGTAGAACTGTCCAATGTTATAATTGTGGCATAATGGCTCACTACCAGAGGTATTTTTTATAGTTACAGTGCTCGTGTATGTATTGTACCACGATTGATCACACTGTTGAGAATTTTCCACATCTAATTGCAAGATGGCAAGCAGGAAATGTTCCTCAATTACAGAATCAAAACCAGTTGCAAAATCAAAATCAACTCCAGAACCATAATCAATTCTAGAACCAGTTTCCAAACCAGAATCAAGTGCAGAGTCAAGGACAGAACCAAATTCCAATTCATAACCAAAATGCAACTCATAATGTAAATCAACCTTGAATCCACAGCTAAACCAGAATCAGGGGCTGACAGTTGCAATGATCTCGGTGGAACCTAGAACGAAGGATTTCAATGTTGTTGTCGTCAGGGTAATTTTTAGGGGCAGAATTTTTCCAATTGGCTATTTTGGGGTTTTTTTCAAAAAATAAATTCGTTATTTGGTCATTTTTAGTGTCTAATATCACCTATATTTACATAAGATATGTTTTTTATCACAATATTCGCCAAAATTTACACATTTCAGTGTTAATTTTATGTTTCATATTTAATATTCACCTACCTATCTATAAACATGTTTTTTCCAATCCAAAACAATGGCCTATAATACTATACTTGAGTATAATATTAGAATCCTTAAAAAATACCTTGGTTGTCATCACTCGTGGCGGTGCGATGACTGAAGAAGATAGCCCTCATCTACAAATTCGATTGGCTGGGAAGAAGAAGGTATAGATCGATATCAATGTTGAGAAGGACATATTATTTGAAGCATGTGATCTGATCGGAAGGAATCCTGGTAAGTCACCTATTTATGAAAGGCCTACTACTTTTGATCCTTCATTGGAGGCAGGACCATTGCGGCAGCATGGTACCTTACAAAACTTCTTTGAGAGCTGCTTGTCGTTGGCAAGAGATCTCGATGCTCTTGCCAAAATTGAGACCCTGTTGCACCAATCGTCAAAGGGACGAAAGGATTCCGCAGTGAATTCATTGCATAAGAAAAAGACAGGCAGAGAAATGCGCATGAACATCCAAATTGGAGACTATGAAGTAGATTCAGTTATTTTGGATCTAGGCTCAGAAGTGAATATTTTGACAAAATGGACATGGCAAAATATGGGGAGGCCAACATTAGTATGGTCTCCTGTGCAATTGCACTTAGCCAATCAGGCCAAGGTACAACCGATCGGACGCGTATCACACTTAGTAGTGGATGTTGAGGGTATGAAGACCTATGCTAATTTTGATGTAATTGAAGTTGTAGAAGGTAGAGGCTCCTATCCCACATTGATGTGGATTGGATGGGAAAATGATAGTAAGGCAGCAATCAACTTTAAGAAGCGAATGATGACATTTGAGAATCAAGACATCAGATTCATCGCTCCCATGGATCCAAGTGAAGGTCGAAGGTATATTGAGCCAATAAAAGATGAAGTTGTCAGGGGATGGGATCATGCTTACAATATCTCAGAAGATTACATCCATCCAATTGCCGATGGAAAAATTGGGTGGCGCAGCACTAGCTCTGCATCTTCTGATTCGGATGATGCATTAGAGAACTCACAGAATCACATGCATGAAGTATCGGTCAGGAAGTGTGGTTTCATCATGCAGTCGCTATGTCGTGTCGCAACTGAGGTTATTGAATTGTCCATTTATGAAGGATTTCTCAAGTTATCCAAGTTTCTTGTTGAATTTGAAGAGAAGGTGTCAAAGCCACAGCGGTTGCTGGCATTAGAGGAGGCACTGAAAGCTACTCCAACACACTAGTGGGAAACTCATAAAAAATCAATTAGTGGATGGTCACAGTGTCGATGACTGATGACAGTTCGGTTTGGGGATACAGAGAAATACCATGCTGGACAATATGATGGGCGGAATAGCCCTGGCAATCATCTGATTCAATGCCGTACTTTGTGGGCATCACGATCGAGGGATGAGTGGATCCATGCCTTTGATCACACACTAGATGAAAAGTCACGAACTTGGTACATATCGGCTGAGATGCGTAGGGAAATAACCACTTGGGAGGAATTAACAGTTTTTTTACACATACCTTTAGCTTCGTGGATGCCAATCCATACATCCATAATGCGCTACAACTCATCCGCGATGTGGTGTTGAAGGTAGATCTTGTCGCATATCCGATAGATCCACATGCGCATTGCCACATGTAATCGATGATGGAATGTTATAACCTATCCGGAGGACCTGAGGACGATGATGAGATAAGAAATATCAATCTTACAAAAACATAGGGAAGTAGGGATGTCATAGCACCAGATATACCAACCGATCCCATGAATCAGCCGTTGAAGATTAGAAAAGTCAACATTGGGACAGAGGAGAACCCAAAATTTGTAAGTGTTGGGAACTATTGGGATGACGATACCATGGCAAATATCACATACCTATTTCATGAATTTCAAGATTTGTTCCAACCAAAATCTCTGAAATGAAAGGGATCCTGGGTAATTTAGGGGAGATGAAGATTCCATTAAATCCAGATGCGAAACCGGTAAGGCAGAGGTCGTATCGCTTGAATCAGCGATAAAAAGAGAGGGTCAAAGTTGAGCTTGACAAGATGTTGGATGCTAGAATAATTGAGTAAGTAGAAGAATCAGAATGGATCAGACCTATGGTGGTCCAAGATAAGTAAACAAACAAAGTTCAGATTTGTGTTGATCTGAGAAAATTGAACGATGCATGTATACATGATCCATTTCCGACACCATTTACTAATGAAGTCCTGGAAGGAGTAGGCGGTTAGGAGATGTACTCTTTTACAGATGGATTTTTTGGATATCACCAGATAAGTATCGCAAAAGAAGATCGACATAAAACGACATTTGTTACTAAATGGGGCTTCTTCCAGTACACAGTCATGCCTTTTGGGTTGAAGAATGCACCTGCGATATTTTCCTGAGTTGTTGTCGTTGCATTCAAAGATTTTATTAAGAAATTTTTGCAAGTTTATGTGGATGGTTGGACAGTGTATGCTATGATTTGAGATCATTTGGAAAACCTGCGACTGATGCTGGAAATAATTCGATAGCATCAGATCACGTTGAATTCAAAAAAATGATTTTTCTGCCCACCTTTTGGGATGTTGTTGGGTCACATCATTTTCAAGCAAGGACTATTGGTTGACCCTGCGAAGATTGTGCTAATCCTGAGCTTGCCACCACCCATGAATGTGAATAGGGTTAGGGCAACGCTGGGGCACACCGGATACTTTCGCAAATTCATTAGAGGTTATGCTGCGATTACCGTCCCTATGGAGAAGTAATTGAAGAAAGATGTTGCTTTTGTATGGAGTCAAGAATGTTAAGGAAGCTTCAACACACTAAAGGACAAGATGGCTTCTGTGCCAATACTAGTTTTCCCATATTGAGACAAGGAGTTCCATGTTCATGTGGATGCATCCTCTGTTGCGCTAGGAGAAGGGGATCTAGATCACCTGATCAATTTCGCTAGTCGAAAGTTGTCATTTGCAGAAAAGATCTATACAACCACAGAGAGAGAAGGTTTGGCGATGGTATATGCACTACAGAAGTTTAGGCATTGCCTTTTGGGTGGTCATTTCAAAATGTTTATTGACCATATTGCCTTGAAGTACCTAGTCAATTATCCTGTGTTGGGGGGGGGGGTAATATGTCGTTGGTTACTTCTCTTCCAAGAATTTGATTTTGAGATAATTGTGAAGTCAGGTCACTTGAATGTGGGCCCTGATCATTTATCCTGAATTAAGACAAGTGAGGAGCCCACAAACATTGAGTACAGGATGTCGGATGCGCAGTTGTTTAGAGTCGACATGGAAGATGATTATTATGCTCAAATAATTCAATTTTTGACGATGGGAGTTACCCTAGAATAACTTTCAATAAGTCAAAAGAAGCAGTTGGTGGTCAGGGATTCATACTTCCAATTTATTGTTGGACAACTATATAAACTAGGACCATATGAGATTTTGCGGTGATGTGTCCTACTGCATGAACAAGGGAAGATTCTGGAAGAAGCACATGCAAAAGTTGTTGGGGGACATAACAGAGGTCGAGGTACTACAAGAAAGGTACTTCGCGCATGGCTCTGGCGGCCTACTCTGCATAATGATGTGACAGATTATGCACGGAGTTGTAATGTCTATCAACGCACTAGAAAACCATCACAAAGGGATGAGATACCATTGGTCCCACAAGTAACGTTACAACCATTTGATAAATGGGTCATGGATTTTGTGGGACCAATCAACCCACCTAGGAAGAAAATTGGTGCACAGTACATCATTACAGCCACAGACTATTTGATGAGGTGGGTGGAGGCCACACCAATTGTGGATTGCACAGCTGCAACAACAGCCAGGTTCCTATTTGATGCCAGTGTAACGTGGTTTGGATGCCCAAGGATATTGATGAGCGACCAGGGTAGTCACTTCATCAACCACATGGTAAGCTTGCTAATAGAGGAATTGTAGATACAACACAAGAAAAGCACCCCATACCATCCATAGGCGAATGGAACAGTAGAAGAATTCAACAAGATATTAGAGCATGCGCTTACAAAGGTATTTAATGCTAACCATGATGACTAGGACTTGAATATTCTAGCAGTGTTGTGGGTATATCGCACCACTTAAAAGTGATTGATGGGACAGACACCATTCAAACTGGTGTATGGATAAGAGGCAGTCATGCCTATGGAGTACATTGTTCCATGTCTGCACATTTCCGCAGCGACGGGCATGGATGATGAAGCAGTGCTCAAGGAGCACCTGGAGCAATTGGTACAGGTCGAGGAGGACCAATTTATTGGAGGATTCCATCAACGCGTTGAGAAGGATCAACAGAAGGCTTGGCATGATCGCCACCTAAAGAAAAAACAATTTCAGCAAGGAAACTTGGTGTTGTTATACGACAACAAGTTCATGAAGCATCTAGGTAAGTTATAGATGCATTGGTTAGGTCCATATCTTGTTAATTATATTACTTCTAGAGGTTTAGTTCAACTGCAGTAGTTAGATGGAGAAATGTTACCAAAGCTTGTGAATGGTATCCAACTGAAGCCCTATAGGATAGGGCCAGAACTGCACAATGCTTGAGGCACTATGCACTGGAAAAAAAACATAGGGTGGATGAATAGAAAGAAGGAGGGCACACTAGGAGGAAGTGGTTGGGTAAGAGTAGGAGTTAGTGGCGCAGTTAGAAAGATAGGTCGCGACAACAATAGGGCCGCAACATAGTCAAATCAACAATAAATGAAGATAGTTAAAAGTAGTTAACTAGCGACGCCCATTGAAGTGACGCACATTTATGGTCGATCTGACCATTAGATTGACGGGATCACCGATGGATTCAGGTCGTTAATGGCAGATTTGATCATGATGACCACGTTTGATTTGGTAATGATGAGGATGGATCAACTTGATGCTATAAGAAGGTGCTCGTCATGGGTTGGAAGCACCATTATGTTAAGTCGAAGTTATAGAGTTGCAGATCAACTTGACTGAGTGAATTGAGTTGTTGAAGAGGGTGTGGAGTTGTTGAATCTTCCAGGGAATTTGTGCGATATCCAGAGTAACCCCGACACTAGAGATTTCGAGTGAGCAAGATTAACTAATTCGACCTATCACCATTGTCTGAGAGGTCACCCATATGCATATAGGTTCCTCCTCGGTGCCAAAGAAGAAGCGGAAGGGGCATAAGCCTATCTCTTTGGCACCGCAGAAACCTAGCTCTCTAGCGTTACAGAAGAGGCGAACCCGAACATCTACAAGAGCAGGAGAAGGAACCATGCATACAGGTCCATCGAGTCCCGGTGGTGTAGAATCAGTGGCTTGGATAGGGGTATCCACCAAGGACATCCCTGGGTACATACCTCCCACTTGAACTGGTGCGTAGCCTTGGTGGCTCACTAAGAACCAGAAGTATCAACCGAAGATGTCACCGCTGCTAAAAGGGATGGTATGCAACAAAGATATTGTGCCTACACTAGTACAAATGAAGTATGATGACCATGACTTGCTCACGTTGGAGAATGTAGAAAATGATCCATGTGTCATTTCCCATAGTCAAAGGAGGGCCAATAGCACATATCCTGCAGGATTAGGCGAAGGGGCTAAATGAAGCTGGCTTGCTAGGTTTAATCAATATCCCACACTTTGGGCGACTGAATGAGGAAAATGTCTGCGTCAAGCAGTTTTTGGCCTACTTTCATGGAGGAACGTTGTGGCTGGGTACCCCAGTCATGATCATGGTTGATCTCATCTCAGATATCACATGGTTGCCGAAAGATGGACCAGACCCCTCACATTACTTGAAAGGGCAGGATAATGACAAGCGGCCTGTAGAAATATTGAAGAAGAAATACGACTTGCAACACCATGGGAAAGCCTATCGCATTGATAGCATTAACGATCGAACAGTGGGTATTGGTGCATAGATTCTAGCAAGCAAGATCGTCAGGAAGAATTGGCCCATTCAATGTAACTCAGGAGTGATTGCATGTGTAGAACAATGCACAGAAGGTGTACAAATGAATTGGTCACTCTTCTTGATGAATCAGTTGGAGGAGGACACGGTGGTGGTCTAGGAAGTAGAACGACCTTTTAATTATAGTTGGTTACTAATTTTAATCACACTTGTGGCTTGGATGGAGCCAGTCGATTACCAAGGTATGGATGTTGTAGTTGTTAAGGTGTGCAAGGGTGCACGTTATCAGAATTTGTGGTGGGTCGAGGAACCTACAAGGAAAGAGGATTGCACGATCCAATTTTGGGTCTACTGGAAAGCGCTACAGGCGGTAGCGATGAAATTTCCCCGTCTATCAAAGGAAGCCACAGCAAAGTATTAGAGGATCACTCGGTTTGCATTAGGCCCACAAAACATACATGTACAAGCACAGCGTGATCCAGACAGATAATGGTTTTTTATGCCTTATAAGTTGTTCGATGAAGAGTTGAACACAATGGTTGATGGCTGGCATGCAGCATGGAAAGAACCGATCAGTGTGGATGAAGTATCGACAGGAATTCCAGCAGACACACCTGACGACCCCATGCGCAAAGATGACCAGCAAAGTCACCATGAATCAGATGATGAGTCATCAGCGACACCTGCTGATAAGGAAGCAGAGCGCATACGCAATGAAATTAGAACAAAAAGGCGCATGGTACAAGGTACAAGTAGAAGCACCATGCAAGGAATGGAAGCGCGATTAAATCAGCTTATCAAGGTGGTTGCAGATGCAACGGACGTAGCAGCAAAGGAGAAGACAAAATCTGCGTAGGAAGGATTCATAGAGGTAAGGACTAAATTGGATTATGTATATGATGTTGTTTCAAAAAGATCACCAGAGAGTGCGACTGTGCAGGAGTACACGTCAATTAGCACCAAGTCATGATCTAGGAATGTTCAAATTCCCCCGACTGTGATTGACGTCGGAGAAGAGGACTTGAATACCTCCCTACAGCAGCTGCAGAATGTCGAACTGGATATCAACAGGTTGTCTACTTAGACATTGGTACACATGCAGCGGGTTTCCAACCAAGAGTTGGTCGATCGATAGAAGGATATCTGCGACCAGTGTTTGTGATCGTAGGAGAAATAGGAGGTGATGCACAAAGAGTTTGAAGAATTGCGCCACGCAAAGGAGAAGCTGATGGAAGACAAAATGCAAGAGATCGAAGCACTAACGAGAGTGCAAGAAGAGTTGAGGACAAAGATTGCTGAGGAGATCACAGAGCTGAAAAAGGAAACAGATCGTCTCATCATCGAAAAGGCCCACCTTTTCGACAGTTGAGTGTAAGTGGAAGTGGCAGTTGCAGATTCCTATAAGCACGTCGAAGAAAACACTGCAGAATTGGATGCAGTCACGAAAGAAAAGCGACTTGGAGAAATTATTGTGTAGTTGAAGCAAGACAACAATATTTTGAATGCTCTGGTATATCTAGACACACCTCTTGAGAAAATTGTTGAGTGAAATAATGCCATAGAGGAAGTGGCAGCACAACTTGAAGAACTAGAGAAGGAAGCTAAGAGTGTCACTGAAGCAATGACATAATTTCGAGGTAGCGTCATCCAAGAAGCATGGTTAGAGAAACTGGCCAAGCAGTTGGAGGAAGCCGAAGAGCAACTAGTGACACTAAATACTGCATTGAGAACAATGCCACCAGTCATTTCAATTACATGGTTGGCCAAAATCAGAGAGTTGTAGCAACGAGTTGGGAAGGCTTAGGAGCGACAGCACAAGAGGAATGGACAGCTAGAGGAGTTCCAAGACATTGGATCCCAATTGTCCGTGAAAGCAGTTCTTGCACTGCAAGCAGTACAGGAAGGAAAGATGGAGGTGACCGCAAAATTGGTGGAGCACCCACTGAAGCAGGATTTGTTGGGAAGTTAGGACATTACTGAGAAAATTCAAGTGCAAGTAAAGGAGATCAGTCAGCAATACGAAGAATTCACACTGAAAATCAATGAGTACACCATATCCAACTGACTTGGCTCGAGGGCAAGCCACAAGATTGTGTTGGGGGCCTGTTGGCAAGGGTTTTGGAACAAACCAGCTGTGTATCATTGTGGATGATACGCAAGGGAAAAAGACACCATGCAAGTGGAGAATGGTGTGCAAAGCGGAGAATATAATGTTTTGCATATTTTGTGTCAACTTTTTTTATTTTGACCATATTTTGTGGATATTGGTCATGATTTTGTAGAATCGGTTAAGAGTTAGTTAGGAATTCATCCAAGTGGACCTTGAATGTAAAGGCACAAGCATATAAATAGAACTATAATTGTAAGTGTCAAATAGAGGAAAAGAGAGCAATTAGAGAGCACTTGGTGAATTGTAACTATTTTGAAGAACCTGTTGTTTTGTGCGGAAGTATATGACATGAGGAAGTTGATCTGAATCACTGTTTTTTCTATGTTTTATTGTTTTTTTTATGCGACCCACTGATGAATGTCAAGTAAATCCACGATATGGATCTATGATGCGATGTTTTCTTGTCTTAAATGATGATATCTTATTAGATATGTTTTGCACAGTAGTATGTTGAATCTCGTCACAATTGAATGATGTGATCTAAGTACAATAATGAATTCTTCTGTGAATGTTGATGAATGTTTCCATGAATGATGATAAGGAATCAGATCTATTTATATCGCGCAATGTTGGGTAAATAGGTAGATGCACATCTTCCTCTCCTATTCTGCAGAAACTTGGTTTTGACATCTCTCCCTTGAACACCTCGGGTGAGACCTCATCTGCTTTGCGGGTGTTGCTGGACTGGGTAAAACCTGTCTGGACCGATGCTCAGAGAGATTGCGGTGGCTTGAGGGTTGACAGAGTGGAACCCCTACCGACTGGGTTTTGTTGGTCGAGTTTGTGTCAACAATCATCATCATCGCAATCATATTAAACAAAAACATCATCATTGTCATCATCATCGTCGTCGTCATCATGCACCATTTATCTCACATTGGCATCGAAGCCCAATTGGTGGTCCTACAAGAAAGAGGACATATAGAGACCCACAAATAATTATGGAATGAAGAAGACGTATAGGGTTTCTATGGATAGATTATGTTTCCAGGATTCTTTGCTTCTAGATTATGTTTCTAGGTTAGGTTAGTGTTTCTAGGGATAGATTAGGTTTCTACGATTTATAGGGCTAAATTAGATTTCTAATACTTCTAGGGATATATTAGGCTTCTAGGTGAGTTCGAGGTAATAACCTAGGCTGGGGTAGTTTAGGATAGATTAGTGTTGTCTAGTTGGGTAGGAAAGTATAGGTTTAGTTTACCTGGGTTAGGTTAGCATATGATATAATAAATGTAAATAATTTATGTTAAATTAGGTGCAATTTTCAAGGACAAGATTATAATTAAAAATAATCAAGTTTCCAAAAAGGTAATAGTTCTTTACTTGTTTTTATATCAATATTGCAATATATGTAATTTTCCCCTCTTGTAATGTTTTTGAATAGAGGATAATGGGCATGGTGATGGTGATAATGAACATGAGGACGATGAGGATGATCATGAGGATGGTGATGGTAACAACATGAGTATGAGGATGATGAAGCATGATGATGATGATGGATGAGGATCTTATGGTGTACTTGGATGGGATAAAAAAACAAAGACAACAAATCCATGACAAAGCTTATGTAATTTATCAAGTTGTTTATGAATATAAAAAGTTGAACCAATAAAGGAATTAATGATATTTTGCTTGGAAAGTAGTCGGAGTGGCACAACGTGAGATGCATGGTGTTTATGAAGCATGATGGTGATGGTGACAATGAGAATGGGGATAGAGAAGCATGATGGTGATGGTGACAATGATCATGGGGATAGAGAAGCATGATGATGATGATGGATAAGGATCTTATCATGTACTTGGAATAGAGAAAAAAACAAAGAAAATAAATCCATGATGAAGCTTGTGCAAATTATCAAGTTGTTATGAATATGAAAAGTTGAACCAATATATAAATAACGAGGATGAGGATGATGGCAGTGGTGATAATGAGCATGGGTATGATGGTGATAATGAGAATGGGGATGATGATAGTGTCAATGAGCATGAGGGCGTCGATGGAAACAATGGGCATGAGGATGAGGATGGTGATGGTGACAATGAGATAACAAAATAATGGGGATGGTGATGGAGACACTGAGCATTACATTTGATGAATCATGATGGTGATGGTGATAATGGGCCTAGTGATGATGAAGCATGATGGTGATGGTCACAACGGGAGGTGATGATGAAGCATGATGGTGATGGTGATAATGGTCATAGTGATGTTGAAATAGGTTTTTTCTGAAAAATGTATCTAGCTTCATACATGTGGTTTTACTTTCAATTATTGATTAATTTACAAACCGTGGCATGAATTTTACTAAGTAGTCCACAACTTGATTCTAAACATAAGTTGTTTGAAAAACTATCGTCTTGAAAGATTCATTGTGGGAAAATGAACCATAATTTTAGAAATCAGGAAGAAGTTTTGTGAACAATGTATCTATTTTCATACCTCTAATTTTGTTTTCAATTATTGACCAATGTGTATACTGTGGTATACATTTTACTAAGCAGTCCATAGCTTGAATCTAAGCATAAATTGTTTGAAAAATGCCATCTTAGAATATTCTTTGGAAGCAAATTACACATAATTTTAGGAATCTGAAAGAGGTTTTTAAGAAAAATGTATCTAGATTTAGGACTATGGTTTTACTTTCAGTTATTGATCAATGTACATATTGTGGCATGCATTTTACTAAGTAGTACATAGCTTGACTCTGAGCATAATTAGTTATTTGAAAAACTTCCATAATGGCAAATTTATTATCAGAAGATTACCCATCATTTTAGGAAAATGAAAGAGGTTTTTGTGAAAATGTATCTAGATTCAGGACATCGGTTTTAATTTCAATTATTGATTAACTTATAAACTATGGGGTTCATTTTACTAAGCAGTCCATAGCTTGACTCTAAGCATAAGTTGTTTGGAAAACTACCATCTTGGCATATTCATTACAAGAAAATGGAACATCCTTTTAAGAATCTGAAAGAGTTTTTGTGAACAATATATCTAGCTTCAATCATGTGGTTTTAATTTCAATTATTGACCAATTTACAAACTATGGCATGCATTTTACTACGCAGCCCTTAGCTTGACTCTAAGCATAAGTTGTTTGAAAATATGCCATCGTGGAATATTCATTGTTGGAAAATGGCCCATCATTTTAGGAATATGAAAGAGGTATTTGTGAAAAATGTAGACCTATGGTTTTACTTTCAATTATTGACCAATGTAAACATTGTGGCTTTCATTTTTGTAAGCCCATTTTTGCATATTTACACTTTGTTTTATACATAAATACAAGGCATCCATGAAGAGTTTGTTCAAAGCATGAACTTTTTTAACCAAAAATGGAAACATATATGTGCAAGGTGGAAATAGTAATATGCACCACTTACAATTTAAATCACTAAAAAAGACCCAATAATGAGGGTTCAACATGCATTTTACTGAAGTGAGTAAAGATGGATCCAAAAAAGAAAAATTGTGATCTTGGCATATTCATTATGGGAAAATGACCCGTCATTTTAGGAATTTGAAATATATTTCTATTAACAATGTATATAGATTCATCCATGTGGTTTTACTTTCAATTATTGACCAATGTACAGACTGTGGCGTGCATTTTACTAAGCCTATTTTTGCAGATTTACACTTTGTTTTTTACATAAATAAAAGACATCCATGAAGAGTTTCTTCAATGAAAACACTTTTTGAACCCAAATTGGAAATATAGATGTACAAGAAGGTGGAAAATAGTAATACACACATTTTCCAATTTAAATCACTCAAAAATACCCAATAATGAGGGTTGAGCATGCATTTTAACAAAGTAGGTAAAGATGGGTTTAAAGAGGAAAAATTGTAATGTTGGCATATTCATTGTGGGAAAATGATCCATCATTTTAGGAATCTGAAAGAGTGTTTTGTGAAAAATGTATCTAGCTTCAGCCATGTGTTTTTACTTTCAATTATTGACCAATGTACAGATTGTGACATGCATTTTGCTAAGCTCATTTTTTGCAATTCTACACTTTGTTTTATACATCAATAAAAAACATCCATGAAGAGTTTCTTCAATGCAAGGAATTTTTGGACCCAAATTGGAAAGATAGTTGTACAAGAAGTTGCAAAATAGTATTCCCGGCCATTCCTATTTAAATCACTCAAAAAGACCCAATAATGAGGGTTAGGCATGCATTTTACTAAAGTGGGTAAAGATGGGTCCAAAAAAGGAAAATTTGCCATATTGGCATATTCATTGAGGGAAAATGACCCATCATTTTAGGAATCTTAAAGAAGATTTTGTGAACAATGTATATAGCTTCAACCCTGTCATTTTACTTTGAATTATTGACCAATGTACAAATTGTGGCATGCATTTTCCTAAGCCCATTTTTTCTTGACTCTAAGCATAAGTTGTTTGAAAAACTGTCATCTTAGCATTGTGGGAAAATGACCCATAATTTTAGGAATCTGAAAGATGTTTTGTGAAAAATGGATCTAGATACATCCATATCATTTTACATTCAATTATTTACCAATGTATAGATTGTGGTGTTCATTTTTATTAGGCCATTTTTGTTTGACTTTGAGCATAACTTGTTTGAGAAACTACCATCTTGGTATATTCACTATGCGCAAATGACCCAGCATTTTAGGTATTTAAAAGAGGTTTTTGTGAACAATGTATAAAGATTCATCCCTATGGTTTGTTTGTGTGAACAATGTATCTAGCTTCATCCATGTGGTTTTACTTTCAATCATTGACCAATGTACATATTGTGGTGTGCATTTTGCTAAACTCATTTTCACATGTAGTGTGACTCTCGGCATAAGTTGTTTGAAAAACTACCACCTCGATAGATTCATTGTCAACAAATGACCCATCATTTTAGGCATATAAAATTTTTTTTTGTGAAAAATTTATCTAGCTTTATCCATATTTTTTTACTTTCAATTATTGACCAATGTATAGACTGTAGCATGCATTTCCCTAAGCCCATTTTTGCTTAACTATGAGCATAAGTTGTTTGAAAAACTGCGACCTTGTCAGATTCATTGTGGGAAAATGGCCCATCATTTTAGGAATCTGAAAGAGTTTTTTGTGAACAGTGTATCTAGCTTCAGCCCAATGGTTTTACTTTTAATTATTGACCAATGTACAGATTGTGGCACCCACTTTCATAATCCCATTATTGCTTGACTTTGAGCATAATGCACTTGAAAAATTCCATCTTGGAATATTTATTGTGGAAAGTAACCCATCATTTTAGGAATTTGAAAGAGGTTTTTTGTGAATGGAGCATCTGGCTTCATCCCTATGGTTGTGCTTTCAATTATTGACCAATGTACAGACTATGATGTGCATTTTCCTAATCCCATTTTTGCTTGACTTTGAGCATAAGTTGTTTGAAAAATTGTCATCTTTGCAGATTCATTGTGGTAAAATGATCAATAATTTTAGGAAAAAGGAAGATATGTTTGTGAAAATTGTACATATATTCATCCTTGTGATTTTACTTTCAATTATTTACCAATGTACAAAGTGTGGCATGCATTTTCCTAAGCCCATTTTTGCTTGATTCTAAGCATAAGTTGTTTGAAAAGTTTGGCATTTTAGAGGATTCCTTGTGGACAAATGACCCATCATTTTAGGAATTTGAAAGAGGTTTTTGTGAAAAATGTATCTAGATTCATATCTTTGGTTTTACTTTCAACTATTTAGCAACGTGCATACTATGGCATGCATTTTCCTAAGTCTGCTTTTGTTTGACATAGAGCATAGGATGTTTGAAAAATCGGTCATCTTGGCAAATTCATTGTTGGAAAACTACTCATTATTTTAGGAATCTAAAAGAGGTTTTGTAAAAAATGTATCTAGCTTCATCCTTGTGGTTTTACTTTCAATTATTAACCAATTAGTATTGACCAACGTACATACTATGGCATGCATTTTCCTAAGTCCGCTTTTATTTGACATTGAGCATGAGATGTTTGAAAAATTGTCATCTTCGCAGATTCATTGTTGGAAAACTACCCATTATTTTAGGAATCTAAAAGAGGTTTTGTAAACAATGTATGTAGATTCATCCTTATGTTTTACTTTCAATTATTAACCAATGAACAAAGTGTGGAGTGCATTTTCCTAAGCCCAATTTTGCTTGACTTTAAGCATAAATTGTTTGAAAAATTGCCATCTTGGTAGATTCAATGTTAGGAAATTACCATCATTTTAAGAATATGAAAGTTATTTTTGTTAACAGTGTATCTAGCTTCATCCCTATGGTTTTAATTTCATTTATTGACCAATGTATAGATTGTAGTGTGCATTTTCCTAAGCCCATTTTTTTATCAACTCTAGGCATAAGTTGCTTGAAAAACTACCATATTGGAAGATTCATTGTAGGAAAATGATCCATCATTTTAGGAATATAAAAGAGATTTTTGTGAAAAATGTATCTAGCTTCATCCATGTGATTTTACTTTCAATTATTTACCAATGTATAGACTATGGAGAGCATTTTCCTCGACCCATTTTTACTCGACTTTGAGCATAGGTTGTTTGAAAATGTGTCATCTTGGAAGATTCATCATGGGAAAATGACCCATCATTTTTAGAATATGAAAGATGTTATTGTGCACATTGTACCTATCCTAATCCCAATGGTTTTTTTTTCAATTATTGAGCAATGTACAAACTATGACATGCATTTTCCTAAGCCCATTTTTTGTCAACTCTGAGCATAAGTTGTTTGAAAAACTGTATTGTTGGTAGATTCATTGTGGGAAAATGACCCATCACTTTAGGAATCTGAAAGAGGTTTTTGTGAACAATGTATCTAGATTTGGCCTTGTGGTTTTACTTTCAATTATTGACCAATGTACATACAATGGTATGCATTTTCCTAATCCAATTTTCCGCTTGACTCTAATCATAAGTTATTTGAAAAACTGTCATCTTGGCATATTCATTGTGGGAAAAAGACCCATCATTTTCGGAAAGTGAAATATATTTTTGTGAACAATGTATCTAGCTTCATCCCTATGGTTCTAATTTCAATTATTGACCAATGTACAAACTATGGCATGCATTTTCCTAAGCCTATTTCTCTTGACTATGTGCATAAGTTGTTTGAAAAACTACCATCTAGGAATATTCATTGTTTGTAAATGACCCATCATTACAAGAATATGAAAGAGGTTTTTGTGAAAAATGTATCTAGATTCAGATATGTGGTTTTACTTTCAATTGTTAACCAATGTGCAGACTGTGGCATTCATTTTCTGAAGCCCATTTTTGCTTTCCTTTGAGCATAATTTGTTTGAAAAACTACCATCTTGGTATATTCATTGTGGGAAAATGACCCATCATTTTAGGAATATGAAAGAGGTTTTTGTGAAAAATGTATCTAATTTTATCTGCGTGGCTTTTTTTACTTTCAATTATTGACCAATGTATAGACTATGGCCTGCAATTTCCTAATCTCGATTCTGCTTGAACCTAAGCATGACTTGTTCAAAAAATTACCATCTTGGCAGATTCATTGTGCGCAAATGACACATCATTCTAGGAATCTAAAAGAAATTTTTATGACCAATGTACCTAGCTTCATCCCTATGATTTTACTTTCAATTATTGACCAATGTATAGATCGTGGCGTGCATTTTCCTAAGCCCATCTTTGCATGACTCTGAGCATAAGTTGTTTGAAAAACGACCATCTTGACAGATTCATTGTGGGAAAATGACCCATCATGTTAGTAACCTTCAAGAGTTTTTTTATGAATAGTGTATCTAGATTCAACCCTATGGTTTTACTTTGATTTATTGACCAATGTACAAATTGTAACATGAATTTTCCTAAGCCCATTTTCTCTTGACTTTGAGCATAAGTTGTTTGAAAAAATGTCATCTTAGCAAATTCATTGTGTGCAAATGATGGCATCATTTTAGGAATCTGAAAGGGGTTTTTGTGAACAATGTATCCATGTGGTTTTATTTTCAATTATTGATTAATGTACATATTGTGGCGATATTTTTCCTAGGCCCATTTTTTCTTAAGTTGTTTGGAAAACTTCCATCTTGAAAAATTAATTGTGGGAAAATTTTAGGAATTTGAAAGAGTATTTTTAGAATAATGTATATAGATTAATCCCTATCATTCTACTTTCAATTATTGACCAATGTACAAATTTTGGTTAGTAATTTCCTAAGCCCATTTTTGCTTGACTCTAAGCATAAGTTGTTTGAAAAATTGTCATTTTGGTAGATTCATTATGGGAAAACGACCCAATATTTTAGGAATTTGAAAGAGGTTTTTGTGAAAAATGTATCAAGATTCATCCCTGTGGTTTTACTTTCAATTATTGACCAATATAGATACTATGGCATGCATTTTCCTAAGCCCATTTTTGCTTGAATCTTAGCATAAGTTGTTTGAAAACCTACCATCTTAGCAGATTCATTGTGAGAAAAGGACCCGTCATTTTTCATAATCTGAAAGAGGTTTTTGTGAATAGTGTATCTGGATTCATCCATGTGGTTTTTCTTTCAATTATTGACTAGTATACATATTGTGGTGTGCATTTTCCTAAGCCCATTTTTTCTTGACTTTAGGCATAAATTGTTTGAAAATTTTCCATTCTCGCATATTCATTGTGCAAAATGAACCATCCTTTAGGAATCTGAAAAGGGATTTTATGAACAATTTGCCTAGATTTATCACTGTGGTTTTATTTTAAATTATTGACCAATATACATACTGTGGCATGCTTTCAACTAAGCCCATTTTTGCTTGACTTTGAGCATAATTTGTTTGAAAAGCTGTCATCTTGGAAAATTCATTTTAGGAAATTGACCCGTCATTTTAGGAGTCTGAAAGATGTTTTTGTGAACAATGTATCAAGATTCATCCCTATGGTTTTACTTTATTTACCAATGTACATACCATCGTGTGAATTTTTCTAAACCCATTTTTTCTTGTAGTAAGGGTTGTAAGAAACATGGATCTCATCGTTCAACTACGTACTTATTCCTTTATCGGTAGTTTCAATGAAAAGCATTAATAAGTTCTTCATCTAGATTTAGGAAAACCCTTTGAAGAATTCCCCAACTAACCTACCATCAACTTGCAAAATATAAGAATTCAGTCACATAAAATTCCATGCAAGTGGTGACACGAATAGAGAGCTAATGCTTTTCCATGTTTTGTATAACAGGATCCTATGTGTGATAGAAACAAAAATTCAATTTTAAACCTGATTTTAGAATGGTGAAAGGAATCTATGATAATATCAATCACAAATATAATTCATTTAACATCGTTCTATCGGAAATGCTGGAAATTTCTACAAAATGTAGTAATCCTACACTATCTTCTTTGTTTTATTATACAAATATGAATTAATAAACCTATTTTAAAAACACAAGTCCCTATAGCCACCTATAGATGGGCCCTGATCCAAGGAGACATGCGAACATAAAATCTACTCATTAAGATGTAGAGATAATAGCCTTCATTAAATTGTAAAACTAGTTAACATCAAAACTTGGTCTTTAAATTGTAATAGTTACAGCAAATACTGAAACCATAACATATAGGCACTAGATTGACTAGTTTCTCCTTATTGATCTTTAATATAAAATATATATGTTAATCTTATCTATTAACTTCTAGTCTATCTGAAAGAGTCTCTATGCAAAATGTGTTGTATGCGCTAGTGTATGTAGATAGGATCATGTAGGATAAAAAAGAGTGAGTGTGCTTCATCTTGGATATGTGCACTGATTTCCACATGGTCTATGGAGTTAGGGACCAAGACTCCAACTAGTCAATCTTTGATTAGTTTCAAATCCACTGATTAATCAAAGGAATGTGATTTATACTAGTGTCTTCATCTTCAAATGGTGCAACAGTAAATACTAGAAGTGTCATCAAAACTAGTTATGCTTCATTATTATCTGCCTATTCCATAGGTAACTAAAATTGTCGTTGAAATAGGAGTCAAAACTAGTGCTTACACTGACTTTCGAATCAAAACCAATTTCAGATGAAAAATGATTCCTTCATAACTCTACTAATCAACCAATTTATTAGTGTTTCTTTGCACTTAAGCCATTAAAAAGGAAGAATTAATCAACTAAACAATTAATTCTAGATCTCCATACAATATTAATCTAAGTTCCTTACTCATTTCAATTTGTGTGTATTTATCCCTTACGAGGTTTAGAATACTCTAAGTTGACAAAAAAATGGATGGCTTTTCTAACCAAAGATGGGAGCCATCATCTTTGTATAAGGTTTTTTTGCCTTATCAATAAGAGGTACGTTATGAATGTTTTCGTAGATCTCATCTGTGGGTGCATTCTCGTCCGTGAAAAAAAATGTGTCGTGGATCAACCTAACTATCCCTTTATTTTTAATAACATCGTGGTAATTTTCTTCCATTGTATTAACCGTGATGTCGCCACCCTTTCCATCTCTAGTGTGAAATGTAGCAAATGGATGGGCAAGCATTGGTGCTTTGGTTTGTACAATAATTATGGCAAAATATATCCAATTAGTATAATCAAAATAGACATAAATAATAATAGTATTGCAAAATAAAGAAAAAACATTTTTTTGATATTTTAAAAGGGGATGATATTGTTTTCCATCTTCTAGGTGCCCATACTCTAAAAATGTTTCATGGTTGTTTCCCTAACAACTCTTCTTCTTTTTATCCCTTTGCATTGTGTACAAGGGCAATAACATTTTCCATCATTGATTAAACCTTCAACATTAAAGGGTTGATTTTGATCATTTGTAGTACCAATATGGTTTGCTCATCACTGTATACAAAATTGATAGCTTCCTGCATAGTAACAACTTGTTCAAATCTATTGGCAAATCAGTAGACAACATTGTCTGACATTGTTTTATACTTCAATAAAATACATTATTAGTGGAAACATTAATATCCATCAATGGAAACATTCATAATAACAAATAGGAAGAACTTCATCACTTGATCCTTCGTTCCTCTAGCCTCAACCATTAATCAAACTCTAAACTAGGACAAGAACACAAATCATGTATTCATACTGCAGCCAACAAGTGGCTCAACAAAATAAACGAGAAAAAGTTAAACTTGGATAACAAATAGGTTTTTTCTCAAAAATAGTATTATATGCCTAATGATGTTTTCCCATTATCACACTAATGAACATGCTTTCATGAATTCTCACTTGATTTGGAAACAATTTTGCATAGAATTCCACCTCCCTTTCACAAAATGATAGACAATTTCAAACAGTGAACTTGCAATGTATAATAGGAGTAAAACAAATTATAGGTTCCTCAATTCTGAAATCAAAAGCATAATTTGGAACATTATTTAAAACATCAATAGCCTTGCGATTTATGACAATTTAGTAGGGATGATCTCATGTAATGAAATGGTAGATTACTTTATATTTTATGCTATAAAACAAACTGTAAAATCTGAAAAAAGAAGTATACGACAATAAAGAGATAGATTCGTAATTTTCACAAGAATTTATAAAACAAACTTAATGTTCGATTAAAACTTGAAAGCATAACACAACTTAAGTTGGAATTCTAGTTTTCGGTTAACCTCTCACTCTTAATGCTTATGGGACTATGTAACAAGGATTAAAGGCTTCCCCTCTTTTAGGATATAAAGTAGAGATATAAGGGCACCAAATACCCCAATGAAAAGGAGGAAATGTAGGATTATTATATCAATATTTGAGAGAAGTAAACATTGTCCAACACATAATTTGAAAAAGAAATAAGTGAGTTATTTGGATTTACAGTAGGAAGGTTAAGGTATATCTTCTTTCAAAGGAACATAAAATTTTGTTTATAAAACAATTGAAATGTAGAAAAATCTTGATGATGCAATTTACCTCATTTTCTACAATATCTCCTTCTCCCGGTCTCTACTTCTGTCAAACTCTTCTTCTCCCAAGTTCTCCTTCTCATAATCTCTCCTTCTCCCAATTTTCCTTAAACAATGTTTTTCATAGAATATCTTCTGCGGTTACATTTCTTTAACACTCCCTCTTAAGAAGGAAGGTATTATACAACAACAATACATATGTGCAATTGACCGATGAGTCTGTATGTCACATGAAGTTTTGAACAACTATGTCATCATCACATCATCCATGGAACATCATCATCATGGACATCTCTAGAATCATCTTGAGGATCATCATTTATGGCATCATCTCTAGCATCATCATCTATGGCATCATCTCGAGCATCATCATCTAAATAATCATCATCTCTGGCATCATCTTGAGCATAATCATTTATGGCATCATCTCGAGCATCACCTACAATATCATCAACATACAAATACTGAACTCAATCACCCATAGCATAAGCAATGTTGGAACATCATCATATGCAACTAAATGTCAGAAATCATCCACAAATGAATGTGGGACCACTCTCATCAAGAGAGTACTATCATCCATGGGACCACCCTCAGCCAATAAGTGTTAGGACCACTCTCAACAATAGAGTGTTCTTGTCCATAGGACCATCGTCAACTAGGATACCATTGTTCACAAATGAATGCAGGACCACTCTCCACATGAGAGTATTACCATCAACAAGACCATCCTCATTCGACAAGTCCTAGTACCACTCTCAACAAGAGAGTGTTCATGTCCGTAGGACCATCCTCAACAAGGATACTATCATTTGCAAACGAATGCAGGATCTCGTCCGTAAATGAATGCAGGAGCACTCTCCATATGAGAGTACTATCATCTGCAAGACCATCCTCAGCCGGCAAGTGCTAGGACCACTCTCAATAAGAGAGTGTTCTTGTCTACAAGACCATACTCAATAAGGATACTATCATCCACAAATGAATGCAGGACCACTCTCCATATGAGAGTATTATCATCTCCAAGGCCATCCTTAGATGGAAAGTGCTAGGACCACTCTCAACAAGAGAGTGTTCTTGTCCGCAAGACCATCTTCAGCAAGTGAATGCTAGGATACACTCATCTGCAAATGAATGTAAGATCTCGAAAATATTTGTAGGCATATTAATAAACGCAACTGGCCTTCTCTAGAATGGCATATCACTGCCATCTCATCCTAAATAATAATCCCATCATCACTCCCTCTTTCCAGGGAGTTTCTTTCAGACTACACCAATATTTTATCGAAATTGCTCAAAATTTACCGAAGACAGAGGCTTATTCAGCACATCAACAACTTTTTCCTCTGTGGGAACATACTGGAACTTCATGGCTCCTCTATGCACCATATACCGAATGTAGTGATATTTAATCTCTATATTATTTGAATTATCATAAAACACAGGGTTCTATATTAGCTTGATGAAACACTGATTGTCAGAATAAATATCAGTTGCATCCATCTCGACATCAAATAATCCTGCTAATATCTTGCAAATCCATATTGCTGCGCTACAGGCTGAACATGTTTTTTTTTTGACTAAAACATAGGGATAGAATATATTGATTCCGATTAAACAGCTACCACAGGCTTTGATAGAGTTACAGCGATTCATAGCTGAGCGAGATTCTAATTCAAAAAGGATCTAGGTATCCAAAGCACATAACGACTTGATTATAGAAATTTAAAGAGGCAAAGAAACTATGGCCGAGTAGAAGAGTAGGAAGCAGCATGAGAAAAGGGACATCAGACTTCCAGCATTGTGCTTTTCATTTGGCAATCTACAGGCTGAACATGTTGCAATGTACTCAACCTTGACATTTACTAAGGGCAACACTAGTTTGATTTCTGCTAAGCCATGAGATCACATCCAATCCGAAACTAAAACAACACCCTCAAGTGTTCTTTCTATCTTCAGAACTTCCTGCCCAATCTGAATTGGCAAAGACATACAGTTTGAAATCATTGTCGGCTACATATATGAGGCCACAATCCAATGACTTTTCTATATACTGCTACATCTACTCTTTTTGAAGAGTCGTCATTCCAAAGCTTTAGGTTTGTCTCCATCAGAGTGTTCATTTCCTTGCAATCCAACATCCCAAATCTATTTAGGATCTCAACTATATATTTTCCTTGGTTTAGGAAAATCTCATCTGGAAACTATCATACTACAAGACCTAGTAAATAATGCATCGTGCCAAGGCCTTTCATCTCAAATTCTGCCACAAGTTTCTTCTTACACTCATTGATGAGCTTTTCTTCTCATGTCAAAAATAGATCATATACATATAATAGTAATATCATGATCCCATCATTTACAACCTTATAATAATGGTTGGATTCAAGTTTACTTTTGGTAAATCCCAAGTTCATCGGGAATCCATCAATTCTTCCATACCATGATCTGGGTGCTTGTTTCAACCCATATAGATCTTTCTGTGGTCTTCATACATGTGTCCCCTTTTTGTGAGTCTCATATCCTGGTGGTTGTTCAATATATAATTCTTCTTCTATGATACCATTTAGGAAGGTTGTGTTTACGTCCATTTGATGTAGCTTCCATTTCATCTTGGCTGCTATTTTCATGTGTCACATTAAATTATGCACAAACTCTATATATATCCCTTATTGAAATGCACCTCACTTATAATAAGTCATTATTACTGTAATGAGAAAAAAAACCATGGCATGACTTTCCTTGAATAATTTTAGTAGTGATTCTCTATATGCATTAAAATTTGAATGACATGTAGGTGGACTTTGAAAATATTCAAAATTTATATCAAAGACATTTTCAATATGTGCATTTTCATAAAAAAAAAATAACAATTGCTTTAGAGTAAACAATATAGTCAACTAATTGGTAGATTCCCTTTCAAGTGTCAATAACGAGGTGGGCATCCCCATGCTCATATCAATATTTCAGTATACATAAATGGTGAGGTCCATGTGGGACCTGAATAATACAAAAGAATTGGTGTATACATCATGGTGTCTCGTTAAGGACTCAGACATGGATGAAATAGGTGGTCCAAATGGTAGTTGATCTAAAGGACTGATACTGGAAACACTGACATGAAACATGGAAGCATGGTCACAACTAATGTGTTGAAAGGTCCAAAAACTAGGACTAAGGAAACTGAGAATCTGAATCTCAGTCGTACAACATACTGGAACTGGAACTGGATGTACTAGGAAGCGTGAGGGGATTCCAAACATTGTCGCCAACGCAACCCGAATACCCTAAGGAACGTAATAATGACTGGGTTCCAAAGTGACTCAGCAATGTGTGAGATTCAAAGGGAATATGAAGTCTTCGGCCAACTAATGACGGGACCAATAGCTTGTACAAATCTCAATGGTGCAAGGAAGGAGATGATGTCGGGCATGTGAGAAGTAACCACCTAAAAGGAAAATAAGGTTTCCCTTCCAAATGGTTTGTAGGAACTCACCGATGATGGTGGTGAGGCCAAGGTACAACGACCTCTAGGTCTATCCTCTGGAATAGATGTGTTGGCATCGATGCAGGGATAGCTGCAACTACCAAGGAAAAAAAAATTCCTTGATAGGAGCACGAAGTATACAAACATAATGTAACTGGAACATGATATTAAGCTTAGATTAGGATAGGGATGAGTAATGGGACTCAAACTTCATTTGTTCAGAGTATGACGGCAGGGATGACCTGGCAGCATATGAAACTGATCTCAGGGATGGAAACATAGTTGTAGGGGGGGGATGATCGGACTAAGTATTATTACAATGGGATGACATCATGGTATTTTTTAAGGATTCTAATATTATACTTAAGTATAGTATTCTAGGCAATTTTTTTGGATTGAAAAAAACATGTTTATAGATATGTAGGAGAATATTAAATATGAAACATAAAATTAACACTAAAATGTGTAAATTTTGGCGAATATTATGATAAAAAAACATATTTATTTAAATATAGGCGATATTAAACACTGAAAATGACCAAATAGTGAATTTATTTTTTGAAAAAGAACTCAAAAAATAGCCAATTGGTGAAATTTCGCCCCTAAAAATTACCCTGGATGACATCAGAGGGAAAAAAATGGATAACAAAGAAGGGGGAATCCAAGGGTGACTCATTGTAGAGTACTCTAAAGAAAGGCGATTGGGAATGTTGTTGACACAACGGACTAGAAGTAATCTGCAGTGGTGCTGAGAAGCATCGATTTGTCCTTCTTCATGGTTTAAGGACCTCAAAGAATGTATAGAAGTATGCCTAAGATGGTACTGTCTTGTTGGTTTTATCGAGCTCGAGTTAGTTTATGCTCATTGGTGCTTTCATTTTTAGAGAGTATGAAAACAATAAGAAGACTCTAGTGATGGTCTTTTTCGTAAGGTTAGTCTCCAAGTTCTGAAAACGCATAAAAGTTTGCATTGGAGAACTCTTCAAAGGGAATCGAGTATTCATTTTTCCTAAATAGTCCATCTGACTCGAAAAAGGGGTAAACTTATACTGGACAGGCATTCTTGCATGTCCTTTAACAAGTCTAAAAGAAACAAGATCACTCGATAATATTTTCATTGGTTAAGGAGTCGAAAAAGAGATTAACAGAAACTCCAAGCTGGGAGTTCAAGGGGATCGACCAATAAGTGACGATATGAGGGAATATATGAGGCTTCAACTCAATCTGTCAAACTATACGGACTCCCGATTTGAAGGGGATTTGAAAGGCATGGATTCCAACTGCAAGGGGTTCTAAAAATGGTCATACATGTAAAGGAAGGCTCTACTGCCAAGCAAGGGAAAATGAAAAGGGTGGTTGGGAGGGGCCACTTACTCGGACAACAAGGGTTCCTACATGCTCAAGGGGGAATGACTAAGGCAATGCATCGACTCGATAGAGGGGGAAGATATCCTATATGCAATTTAAGGGGTTATACCTATAGAAGCGGTTGGTACCACAAAACGGGGCATGCAAATGTAACCTATATTTGTACACACAACAAGGATACTCAAGCATAAAAATGTGTCTAGAATGTAAATAATGCATACAAATACATATGAGACATTACTCACATAATGGAAGGCAAATCAAGACGAGCCTAGAAGGTGGCCTGATGAAAGGTTAGTGATCCTGAGAAAATATCATAATCATGAAAGGCATGGAATATGGCTTCTGATGGTGCAAATGGTGCAACAACTAGATGCAGTATGACATTTGATCTCATGAAATGGTTAAGATAACACATGTGAAAAAGTGAGCAAGGTTAAGGTCCTTCCCCCATGCTTTGGGCATGGGGTTTGTGATTATATTACATATGTGTTGTGATGAGCTATGGGCACATGGAAGTACTGAGATAAATTTGATGGGGTAGGGTCAAAATGAGTGAGTTTTCCCCCTATTCCAGGGTCGAGTTAGTCAGTGATGCCCCCTAGTCCATAGGTGTCGATGGGGTGCGTATTCTCTCGTGAAGAGGTATCAACATGGCATCGAGCAATTATTGGAAGGGGGGTGTGTGATGAGGCGAATAGCCATGGTGGAAAGCTACCTTGGTGAGATGATGATGGGGGACGCTTGTGATAGGGAGGCTTCCCCTAGTATCGCTGACGAGGATGATGAGGGTGAGTAGGAAGGTCTGGATTCCTGCCCCCATGTTGTAGGCACGATACTTTCTCATCAGTTCAGAAGGGAAGAACAGATAGGTCAAAAGGGCTCATTTTTGTTGACACTCTCATAGTGGCATGGGATGATGAGAAAGGCTCATTAGAGGATGAGATGGAATAAATGGTGTTTGTCTCGCTCGAAGAGGATGGAGGGGTGGATTTTTTCTACAATGGTGATTTCTGACTCAAGACATATTTTTTGTAAGTTATCCAATATAGATAAGTATTCAGCTAAATCGGTGCAATGGTGGGAGTAGTGGCCATACAAACCGTAGATCACACATGGGTGGTTTGTTCGAAGAGACTTTTTGTTGGGTTGGTTGGGGTTAGGGATCTGGACCATGGGAACGTTCTCGTCACCGTTGAGTGTTTGCATGTATGTTCGTAGAATAGGAAAATGAAAACAGTTTTGGGTAGAGTGGTCGTAACATCACATAAAGCGCAAGGAGGTGGGGCTTAAGCTAAAGCAATAGTTGTTGGGTTCACGGGTTTGTTGTGGTTGGTGTTTAACATGTTCCCCCCAACCTTCTTCTTTGGAGGAGGCGGGGGGTTTCTAGGGGAAATTTGGGATGCAGTATGAGAAGATACCGAGACCAAGGGAATGCAAGGGGGTGATTGATTTGTGGTATTAATAGGATGGATTAGTGTTGAAATGACCTATGGGGTTAGAGAAGGGTTGAGTGATGTAAGGTACCAAACTGGGAGTCCCAAAGTTAAACTTTGAAAATTAAGGGTTGTTATGATAGGTGTGCTCATAATACATGAGGGTGGGAACATAAAAGGTATCTTTGGATAAGGGTGGTTCCCCACTGATTATCGAGTAGTTGACTTGGGGATGGAGTTGACATTGGTTGCGTTTGAGCTTATGATTGGGGTGGTTTTTGGGTTTCCAGTATATCGGATGAAAGGGTGTAAAGATATGAAATTTGGACCGCTACCGAAGTTGGTGGAAACACTGAAAAAGTGGTAGTCATGGTAGATTCTTTCAATACACCTGGGGCAACGACATTCAATGAAGGAATGGGCATGCTATTAATGGTGTTATCCACCATGGGGAGGATGTTTTTCGAAGTGGAAGGCCTCTTGGGATCATAGTACGTCAGTTGGTCAATTTTGACTATCTTTCCATCATGGGGAAACATCATGGTCCAAAAAAGAGTTGAGGCGATGAAATTCATCGCATATATGTAAATACGCTCTAAGAGGAGGTTGTAGTCAAGTTGAACATTGACCACTTCAATGTTTATGAGGATAGTCTTGATGGCCAACTCGAATGGTACGTTTAGAAAAAGTCCGTGAGGTTGGGTTGCACGCCCATTGTCAACACACAAGGAATTTGAGGATGGCTCTAACTTGGGTGACCCGAGATTTTGATAGACAAAGGTGGACATGACGCATGTGGATGCGCCCTCATCAACGATGCAAAGTTGAATGACTAAGTGTCGAAAGGTAACAAGAACTTGGAAAGCAATCGAAGATTGCATTTGTGGCTTAGACTAATCAAGATCAAAATTCCTCAAGCGCACATCAGTGAGGTAAATGGAACCTAATGCAAATAGCAAGGATTTACACTATTTTGGGAAGTTCTTAAAAACTTCCAAGGTTGACATGGCAGGGGAAGACTATGCCAAATCATCCTCAATGCTGTAATTGGGAGTGAATCGAGCATTAGGGTTGTTCATGAAGCGAGACAAGGGAAACTTTGGAGATTTAGGATTTGTATCAGTAGGGGGTCAAGGTAACTGCAAGGCTAGGTCAATAGGGGAATAGTCGCTAGGATTACTACTGGAAGTGGCCTTGGGGGCCAACCCATACTAGTTTCACCTAGTTTGTAGGCTAACTTCCCAAGGCATTGTAAATAAATGTTGCATTCCTGATTCAGGGGGTTGATTTGAAGATGCAACATACTGTGTCAATGGTTGGGTTGTGACAACCCCTCGAGTATGCAAAGGGTTTTGAAACACCATAGGAGGTGGGGACGACTGAGGTGGGGGAGGTTGCGTATGAGGGGCGACAGTGATGTCGTGATGATTAGCCTCATTCCAAAGATGGAGATATCTAGCTAAGTGGGGACAACGGTGTGTGTAGTGTTCGTAGACATCACATAAAGAACATGGTTGGTTAGTCATTAACTATGGGTTCTTAACTTGCATGGGTAGTTTATTAGGGTCCCGATTGGTAGGATGTGAGTGTAAGGTTGGACTAAAGGTGTGACCGAACTAATGACACCATCGACGACATGTGATGCTCCCATCAGGTCCTTCCGGGTGGAATTGCCATGAGGTGCATTTGGAAAAGTAGTATATAGGTAATTTGATTGGGCGTATATCAAGTCAAACTATTGGGCTTTGAGGATATATTATTCCTCCATTTGTGGGCTTTCAAAGGAAAAATCCTTGGCAATGGAAGGGATGAGGGAATTTGAAAGCCAGGCAAGGAATATTCTATCATCTAACTTGATTTTGCACAAAATGCACTGTCTACGCCATTCATGGATGTGGTCTGCGATATGGGTAGCGGTGTTTTGGGGACAAAGCAAAAGGATATCGAAGTTGGCATCATATCGAACATGCACCTGAAAGAATTGAAAGAACATGGAAGCGAGCGATGCGAAGTTGGAGTGGGTGCCATGCAGATGATTAATGTACCACTTAGTTGTGACGTTAGTGAATGTCCTTCAAAGGAGGCATAGCCTAACTGATTTGTCAACTATGGAGTTCAAAGAACACCACAGGTGGAACGACATGATGTGGTTTTGAGGTTCCTCGCTGGCCTTCCCCTCGAATTTAGGGATATCTAAAGAAAGTTTGGCAAGCATCGGTGGCCAAGTAGGATCATGATGAATCGGGTCATTAATCAAATGTGCTAGATCAAGGGGGTTAAGGCTATCCATGAATGGTAGGCTCATGGGACTGGAGGGGGTGTTCCTTATAAGAGGGTTCTCGATATGCATATTTCCTACATGGGGGTTACTAGAGGAAGGGTTTCCCATCAAAAAATAACCAGTGTATGGGTTCCCCATTATGACATGATCAATGGGTGGGTTGTCGACAAGGGGGTTTCCAAAAGGGAGGCTCCTAGAATGTGGGTTTCCCATGGGAGGGTTCCCGGTAGGTGGGTTTCCAATAGGAGGGTTCCTAGTAGGCAGGTTCCTAATAGGAGGGTTCCCAATACGAGGGTTCCTAATATGTGGGTTCCATGTAGGTAAAGGTCTGCTACCATATGGTGATATGTGGCGAACCATGGAGTTGTGTGGAGGTGACGTATATTAGTGGTAAGGATCGGTCTTAAACGCAACTCTCTCAGAAAGGGAAACCGTAGAAATTGAACGATGTTGACTAGGGGTGTGGCGGGATTGGTCTAATGAAACGAACTGTGGTGATTTCCCCTGAAGCCTGCAAGAGTATCTTAGAGGAGCCATGATGGTGGAGTGATGTAAGTGTAAAACATGGCTATGAAAAGGCTAAAAAATACAACTACATTTGTGTGTGCATAAGCATATCTCTAAAAAAAAGTGGCACTCAGGACAACAACACACTCTAAAACTCTACTGCAATCTCAAGTCATAGAAGATGAGTGGCAAAAAAAATGGCCAGACTTCCAACAAGCAGTCACTACATAGAATAAAAAGACTTGATAACTTATGAGGTATGGGAGCATGCAAACACCTATCTAACAAGATGGAATCCCTCGCAAACTATATCCTCTGCACGGTGATGAAATTTGAGTCAGACAATACGGCATGGAAGACCAATAATGGCTATGTGATATCCCCCTACGAAGAGGGATCTCGGGTAAAAGATCCCTAAAAGAATGGAAACTAGGCTACCTTGTTCATGACACATCCATGTAGGTGAATCTGTCACTTCATCATGTGATCATTGCATCCTTGCTAAGGAGTCATGGCAATGCAACAAGGGCTACGAGTAGGTAGCTTGCCACTTCATCCTTTGATCGTTGCATCCTTGCTAAGGAGTCTTGGAAATGAAACAAGGGCTACGAGTAGGTAGCCTTCAGTACAAAGTGGAGTGCGGTATTCCACCCTGGCCTATGAAACCAGTCTTATGAATTCAACCCTCCTAAGGGAGAGGCCCACCCAACAAATTGGATGTAACTGTGTCAACAAATACTAGGGGATTTTGGCACCCTAAAAGTCAACAACTATGTCTCAAATGTGAATGGAAAAGGGGGATTATTTTGATGCCTACCTGGAGTTCCATACCTAGATAAAATATTCTTTTTGGTCCCCAAGTGGGGTTAAATGTGTGTTCAATTAGGTAAATTTCAGGCTCACTTTGTTCTTAAGGTGTGAGTGGGTGCACAAGTGGTGTGAACAATCTCGATGTCAAAGAAATTATTGTTGAAAGAAATAGTTGAAAATGAAAATCTACTAAAATAACCAACTAACTATTTTGCAAAGAACAACAAGTAGCGACTACTTATCAATGGAATGTTCATGTACTGCTAAACTCAACCAGGAAGTCAAACCATGCAAAAACAATCATTCAAACAGTGCAATCATCCAAGAAGGGGGACTAAAAATTGCTAGTGCTGGAAATCAAACAGTCAAATTTGGAAAGGTTGGGGGCATGAATAGAGCGTTCAAAAAACTTATGTCAGTCTCATGGAACTTCTGTCCGGGGAACAGAAACGTTATGGGGCACACATTATGTAAAAACAGAAGTGGATCCAAAAACATGCAGTTCCGAGCAGAGTGCTCTTATCGGTGGATTAAGAGCGCTCTAGTGTGCACTTAAATGGGTTAAAGGAGCACCCTAGGGTGCACTTAGTCACCAAAAATGTGCGCTCTAGGATTGTGTGAGGAGAAAAATTAAAAAAACCAACTCAAAAAGGGCCTAAGGAGGGGGTTTGGGGGCTAAAAAAGGATGGTTTTATAGGCCAGGAGCCAACTAGGGGGATTAATAGAACTGGAAAAAAAACCCAAATTAATGGATATAAAATATCAAACAAACCAAACAAAAACAAAAGTATGTAAGAGGTAAAAAAAATCGAGGACCTGTAGGGATCGACCCAGTAGGAGTCCCCAAATTTGTTGTGAGTGATTTCACACTCTAATAGGTGAAAAGTGAGGTGCTACCAGCTTGAGGAAGTTGAGGTAGGAGCCACACAAGATTATGCCTCTCATGGCTCTAGTGTGTGAAAAGGTGTGGCAAGTGCAAGTAAATAACATTAAAAAGAAGACTAAACTATGGAAAGGAGGATATAACCTAAGGTTCACAAGCTTATGGGTCGTGGATGCAAACATGCAACAATAAAGATCCCGCCGTAAGTAAATGCAGTAAAAGTAAAAACATCGAATTAATGCACATTAACAATAAAGGATTGCGGTAAATGTAAAACAATAAAAATGGGAACCCATGACAATACGACTATCAGATTTCCAAATAGCATACAATGGAAATAAACTTTTTTTCTTTTCATTAATTTGGCATGAATAAGATTTTTATAAATGGGATTGAGTTATCTCAAATATGGATCATCCCTTGTAGCTGGTGAACTATGATCCTTTTCTTCGATGGTGATTGGTTCTCCACTTCAATACTCTATGAGGTTAACCTCAAAGGAAACTCTAGGCTGAGGTGGTGGCTAGGGTTTCGAGAGTGAATTTGAAAGAGTTTCAGTAAGGATTGGTGAATGTATGTAAAATGGGGGCATCACATAGCTTGTAGCTGATCGCCAAAAGGAGCCAGGGATGCAACGAGAAGGACAGTAACAATTTAGGAAAGCCGCCAAAGCTAATCTCTCTTTCACGAAGCCCCTTAACTGAGGCAAAGCTTCCCAAGGAAAAACCTGCAAAGAGCCAAGCTGTGGGAGAGGACCATCTTCAAAGCCGAACCTATCAACTAGCATAGTTTCCTCTGGAGCAACAGCATGAAGATTAACACCAAAGTGACTATCAAGAAGGAAAAGGGGCAGATGAAGCTTCTAGATGAAGCCATGGTACGCTGCTGAGGCTGGCAAGAAGTGTGCTGACTAAACCCGTAACTAAGCCTGAGGGGATGGCGAATTAAGGCAGGAGGATACATGGAGGAGTTGGGAGGCCACGTGTTTCCAAAACAATATTCAAACATTTGACCATAATTCAAGCGAAGGGGTGAGATAAAACTTAGGATAGGAAAAATAAAAATTGAGGTGTGCATTTGGACATTAGGGGATAGGTTTAATTACAATGTCTAGGTCATTTATGTTGATATGAACTTAAGGAAGCAAGGCCCCTTGATTAGCTAGAGCGTTCACGAGAATGTTGTTTGCTCGGAGGATGTGAAAAAACTTGACTCGAATAGAGAGAAGGGGAGTGATTCTGTCATACAACCTTCTGCAATTTATGGATCCTATGGGATAACCATGGATTATTTTGTAGATGAGTTGTCTCGAATCTCCGAAGACTGCAAGCCTGGGGATAGTTATTGAGTTTGTGAGGTCAAGACCCTGCAAGAGAGCCATCCATTCTGCTTCATTATTCGTCTTGTGGCCCAACCCCCAAGCGAAGGTTTTTACTGTTTGTCCTTCGGAATCTAGTAAGATCCCCCCACACCTACCACCCCTCGCTCTCTTTGTTCATTTTGAATGTTTTTCCCATTTTATTTTATTTTTTATTTTGTTTTTGTTTTTTGGGAAAAAAATATTGTGGGGGCTATAGAGTTGTGCCAATATGACTATGTAACTCATTTGTATAGGCTAGTGGAGGCCCATCTTTTAGAAAAATGGGTGTAAAGGTATGATGACCAAGGTAGTGAGCTACGTGAGTGATTTTATGGTGTTAATAGTTGGTACAAAAACACTACTTTCAAAGAATAGGTCGTGTGGTCTGCTGAATAGAAATTTATGCTATTAGTGAGGGATCCTGAAGAAAAGGTCGCACGGTTGTCCATAATGAATGACTTTATCATTCTAAGGTTTAGTTTCCTTTGTGTATCTAATGAAGATGTCTTTAATGAGTTGAATGTTGTGTGTTGATGATTTTCTCCTGTAATATTAGCCAAAATGTCACATGTGCAAAATTTAGGCGTTAACAATCTCCTAACTTGGATCCCCCTAAAGAAGCACTAAATCCAACTTCAAAGGAAGTTAGTCATTTCCTTCTAAAAGGGGAACCTTCTCTAAAAGAAGAATTGGCTCCTTAAGATCCAAAGGATGTTGGTGAATCCCCCATAAAATGATAATCTTATTTTCCATTGGACCTAGTTTAGATGGTGGTCCCCCAACTCAACCCTCAACCTAAGCCAAGCTAGGTGGATCAAGTAGAGGAAGAGGGGCCAATGTTCAAACCAAAACCACTAGATCAAGACAAGAAGGAAGCACAACCCCTGAGGGGTAGTTGAGTTGGTTGGTGCTTCTGAGTCCAAGACCTAAGTAGTCAAGGTTGGAGGTTCACTTTTATGTGTATTTCAAGGTTAGCCCCCAAAACTGGAGCCAACAGGGTGAGGCCCCTTTAGGTGGCCCCCCTGGGAATTGTTCCCGTGGATGTAGTGTGTTTTGTCAAAGTTTCAGGGCAATGAACCACATTAAAAGAAAGAAAATAAAAGAAGGAAGCTTGGATGACAATAGTAAAGAAAAAGAAATCAACTATAGCCATGTAGCCAACGGTTATAAAAAGTAGTAATTGTGATATGATTTAGCCATGTATTATTTCTCTATTCTATTGTGCAATCAATTTGTTAGAATCTACTCATGCTCTCAAGAATAAAAAAGGAAATGTAAAAAATGTAAGAGAAAGAGTTAGTTAATTTCTTACCAAGGATTGTGAGGACAGAAAGAAAGACCCGATACTCATTATTAGAATCCTTAATTTTTTACTTTTAAATTGTTTAACTATGCCACAACATTTTTAATACAATTTAATACAATTTATAATTATTATGTAATGTGCAATCACATTGTAAACCGAAACTCTAAACTTTGCATGACATTGAAAATAGTTTGTCAACCCAAACTCAAAACTTTGCATAACATTGAAAATAGCTTACCTCATCACATCAAAAAGACCTTATCCCCTTTGATAGCATGGAAAACAAAGTTTGCATTTAACAAAGTAATGTGGGGAAATCACATCCCTTAACTAGACTCTCTCACCACTGGAAAAATGCATCTCTTCATACCGTTCATTGAATTGAAATAAACATAAGTTCATAACTTGTCATATATCTTTATAAATCTAATTATCCCAATTCTTTATTGTATGTAACAAGGTGGGAGAATTTGCTTAAGAAAATATAAATGAATATTGAGATTAATTATTTGTGTTAGAAACTTTTTATAATAAACATAAAAGAGTTTGTAATTACATTTCTTATATGTAACACTTTAATAGCAAATTATATATAGGTAGAGTGTTATTTTATTTTCCGAGTGTATACAAAAACAAAACTGAAAGTACTTTCTTTCTTCAAATAACGTGAAGGGAAAACACCATCCCTAATACCCTCTAAAAGTTTACACGTGAGTGTCCTATTACAACAATCGCATTGTGTTGTAAGCACTCTTTATGTGCTCCCATCACTTTTTATAATATTTATGAGCCCTTAAGGGCAGCATGTGAAACCTGGTCCGTTTTGTTGACAGTGAAGACAGTTTAATCCGCAGCTAACAACGTATTCACACTCTGCGGGGAGTCTATCTCCGACTTCCACGTCGGTTCCTGCCACTCCGTCCATTGAATCCAAAATAAATAAAATGAATTCATAATTAGTAATCAAGTAACTAATCTTAGTAATCAAGTAATCAGTAATATTCTTACCTGATGCAGCTACAATAATACTCATCACCAGCATGGCCACGATGAGACGACCAAGTAAAGGCGATGACCATAGCTTTATTGCTATTTCTTTGCCTATTGTCACCAAGACGAGCATACCCACGCAGATTCTGCCCCCCAATACCTTTGCTTTGTCGGTTAGATTCTTTATTTCAACTCTTACGAGTCTGTAACAAGTTCATCAAAGAGATTGTAACCATATCATCCTTAACACTTATATGATTATTAAAATAATAATAATAAATTATTTTTTATCTTATCTTATAAGAAAAATTAATAATAATAATAAATTCTTTCATATATCAATATATAAACTTTTGGAGAGCAATAAGCACCCTGCAGCGCAGCAGTTAATGCTGCGGCTGTGGGGCACAGCAACCGTGGGATTTGATCCCACTGTTGATCCAACAGTTGCTGTGCCTCACAGCCGCAGCATTAATTGCTGCGATACAGGGTGCTTATTGCTCTCCTAAACTTTCTATCAAACATATTTTTATATCAAAATGATTTGATTTTTTTTCACTATCAAACATATTTGTGTGTTAAATGTATATGCTTTCGTATACTTTGAATCTAATTAGAGGAGTGACCAAGAGAGTTTATAAAGATGCTTTTTTAGTGGTATCCCTTAGCTTACACGTAAAGTCTATTTTGGATTTTCATAAACACTCAATTACCAAAACTAATACATAAAGCAAAGGTACAATAAGTTTTGGATTATCACTCATATGTAAAATTAATACTAAAAAAAAGGTACAGGCTTTGGATTATCATTCATATGCAAAATTAAAACTAAAAAAGAAGGTACAACAAACTAGAACATTTAGAGAAGCAACAACTCTAAATATACACATTGAAACACATATTCAAGCACATTAATTTTTGAATTAAAATTAAAAATATGGGCTCAATTGGCCTTATCTTCTATTAATGTTCATAAAGTTTGTAAATTTACATTCACAATACTCGAAGAGGCTCTCGTTTTCATAAATTCAGAACTGGGCTCAAAGACCTTACAATTCCTTTGATTATTAAATATTTAGCCTGCTAGTCTAAGTCTCAGCTTAGCATTATTAAATTAAGCACATAGATCTGTGGACAAACACACAACTCACAAGATAGATCACACAATTTACTCAGTTATTGAAGAATGAAAACAGTGCAAAAATGGCTTGTAGTTGTGAATGCTTTTCATTAATCAAAGAGTAATTAGATAGTAATTACAATGAAGTGCAAAGGCTTAAATAGCCACATGCAATTCGAATCCGCATGAGGAAATTCGAATTGATTAGACTCTACTTGACTGTAGGTAACTAAGACCTTGTCTAAATCACTGTCGGAGGACTCAATAGTTAACTGACCTTGTCTAAACCATTACCGGAGTTCAACGGACTTCTAAAACACAACTCAAGTGTCTACTTTAGTGTTGATTGAGGCTAACTGACTATGGTATGTGAGAAATGCGCCTCTCCTACATGCAGCCATGCAAACCTAGTGCTAACTGAATGTAATTGACTCCTAACTCAGCTTGACTAGTCACCAACTCAACTCAACTGACCTTGGTTGGTATCGACACTCCCAGTGGCTCCTAAATAGTAGGGATTGGTCTAAGAGGCTCCTAAACTGATGCATGCAAGTGCAATCAATGGCAGTAGGCCTCAATTAGTGTTCCCCACACTTTAGTAACTGGAACATGTGCCCCACTTAGGCCAAGTGGACCCAATGGTGCTAGTGACTAAAATAGACTGGATGGACTCCCGATTTAGACATGACTCATGATTTAGACATATGACCAAATTGGACAAGGGAGGATTAATAATCCTAACAAGCATTGCATCAAATTTTTTCACAATTATGGAAACCAAAATCTTTACCTATAGGCTATTTTAATTTCTTATTTTTCTATTTATTTTCTTCTCTTATTTCAATCTTTATCCATCTATGTTCTTCTTTGTTGGAGTTTGTAACTCAGACATGAACTTCTACACAGGTTTAGTGACAAATGTGCCAGAAGTAGTTTGAGTTAGATCTACTTTATAATGCACTTTAGTAATAAAGTGAAAGTCTTATATTTAGTTGTTGAGTCTAATAAAGTGTATTTTTAATACATTAGTAATCTAGACTAATCTCAATCATATATCTCACTAAAACATTAAGGTTTTGGTATATTAGGCTTTTAATTAAAGTATAAAGGCAAGTCAAGGTAGATGGTTAAGACATATTCATTATTCACTCAAAGAGAGTTTGGTCAAGATGTGATTGATTTCATCTGTGGTGCAAAGTTAGATCACTAGAGAGGAGCCAAGTTCAACAACCAAGCAGAGAGCAGTGTGCATATTCGTACAATCATAAGAATCTATATAGTCATATAAATTATGTTTATCCAAACATAAATGTCCATACCATCATACGGAACAAGTCCATACAAATCATACGAGTGGCTTGTATAACTGGGAAATAAACAACAATCAATTTTCTCGATTTTTTGGCATGCATTTTTCCTCAGTAAGTGCATATTTGTTCCATTTGAGTGTACCGTATAGCTGTTAATTCGACAGTCTATGGAGGTTTCCTTGTAAGCTTTTAATTATTAATGAAACATTGAGTTGAAGGAGTAAATTATTTGTGTATTGTGTTTTTCTTCCATTGTTTACTTTCCAGCTATATATCTGATTATTGTTATGTGAAAGAATTTAATCTCCGCAATTAAATAACAGTGTGTGTTTAGTTGAAAACATAAGGACAGTAGTCACCTAGGGTTTGGAAATTTTAACATGGTATTTGTGCTTATTTGATTAACATGATATAAAGAGTTTACAGTTAAAAGAACTGTCAGGAGTTGGGACTAGCAAGAAGAAGATTTTAGAAGCAATACTTAATAGAGATGGGAGTTTGTGTGCAAATTATAGATCAAAACAATTAGCCTCGGGTTTGAGGATAGATTGTATGGTGCCTCAAACTCCCTATCATGGAAAGTGTGGGTAACTCTTCTATTAGAAGAAAATTATTTATGAGATATCATCAAGGATGTAGTGACTTCTCCAACAGGTTCACAACTTTTGGCATCTTACAAGAAGAAAGAAGGGAAGGGAAAGTAGATGATCATGGATGCTACACGATCACTCCCACATAGAGTATGCAATGTGACCACTACCCTTCCTTCACTCATAGGCAATCCACATGACTAAACAAAGGCTAAACATCTGAGCCTCAATACATATAATCAATACACATGACTAATAAGGGCTACAATGCGACCATTCTCTACCAACCATTGGTCAATATTACACATGACCACTCTAGGTAAATGATATGCATAATGTTTTCCTGACACTAGAACCATGGAGAAACATCAACACACATGACCTCCCAAGGGGATACTTGGCCTTGTTACGCCTAAGAGTATCTGCAGCGTTCCTAGTTAAAATATTTTTTATGTAAAGGCCAAGTTTGAAGTGTAGAGTGTTGATTTGGGGCTAAATACCCATAATCATGTCATTGATGCCCCTCTTGATTTCCACTTCTAGGAGGTGCTCGCGCTATAAGGGTTGGTGGCTTTGGTGAGCTAATCACTTGGACGCATGACCGAACTCATTTATTTTCCATGTAAAAGGTGATAGCGCTTTGTAAAGGATTGTGTAACCTATCTATCACACCTTATTTGCTCACTTGGACCTATTTTGTAATATAAAACCCCTCCTTTGGGTTGTGTTGCCCACAAATTGTACTTCTTTATTGAAAAAGCCTCTAAGGATAGTGAAGGAGGATGTTAAGGGCACACATATGTAGGGGTTAGTTGGGGCATGACGTCTGCCTTTTGGAACACCTAGCACTTAGTGCAGCCTAATTTCACATTTTTATTGTTATTTTATGTCATTGTGTGGTTTAGTCTCCAAATTTGTGGGTGCACTAACCCAAATTGTTATATTTTCACATTATCTTGTAGGCTCATAACTTAAAATTAGGCGAGGCTAGTCTTATATAAATAGTGTCTCCCTCATTGTAAAAGCACAACAAGATATGGGTTCATTATGATATCTTTTCTATTTCTCTTAGTTTATTGGAGCTCTTGATGCTTTTTTTTCCCTGAGAAAAAAAGCATAATTTTATTTCATCTTTCAAGTAACAAAATTACATTTTTTAGATACACAGTACTGTGTATTCTATAAAAACCTGAGTAGGTCCAAAAAAGTAAATACATCAGAAACATGATGTGTGTTCAATCCTGGTATCGTGAGTCACAAAATATCTCATATAATGTCCAACCAAAGTATCATTCAAGAACTGAGCTATAAAACATGCATAATATGAAAATAACAAAATATTTCTGTCATGGTCTAAAGAGAGTCCCAAATATACTGCAAGAACTGTATCTAGATAAAAACCAACAAGTAATAAAAGTTCCAAACCAAGCTCACAAAGGAGCCACCCCCTCAATGAACGGTCGATGGTAAAAATTGTGAACAGTGCCATCAATTTGCTCACATATCCTCCACTGTCCCAAAGTCAGTAGTAGACCCTCCTTCGAGGCCATGTCCGCCTCCTGGTTATTCTCCCTGTAAACATGACTACAAGAGTATGAATCAAAAGTATCTAAAATATATGTTATAGAAGAGAGAATATTGTCTAGTCTCATATTTCTGCAAACTTGAGTCTTCTTGATACAGTTGATCACATTCATAGAGTCACCAAATTTTTTTAGAGAATGACAACCTTTCTCTGCTGCAAAGATGAGTAAAAGTTTCAAGCTGAACAGTTCAACATAATTATTGCTGCCTTCTCCTAATCCCATCATGATTTTGAAGAAATTGCCCTCTCTAAGAAAAAAGATAGCACCACCCCTACAGCTGTTTTCTTGTGCCGCTCCATCGAAGAATTCCCAAGGAACATACTTGTCGATCTCCAGCTCTAAAATAACCCTCTGGTCTTTCACTCTGGTATGTTGTGGAAAGGCCGTGAGGATACCACTGGCCATAGTGGTCGTGATCTATGGAGTACAACATTTCTCAGAGAAAATCAAGTTATTCCGGGCAATCCACACTCCCTAAATAACAAGAAGGGGGAGTGCTTTCATTGAATCCATAGTGATAGATATTCTCCAGTTTTCCCACGCATGAAGAATGTTTATGCCAGTCCAGTTACACAGAACTCCATATATCTTAGTACCTACTTTCCACACATCAATGATATACGGGCATCTCAAAAATAGATGAACAACCGATTCCTCTGCACATTTACACAATGTGCACCATCCTGGTCCCTGAAAAACTCCTCTTTTGTAAGTTATCCCAACATGGAGCCTTATTCTCCAAGACACACCACATAAATAACCTGGCTTTCGATGGGCAGTTGATTTTCCAAAGAGTCTTCCACCACCAAACTGCATCTCGATCCACCTCCTGTGGAATCAGTTTGTTATAACCTACCTTTGGAGTATACTTCCCAGTCTATGCAACATCCCAGAATAAGACATCATCCCTATCCCTAAGGATAATCTGATCCCGAGATAGTGCCCCTAAATAACTTTCCAGATCCCTAGTTTCCAGCTCATCAAGCCCCAGGTCCCCAGCCCGAATCCATGTTGTTCCCACTTGACCATCTACATTGGATCCACGAGCTGATGAAGGAAAAAAATACCAATTTGTCTTAAATCTAACACAGTATTATCCATAAGCTTTTACTGCTGTAAACACCCAATCCATGGGTATTCCCCAACCCTGAGTTTTCTCCCATTCCCAACCATCCAAGGAAAACCATTTCCAATGACATCAAATGATTTGACAACGACTTTCCAAAAAATAGAACCCCCAACATGTGGTTTTTATGGGCTCCGAATCCAATCCTTAGTCGATTCAGGGTTGATATATTTCTGAATCATCACATGAGACCACAAATTCTTCATCTTCATAATTCTCCATCCCCTTTTAGCCACCAGGGATTTAGCAAAGAGGACGATATTTTTGAGTCCCCACCCCCTAATACCTTTGGGATAGCAATCTTCTCCCACCTTATCCATGGGGTCACATGTGCTTCTTGTTTATCACTCCAAAGGAAAACAAAACATATTCTGCGAGCCTTTTCCAAAATGCTTTTTGGAATCCATGCCAAAGACATCCAATAGACAGGAATGGCCTCCAAAACAGATTTGACCTGAACTAGTCTACCAACCCTGGATAACCATTTGTGGCTCCACATCTTCCGACGCTTCTCCAGTTTCTCAATTAACCAAACCCAATCCTGCTTCCTGTAATCATTGGGTTTTAGAAAAAAACCCAGATATTTCAACCCTTCTTCCAGCCTTTCAATATTGAAAGGAAATAAATTCAAAAGTTCCTGCTCCTCAACCACATTTAACAGGTGAGTGGTCACCGAAGGTTTCCTAAAGTTTATATTCATGCTTGTTGCTTTTGAGAAAAGCTTCAATATATCATCCAGAGTATTAAAATCCCTTACTAATCTAGAGCAGAAAATCAATACATCATCCACGAACAGTAAATGGGTAAGTTGCAGGTTTTGTGAAAACTGGATACTAGAGAAAGTTCCAGTACGATTAGCCTCCTTGATGGATCTACTTAGATCATCTGCCACCAATAGAAAGAGGAGAGGAGACAACGGACAGCCCTGTCTCAGTCCTCGCTCCGCATGAAAAAAGGGGATGCAACCCCATTAATCAAAACTGAAAAGGACATAGTAGTGATGCAGCTCATCACCCATCTGATAAAAGTAATATCAAAACCTAAATGTGTTAGCAGCAAACGAATATAAATCCAGCTTACCTTGTCATAAGCTTTTGCCAGATCAATTTACAGGACCGTGCCCTTAATATTTTTAGTTTTCATGCTGTGCAAACTCTCCTGAGCAACCCCAATAGCCTCATGAATCATTCTCCCCTCCAAAAATCCAAATTGTTCGTGTGTTATATGATCTGATAGAACCCTTTTCAATCTGCTGGCGATCACTTTTGTAACCACCTTATAGACACAATTATAAAGTGAGATAGGTCTGAAATCATTTAAAGAAGTAGGATTGTCTACCTTAGGGATCAAGGCAATGAAAGTGGAATTGAAGCTAGCCAGGATCCTCCCAGAGGTTTTGGTATCCTCTACTACTTTTAAAAGAGCCTGACCCAGTAGATTATAGAGTTCCAAAAAAAAATCAATCGTCCAACCATCCGGAACCAGGCTTGTGTCCTTCTGGAAACTCTGCAGCACACACTTAAGTTCTTCCTCCGACACTTCATCCATCAAAGCTTGATTATCTACCGCCTTCACAAATCCAAGGAATACCTGAGTTATTCGGATAACTTCAGCAAGGGTAACATGTGTTGGGGCTTTATACATATTCTTGAAATGTTTCACCCCAGTAGAGGCCATGCCTTCAAAAGTGTCATGTACAATACCATGATCATCTTCAAGACTCCACACAATATTGGCAGTCTTTCTCCCTCTGGCATATGCTTGAAAAAATTTGGTGTTGTCATCCCCACACTCGAGCCAAGTAGCTCTGCTTTTCAATCTCCAAGTTTCTTCCCTTTTCAACAGGAGAGTTATCCTCCGACCTTCCAGTCTTTTTAAAGAATCCTTATCCACCTGGTTCAATAATCCACCACCATCCTGATCATAAATCACAGATAGCTCTACTTCCACCTGTTGTAGTTCTCTAGCATCCCTCTTTCTTTTGTCAATAGCCCAGGTCTTAATCACTTTTTTCAAGTTCCTGAAATTCTCTACAAATTGGAACGCAGCAGAGTTTCTATTCCTAGGTTCAAAATGGGCCCAACCATTGGTGATCAAATTATAAAAGCTTCATCTTTGAGCCAGATTTTATTAAATTTCTAAGGACTTGGTGGTTTGACCGGTCCATTTTTGAATTGCAGGAAAATGGGAAAATGGTCCGAGAGGCTGTCACGTCCCCAACCCTCCGACCGACGAAGAGGACGCGATCCATGGCGTTAACCATCTGGGCTAAGAGCCCCATGAACATGTGAATTCATAAAATTGCTGAACAGAATGCTAAAAGAAATGCATTGAACTTGAACATGCACACATGAACAGTTATCATGCACATATGCAATTATCTATCAGACACAGCGGAAACATCATACATTCAAACAAGCATTCATCCAACATGTTCATCATTTTCATTAACAGAAAATATGGGGTTGCAGAAGTAAAATGGACAAGATCACTTATCTTATGATGAACTCGTTCCGCAACCAGCTACGTCGCTGCAACGTTCCACCCAACCATAGGCCACCGTGCTCCTTAATCTCTCAGCAGCGCTGCCACCCCCGAGCTGGGCATGATTCTCCAAGGAATAAGGGAACTAACAGGCTGACACATAGCCAAGGATACACAAAACATAGCCAAGCCAACACAGTTGGGTTTATCAAGCCATCCAGGAATTGGGAAAGGCTCAATGCTAAGCTGGTGAGCTCATTACAGAGCCAAGAACACCTACACCAGAACCATCCTGGCTTCTAAAACACCCACACACACCCAACACAAGAAATCAGTCCCTTCTCTGCACAGTCCCTCAGGCCCTACATTCCCTTCCAGTGCTCTTTAGGGGTCGTGGAGAAGAAAGCCATCCCTCTAGCTCTGTCTGTGTGGTTTCCAGCCACCAGGTTTTTCAAGCAAAACTAAGCCCCCATCCCTGCTCCCTACGCAGTCCGAAGATCAACCATTGCACGTATGCAACTACTCAGAATTTACAGTTGAACAGGGGAACGATTTCTGAGTCGTTCTTGGCCCTCTCGTGGCCAAAATGACTCCCATCAATACACAACAGCCCCCCAGATGCAACAACAACAAGGCACACAACGTGGGGAAACAACAGTCCCAACGCAACAGCAAACGAAAATCACAACATGAGGAAAACACCAGTCCGCCCTGGACAATTAAACAAGTGGAAAGGACTTACACGGGTCGCGCTGGGGAAGGAACTACTTACTCCCAGCTTGTGCGTGGATGTGGGCAGACCGTCGTGAGGATGCGCAGTGCAGGGAATGAATGAAGGAGTGCGCGGTTCAGCACAGTCGTGGAGAAAAAGGATGGAATGTCCGCGGGAGAGATGGTAGTGGTTTTCTTTGCCATCGTGAAGCCAACAGTGGTGGAGTGTGCGTGTAGGCAAGGACTGACAGTCCTGCCACCCCACTCCCAAAAACAATAACTACCTCAACCAGCANAAGGTGGTGACACATGGGTTTTTCCCTCATGGCTCAAGGTTTGACAATTTCCCCACCCTTATCCTTGTGAAAATCATGCCCCTTCTCAATTTAGTTGCCGCGGACGTAGCTGGTCGGGTTCATTTTAATTAAAGATGCATATGTACATGATGATAAAGCTTAATATCTATGCCGCATGTCCCGATACACCATCGGTGACAAATTTAAATCCAAAACATAGCATGACCGATCAATGGTGGGGCCTTGGCCTTTAGCTCCACACCATGATCATTACAATATATATACATCATATACATCTAATGCAACGGGGTCAAAACCGGGGCATTACAGAGGCCCCCTTTCCCCACCCATTGCCTAATAAAATGATGATTGTCCACAATCTTCTCTATAACAAGAAAACGATCCAGTGTTTTCGCCACCCTCCCCTCCTTGCATCTATTGTTTTTTCAAGTAGGTTTGAGCACACTTGGCTCAACATCCAGCCAGTTCCTCTCCACCAAATTCCTTGTAAAATAATCAGTCAGCAAATTTGATCTTGCATGAGGCCCCCAAACCTCTTCCTGCCCCAAGGAGAATTTTAGATCTCCTCCAATAATCAACTTATCTCCCCTCAAAAGAGAACTGCTAAATATATTATCCCATAAAGGAATTCTATTTAGGTACGAGCCATAAATATTAATAACACTGAAAATGTCGACATGTTCCAGGGCTCTGAGGGTTATGCTAGAACTGATTCCATGCCCCAGACATACAAAACCTTGACACTCCTTGTGTTCTAGCCTATTGCTAGTCCACCTGAGCATCCTCTAACATCTAAAGTCTCAAAACACCATCCTCCAAACCAACTTTCTAACTTTTCTTTTACCTCTACACCAACACCCAGCGTTTCCTGGAGTAACATAATCTCAAAGTGGTCTACCTCAACCACCCTTCGCAATGCTGATCTTTTTTGGGGACCAACAAGACCCCGACAGTTAAAGGATAGAATCTTCATCTCCTACCCTTCTTACGGGAATTCACTGCGCTAAGTTCCCTATCAATTAAAATATGTTTTCCTTTTATGACATCCTTCTTAGCACGAGACCATGCCTTCACCAAATGTGAAACTCCCCCCCTCCCCCTAACAGTAGCAACAGGGTTTTTACCAAGTCCTCCTGAAGTACCTTTTGTGCAGGAGCGAAGGAAATAACTCGAGTCAGTGGATTCGGTAGGGGAACTAGGATGGACTGAATCTAGAAGGGCCGGTTCTGGAACTGGCCCAAGAGGAGGTTTCTCAACTAAAGTAGCAGAGTTAGGTGACTGAAGCTCAATTGGATTCAGAGTTAATTTCTTTAACCCCTCCACCCAGTCAATACCATAAACATTTAAATGTTTTGCAAATAAATTAATGGATGAAGGTAGAGTGTAAGAAGAAGTACCAGGTGCTCCAACCAGAAAGGGTTCTCCAACTAGTCTGACCCTCTCAGCTTTCGACATTCTCCTCGGTGGATCCACTTCGGTCTCACTGCCTTCCATGGACGCAATCTCCTGTCCCATAGGAGAAAGAGGCAGAGACGAGGGTTCAGTGTTTTCCCCCTCACAGCCAGACAGAGAGCTACTACATTCCTTGCGACGCCCATCCTTAACACGTGCCGCCAAGGGACAATCTACCACCAGGTGACCATACACATGGCATCTTCTGCAGTGGAAGGGAATGTTTTCATAGTCTAGCGTTTGGTTGTGGGAGTACTCCTTTTAGGTAATCTTCATAACACCAGGAAGCCCATTCATGATGTTAATATTGACTAGAATCTGGGCCACCCTTTTCAGTTTAGTGACCTTGAAAGAATAAGCAGCATCCATAAAAGAACCCAACGGATTCCCAATGTGCACAAAATGCTTCTCATACCAGAAAGGCAATGGAAGGCCCGGTAACCTGACCCACGTAGGTACAATGTCCACCCTTTCATGGCTCGCGTCGAAGAGAGGGTGCCATTTCTTCAGCAGAACCAGCACTTGTTCAAAAAACTAGTTATGATTTAGTACCCACAGTAAATGTTCTTCAAACTGAAAGTTGAAGGCATACCATCCCCGCGGCAGTCCTTCCACCTCAGGAACAACCCCCATCTCCCCCATCCATCATTCTTCAACCCACTTGTTCACAGACCTAACAGAGAGCAATTTTCCCATGAACCACCCAACCAAGGTGTGTTTATCCATCAATTCCATCCTCTCCCAGCTGATATCCTCCCCCACAACATAGTTAACAGTTGGAGTCATCTTTGGCCATTTTTTCCTATGCTTGCAATGTCCTTTCGAACCCGCACGTTCAACCACCTCGCCACTGGAATTAGAAAGATCCTTCGCCACAGAACTCGGGCAACCCCTCTGTTCTCTTGCCCCAACAACGATGCCCACAAAACTCCAATGTGCTTCTACCTCAACACCATCCTCCAAGCCCCCACTGGGTCTTTCCCCTCCACACCACAAACCCTCAGTCCGCGCTGCATGAATACCTTGGGAAACAACACCTGCCGCAGTGCTCCCACCAGCCACCTAATCCTGTACATCTGTGTACACACCAACCTCCGGGAGAAATAGTTTGTCCGACAACTGTAAAGGCCCAGGAGAGGTCAGTAGATACTCCGACGGTGATAAACCGTCTCCCACAACCGGAGAGGGATTGTTCATAGCTAAAACCTTTGGCCAAAATCACCCAGTGGCCTCCACCTCAGCATCTAGACCTCCCATCGGTGAAATCTTAAAAATACCCTCCTCCAAAGGATCAGGAGAGTAGTCCACGAGGTCCTCCTCCGTCATATTGCCACAGGAAACAGTAAACCTCAGTAAAAGTAAAAAAAGACTTACCACCCCAAAAAAACCTGTCAAAAGTAGAAAAACTCGTCTCGAACCGCACAATCACTCTGGCTGTATGTCCTCTTCCCCGTCTGTTGTTCAGGATCCATTGCCTGCTGCCCTGATTGTCACAGGTTGCAAGTCATGCTTGTGAACATCAAGGATAAATTAAACCCTAATCATCCCTCCCGTCGAAACCCTCATGCGCTCCAAATCCATATTATAAATCGGAGCTCTTGATGCTATGTGTACCTCTCTTTGGATTATCTTTCTTGCTTGAAGGTTAATTTGATGAAGTTCTAGGGTTTCTCTTACTATTAGTTGATGCTAAAGAATGGTTGTAATAAGTCAAGCACAAAGGTGACTTAAGGCCCTATCTTGCTCATCTTTGTTACATGTTGGTGAGTTATACTTTATACTTCTAACGTAGTTTAATGGTGCTTTTATGGTGCACTATCCTAAAGTGTTAAGGTAGGTTGCTTGTATTTTGTTAACCTTGCATGAGGAGACCTTCCTTTCATAGGGGCTTTCCATTGTTATTGGGTCTTAGACTTCTTTGCTTTCCCTAATTAAGCTTGTCTACCTAACTCTTGTGGTTGCTAGTTGATGCCCTAATTGCAAGTATTGAAAGTCATTATAAGAGAGGGACATTGGTATCGATCTCTCAATGCCCCAAGAATTGAGATAAGAATCATATGCCCTATCTTTTCAACAAATCTATCTCTCTTTTATCAATGTACATGTCTTTTATTTCACATGCATTTTATATATTAAAAACCCTAAAAATATAATATTATTGGGAAAACCCTAAAAATATAGATAATTTAGAAAAACACAAAAATATTGCAATTTGATCATTTTGGTCTACCCATCAAATTCGCCCTAGTGTATTATTCCACAGATCTCTGAGGGCGTCCCACTTTGACCTAGTGCATTGGGAAACATGAAATTGCTTAAATTAGGGTTTTTGTAGTTCTGATTGGACCATAAAGTGTGCCCTAGGCCACTTGATCGTCTTCCCTTCATAGAGCATTTTTATGAGGTGGTGCATTGGGAAGTGTGAAACCCTGCATTCAAATTTGTGAAGTGTATTGAAGTGGTGATATTTATTGATATTGATTGGTAGATTGAATTAACTCCTTTCATGTGTCTTTAGTATCCATTGTTGACTCCATATAAGGCATTAATTTTAACTATAAGGCTTGTTGAAGGGTATTTGTAGGTGTGTTGGTGTTTGCAGGTGTCCTTCCTCCATTAGGGACTCTCCTTTGGGTTTAGGAGTTGCCTAAAGAAGTTGAGGAGTTAGGTTGTGGCGACTTTGGATATAGCCCCTTTCGTATGCTTACCATCACTAGCATAAGGCATACTTAATATATTTTAAAAGGGATGCTAGTTTGAGCAGTAACAAGCCTCATAGTGAGGTCATGGAAACCATTAATAGGTGTTAGAAATAGATATGGGTCTTGAGGCATTACATATGCTCGAGGGATAAAACCTTGGCCTTAGGCCCTAAAAGTAGCCTTTAGGCATCTAAGGAAAATAATGACACCTTGAACAACTATACAAAGACCTTCTTAGGGTATGTGTATCCTCAAATTGGGGATATCAATGATATTTGAGTGTTTTGAGAACAAGGAATGGGTCTTGAGGTCTTAGACATGGTTAGGGGAGGAAACTTGGGCCTCAATACGTAAAGGAAGACCCAATGCATATAGGGCCATATATATCATTTTTGTAGTTCTTCATATTAGATTCATCTTTAATTAATCTATGTTTGTCTTAGTGTTCTCTCATTGTATTCCTAAAGAGTATGCATGTGTTGTGTTCATGATGCTATAAATATCCATCACTCAAAAACGCCTTCACTCCATGTGATTGCCTTGCTTAAAAATGTTAGGCATGCCCACCTCAGTGTACCAAAGGTCAACATGGTAATCACGGTAATCAAATTCCCACTCTATCTAATTAGAATCCATTTGATATTGTCCTCTATTAACTTATTGAAGTACACTATTGGCCCCTCCATTCAGTGACTAACCCTCCCATGGCGTGTCTACATAATCTTGATGTCATCGTGGTGAAATGCCTAGATAACTCACTAATTCCTTTTGATTGATTCTAGTGGTTAGCGAAATTGTTCTACATAGCTTAGTTCATTCACTCAATGGATCACATGAAATCATTGTCAAATGGATTCCTTGGTCCTCCTAGCCAAGTGCATTCATCCATTGGAAAAATACCCACTTATCATGAAGTCAAAATGAACCAACTTTGTATGTAAAAAGGAAAATTAATAAAAAATTGATTGTTTGTCTTTGTGTAGATGATTTGATTTTATGGTAATAGTTATAGCATGATGCATGGATTTTCAAACAAGTGATGATGGAATATTTAATGCCCTGGAATGTTTTTTCAACGTTTTCTACCTTTCTTGTTCTTATTTCATTTCCATCTTGCAATTATATTCCACTATCTTATCTATATTTGATTTGTATGTTCATTGTAGTTGTTGTGTTTACATCTGCTTTAGCAAGATTTTAGTTAGTAAATTTTTGTTGTGTGTATTTACTTGTCTCTATTAGATTATGACAAGCAGATCTTGGGCCAAAAATGGTCTTCACATAGATTGCACAAGAGAAAACAAGGGAAGAATAATTGAAGAACAATATGATAAATATTCCATTAATTTAGTATTCACATTATGGGTGATTTATAATACAACATCAATGAATAAGTCGAATAACTACATGAATAGTTGAATCTACCAACCTAGACTGACTCTAGATCTAACTAGGAGTGAGAAAATCACCATAATAGCTAACTAGTGCAACTGCATATCACCAAAACAGTTACTAACCAGTTACAATCAGTTAACTGAAGGGGGTAGGTGAGAAAAGGCACCCATATTCCCATGAATCATGCAAACTGGCGCTAGACACACTATAAGTGATCTAATTGATGGGGATCGGAGCATAACTAAGGATAATTAATGACCTACTGGGGTGAATTGCTAAACACTGTTGGTGGCACTTTGAGTGGGTTACTATGAAATAGGGATTGATCCATGTAGCTCAAAAATGCATGCAGACAGGTGCAGTAAGTGGTAGATGTCCACTTGCCATGTCCCCCATGCATTGGTGAAGTGATGAGACCTCATAAGCAAGGGAAATTATACAAATAGACTTTATGTGGTAAAAGGAGACAGAGAGAGGACTAATAATAATACTAACACCCCCCTGTAATCCTAACTTGGACTACCTGGGCCTTGGTAACTAAGACCAAAGGTCACCCATTACAATCTAAATGCAAAAATTATTTGTCCATGAAAAAAATGAGGAAAAAGGCAAAACCGCATGGGGATAATACTTCCTAAAAAATGGACATGGCACATAATTTAAATGAATATCTTCACTCTATCTTTGTTCTTCACTTGAATAAGCTGGATGTACTACTACTTCTTGGTGAAAAACATTGTAGAGTTGTTGTAGAAGCCTTAATCATGTATCAGTTTTTCAATGTTGTGTAGACAAAAAGCATGAGGAGAAGCCCCTTGTAGCTCATCTTTTGGTGATGAAGGAGCATCATATGAATGCTTCTTGATGTGACAACATAAAATATCAGATATGAACATAAAATCCGAGATGGAAAAGAGATATGTGCAATCATCTTGTAACCAAAGAACATCAATGAAATCGACAGGCTCAATTTCTAGTGTATCTCCATAATGGTGAACTCGATCATGAACCTTTTTCCCAAACTGATGTGAAACCTTTTTAATTCTGTAATAGAGCTTATGAGGCTCTGATATATAAGAAAACAAGTTATATGGAGTAGAAAGCAACCAAGTATAGTGGCTCCAAAAACCGGTTGAGTCATAGTAGGAAAACTAGGTGCAACTAGTCTACATTGACAATTGGGCAAATCTGGTGAGCATAAGGATCTAAAATTCGACCTAATAAAGGTTATATCAAACCCAAATATTTTTAACAGCAACCCACTTATAGCCAACGATAAGGAAAACCAACCAATGACAGAAAACAAAGACATGACAACAACTTTCACCAGTGATACAATATAGGAAACCATGAAATTGTCTAATTTACCAACTAAGGAGTTTGGGAGTTGTAGGGTCTTCTAAGTAGAAAATGGATGGGACATAGGTGTCATAACCTGCTTCTTAGCCTGCAAATCATCTTCTAAATTAGAGAAAGAAGAATCTAAATGGATTTTGAAGGATTCAGATGAAGACAAGTAAAAAACTAGTGGTAAAAAACTAGTATTGAGAGGAGATGGCTCTAGGAGACTGATATGTATTTTTTCAAGGGGAGGCAAAGAGATTTATGATTCTGATATATCGGAATGATTATCAAAATCAAATACATCAAACACATACTTTATTCTAACAACCAAAGCATGAGCATCATTACCTATGAATTGCACAGTGTTACAGTGCCCATGGGGATTGACAGATTTTTCCCTTCTTGCAAAGTTTGGAACATCAATATTGTTTCTTCCGAGCAAGTGACTCGTGATGCCCATTTGATTTTTAAAGCAATAATTTTCATTAGGAGAAGATTTGCTGCAATAGGTACATTATGATCTTCCCTTCTTGTTGCTCTTCTTCTTGAAATCCTTCGTCAGTAGAGTTAGAACCTTCATCTTCAAAGTCTGACTTTGGCTTTTTCTCCTTCACTTTTAGCTTTCCTTTGGACTTGAGATTCTTGCTTCCAAGAGCAACAAGCGCATGATCCTTTGAGGTTTTGAGAGTCCCCATTTGAATCAACTTGACTTTCTCTTGTGTGAGAGAATCTATGAATGCATCCAAGGATGGAATCCTCCAATTTTGAACTACAAGCTTAGTAGCATAGAATGTTGACACAAAAACTAAGTATTCCGGACCCAGCTTTGATAGAATGGAGAGGATTAACTCATCTTATTCCTTCTCAATCCCACACTGCTTGAGCAAAAGTACTAGTGACTTAAAATTGGTGATGAATTCCTCAATGGTTTCGATTTCACTTGGTCTCAATGAGGTCAACTCATTTTCCAATAGATGTCCTCTAAGATCATTTTGCTTTCCGAAGAGGGATTCAAGTTTGATCCACACTTCATTAGGGCCTACCAAGCCATCCAGATGGAAAAGAAGTTCTGGAGAGAGAGAGAGAGAGATCAAGACATAAGCTTCATCCTTCATGTTATGCCACCTTGCTTTCTCAACAACTACATTAGGCTCAATTTCTAAGGCCATAGTAACTCTGTAGAGACCTTTGCTGCACAATAGTATCTCAATCTTGGCTTTCCATTCATGATAATGGAAGGAAGTCAAGGTTACTATCTTAGATAGATCCATGCTCTGCTGATGCACTTTTGGTGAGAGAATTGAATACCTGCACAAAACTAGAAAGAGAATTTTTGTAAGATGAATCAACCTCTATTTCGACAAAGAGCACATTTTCAGAGTTCGTCACACTTGCAGAGACTTATCTGAACAAAATCTAGAGTTAACAAAGCAAATATTGCAGGATTTATGTGGAAACTCAACTGCTTCTGGTGCATCAATGGAAATATTTGAGGGAGATTTGAATGGCTTGACCAGGTTCTGATACCATATTAGATTCTAACAGGCAAAACTTGGGCCAAAAAATGGTCTTCACATAGATTGCACAAGAGAAAATAAGAGAAAAATAATTGAAGAACAATATGAGAAATCTTCCATTAATTTAGTATTCACATTATTGGTGAATATATAATACAACATCGATAAATAATTTGAATAACTACTCACGTAGTTGAATCTACCAACCTAGACTGACTCTAGAGCTAACTAGGAGTGAGAAAATCACCATAATAGCTAACTAGTGCAACTGCAAATTACCAAAACAATTAATAACCAGTTACAATAAATTACAATCAGTTAACTGAAGGGTGTAGGTGAGCAAAGGCACCCATATTCCCATGAATCATGCAAACTGGCGCTAGAGACATTGGAAGTGATCTAACTAATGGGGATCAGAGCACAACTGATGATAATTAATGACCTACTGGGGTGAACTATTGGACACTGCTGGTGGCACCCCGAGTGGGTTCCTATAAAATAGGGATTGATCCCTGGAGCTCCAAAATGCATGCAGACATGTCTAGTAAGTGGCAGATGTCCACTAGTAATGTCCCCATGCACTAGTGAAGTGAAATTAAACAAATAGACTTTATGTGGTAAAATGAGACAAAAAGAGGATTAATAATAACCCTAATAATATCTTCACAAGACAATAACCCTTTTCATGAACTAGCCAAGACATTAAAGATAGACATAAGGCAATACTAAGAATATGTGTTTAATACATGTAAAATGGTCATAAAGCAATTACCTTCCTAATAAACTAACCCCAATATTAAGTAGTAAATACTACATATTAATTGTAATCTTGTCATATATACATTTTATATCATAATAACACATTGACTAAAACAACTAGAACATATAAATTATATTACCTAATGCTGATATAATGAACTTAACCCCTAAAAATACATGTGTGTTTTGTATGGAGAAGTCATATGTTCAAGAGGGAGTCAAGGTATGTAAACCTCACATAAATTTAGAGTATTATTATTATTTATATTATTAGTAAATGTCGCAAGGCAACAAGTCAATCATTGCCATATCTTCTATATTAGAAGCAGAAATATGATTTTGGGACTTATTGATTCCCAAAACGTTTTCTCCATTGCAGCCCGCGCTTGTGAAGATCGATGAGCTGCAGCCAGGGACTCCGGGCATATGCTTTTCTGCCAGATGGCAGTATTAATAACAGGATAGTGATATTGAAGCTCAAACTAATCACAATCCCAGCGGCAGTGGAAATGTAGGTGGCGGAGGCAGTGGCAATGTTGTCAGCCTTGGCAGTGGCAGTGGATCAGAGGAGATCAGGGACGCTCTGACAATGACAACAGAGAGAACTTAGGGCAAGCAGGTTGGGCACCTGCAAAGCGGTATACAAATGAGGTTAGGGACCATGAAACTATGAATTCAGCAATGAATTAGGCAACCTACCTTGGAATTTTCAGTTGTTTTTCCTCAACAGACAGTTGATGTAGAATGTATGATGTACTCTGCTTTGTTCATTGATGGAATATAAGATGCCCTTTCCAAAATATTTTGCCCTTGTTTTGTCTTGAATCAGGTATACAAACGAGGTGAGGGACTATGAAACTATGAATTCAGCAATGAATTAGGCCACCTATCTTGGAATTTTCAGTTGTTTTTCCTCAACAGACACTTGATGTAGATTGTATGATGTACTCTGTTTTGTTCATTGATGGAATATAAGATGCCTTTTCCAAAATATTTTGCCTTTGTTTTGTCTTGAATCAGGTTTTAGTTCACCAAGAGGAGTGCCAGAATTTGCTAGTCTCTTGTGTGTGGTTAATGTGTAGCTGTTAGACTAAATGTTTGATTACTATCTTTGCTATGTATTTTTCACGGCATAATTATATTTGTGTATACTCCTGAAAGGTCCCTTTAGTTAGTTTGGAAGTCTAGGGTATCTGATTGATTCTTCTCTTTACGAAATAAATAGTTGGATAAATGTTTGACTGTTCTCTCTCGTTTCACACACCCGGACTGTGCAGGCTAGGTGATTGGTCCAATTCCTATTAAAATAGAGCTAGTATCGTGGCCCTGGCCATTCTACATTTTACAGATGTACTTCCTTTCAATCTGAGCAACTAGATTTTGAAAGACAAGTGAGCTTTCTCGTTTGGTATTTATAAGCATAACCCTCTTTAAAACCTGCATTTTGGTTAGATATAAGGCCTTTAAAATACCCCATGCACCCTTCAGAAAAGGAATCAGTTAATTTCTATTTTTCATTATATAATCTTTGGATAAAATGTTGAATTTCTTTGAACTAAAGTAATCAATTTTCTTCCTTCTATTTCAGATAAACTATGCAACCTTAATATTTGCCTCTGTTAGGAAAGATATGATTCACGTTGCCATACTGATTTTTCTCAGATTGGATTGCTAAGCTATTATACAATTACTTGGGGAGCCTCTGCTCATAAAGCACAACTGACAGATGTGGATTATAGTATTAAAAGCTTGTCAAGTGCTGATATTGCCTTTAATGTGTTCAATGCCTTGGGAAGCATTGCCTTTGCTTATGCAAGACACGATGTAGTTTCTTGAGAAGCGAATGGCTTGTTGCAATTGGCAATATGATGGTGGTGGTCAATGTGATTAGAGTTTATGAGGTATTTGGCTAAAATGTTGAATTTCCTGGAATTGAAGTAATTATGAGAATAAGAGAAGAAAGATGCCACACCAATATTGTGTTGATTGTTCTATCAATACAATTTTACACATATAAATACATGAAGGCTTTGCATCAATATAAATACACCACCTTATCTCAATCATAACAACTTGAGAGAATATCTCAACCACATACTAAATTAGGAGCTAGTCTAGCTCTCATCCAACAACCTCCTAAAACCACTCAAGAAGGCTATTCACATAGGCACTACTTTTTATTTTTTTCTAGGGAATTATTCTGCGGAAAACCTTGTGGCATTTCCCCTCATTTCGAGGATGGTACCAAGGGTAAACCCTAGATTCTTTAGGGCACATGGGCAAGTCAATAACAAGGCCTGAGGCCATTGCAGCATTATACTCTTTATGCTCTCAACATGTCACTTACGAGAATAGAACCTGGGTGCGGAGGATAATGCTCCATTCCACAACTACTTGGGCTAGACCTAATTGACAAAGGCACTCTATACTTGTGACAATAATCACTACTGTAATACCCCGGTTTTGACCCCATGGTATTAAAATTGTACATGATGTGAATACTGTTATTAAATCATGGCAAGGAGCTCAAGGCCAAAGCCCTGCCATTGATTTGGTGTTTTGTGTATCGACGATCAAGGTTGATGCCGATGGTTATGGTGCTAGTTAGGCACAGTATAGTTTGAGACATCACGTAAATATGCAATTTAATAAAATACCACAACTAGCTATGCACTGCAACGAAAGAGATGGGGGCATGATTTCACAAGGAATAGGGAAGGGAATTGGTCAAACCCTTGAGCCATAGGGTGAGGCCAGATGTCGAGGGGAGAACCCGTAAACCCTCAGCTAACTTTTTGTCCTCTGCGCTCAATCATTCAATTCTTCCAGAAGAGCATTTGAGGCAGTTAATGCCTTGGGCCGAGCGAGGCATGGCAGTCGGTTTCGTGACTGAGCTAGCCTGCAGTCTGAGCAAACCTGCAGCCAGGGGGAAGCAACATTTTTGCTTCGAAAGCAAGTAATCACGTGAATGCGTGCCCAGTCCGTCATTCTTGGTCGCCCAGAACACTTTTGGTCATTCTTCCATTCCATTCCATTATGTTATTTACTATCCTGAGTCGTGGAACGTTGGTTCAACAGTGTTACCCTCATTCACGCAGAGTTCTTCCTCCTCGCGCAGCGAGAGCTAGCAGAGTAGTGTTTTTCTATGTTATAGAGTGGTATGGAACCCTGGTCTCTTGTGTACAAGTGAAACCTTGTTTCTCCTGTGTTACAGAGTGGCATAGAACCCTGGTTGTCCGTGTTACAGAGTGGAGCCCTATGTTGCTGTGTCTCCTTGTGGTTTGTAGTTATGTGTGCCCTGGTTTGGGTCTGAACTGTATGCAAGACTTAGGGGTGGAAGAAACGTCGAATTGGCTTGATAAACCTAGTGAAGAGAGGAACCTCACAAAAAGATAAGAGTGACTGGTGAATCTTCTATGCACATCCTGAAGAGTACTGGAAGGAAAGGTATAGCTCGAGGGACTGTGTAGCAGAGAAGGGGATGCTTTCTTGTGTTGGGTGTGTAAGTATTGTGGATGCCAGGCCAGATAGATCTTGTGGAGGTGTCCCTAGCTTTGTGAATGAGCCACTAGCTTAGCCATTCTATCTTTCCATTGCCTTAGTAGCCTGATAAACCCAAACGTAGATTGGCTTGGCTGACAGCCTGATAAACCCAATGGTATATTGGCTTGGCTGAGAAGCCTGGTAAACCCAATCGTATATTGGCTTGGCTAAGTAGCCTGATAAACCCAACTGTGTGTTGGCTTGGCTGTGTCTTGATGTGCATTTGGCCATGTGTGATCCTTGGCTGGACAACCTGATAAACCCAACTGTTAGCTGGCTTGGCTGAGTAGCCTGATAAACCCAACAGTGAGATGGCTTGGCTGAGTAGCCTAATAAACCCGTCTGTTAGTTGGCTTGGCTGGTCCTCAATGTGAATGTTGGCTTGACTGCCTGCAGTCTGATAAACCCAACTGCTAGCTGGCTTAGCTGAGTAGCTTGATAAACCCATCAGTGTATTGGCTTGTTTGCCTCCAGCCTGATAAACCCATCAGTGTATTGGCTTGTTTGCTTGTAGCTTGATAGACCCAATTGTGTATTGGCTTGGCTGGATAGTTAGATAAACCCAACTGTAGGTTGGCTTGACTGTGTTTGATATGTTTTGGCTATGTGTGAGCTTGCTGTTCCCTAGTTCCTTGTGGAAATCATGCCCAGTTCGGGGGTGGCAGTTGTGTTGAGAGATTGATGAACACAACTGGTCTATGGTTGGGTGGAACGTTGCAACGACATAGCTAGTTGCGGGACAACTTCATCTTCAAGATAAGTATTCTCTGTTGTATTATTTCTGCAATGTATTTGCTTATGAATGTACTAAATATGTTGAATGCTTATTAAAGATTTAAGTAAAGTTTACTGCTGTTAAATGTCCTTGCATTTTGCATCCGTATATGCCCTGTATTTTCCACTGCTTTTTGCTTAGGATCATGGAGGTTAGATACCTGGCCAAAGAGTCAAAATGCGGTTATCTTAAGGTAAGATGTGTTTTTCCGCACTCTGGGATCCGCATGCGGAAAGCGGAAGTTGAAAGGAGGAAAATGGGGAAAAAGACAATGTGAAGTGTAGATTTCCGCACCCCGAGCCCGCTGCAGAAGGCGGAAGGTGGAAATCGACAAAACATAAAAAGGTTTAGGCAAAGAGTTGGTTTTCCGCACCCCGGTGTCGGCCTGCGGAAAGTGGAAAGTGGAAAGCGGAAAAGCGGAAAAAGGCCGAAAATTCTAAGGAAAAATGTGTTTCTGCATCGCGGAATCCGCTGTGGAAGGCGGAAGGCGAGAGGCGGAAGTCGGAAAGCAGAAAAAGAAGTATGGCAAAATGTTGGTTTTTCGCGATTCGAAGTCCACAGCGGAATGCAGAAGGCAAAATGTGGTTAAATGATTTCGTTGTATTTTTAAGTTTCCGATTCTCGAAGTCCGCAACGGAAGGCGGAATGTGGTTAAATGATTCTGTCTTATTTTAAGTTTCGATTCTCGAAGTCCGCAGCTGAAGGCGGGAAGCGGAATGTGGTTAAATGACTCCGTCGTATTTTAAGTTCCGCTACTCGAAATTTCGCTTGAAAAGAGGAAAGCGGAAAGGTAGGAAATCACAGTGGCGTTTTGTAGAGTTTTGTCTACTGCAAGCCGCATTGTGGAATGCGAAAGGCGGAAGGTGAAAAAGTCAGGTTTAGTGCAGAAATGACTTTTCTGGCTACAAAATGGATCTGTGAGCTGCCAAAACAAATAATACAGTGGTCTTTAAGCCTAAGAATGAATGTTAAAGGATGATCACGACCCATGACTATGTCTAGAGAGAAAGAAATAATAAATTTTAAATTATTATGCATATCAGTTAGGTGTATGGGCATGTGGGTACATGGACATCGTGGTATTAGAGCGAGCAGTAACAGTCTCGTTTTCTTCCTTATATGCTGATGTAGAGGGGAGGGGACGTGACAGTGTGGTATCAGAGCAGTTGTGGTCGCGTTTCTCCTCCCTAGGACAGGAGGGGACATGACATTGTGGTATCAGAGTAGTCGTGGTCGCGTTTCTTTTCCCTAGGGCAGGAGGGGATATGACATTGTGGTATCAAAGCAGTTGTGGTTGCGTTTCTCCTCCCTATGGTGGGAGGAGATGTGACATTGTGGTATCAAAGCTATTGGTTACAACATTGGTCCTAGATGGGCCAAGTGAATAGTTTTCAGAGCTATTTGTTACAACATTGGGCCTAGATGGGCCAAGTGAATAGTTCTCAGAGCTATTGGTTACAACATTGGGCCTAGATGGGCCAAGTGAATATTTATCAGAGCTATTAGTTTCAACATTGGGCCTAAATGGGCTAAGTTAAATATTTTTGCAGAGAGAACTGCAGTGAATAGTCGGTAAGTGGTTTTTAAATTCTGAGATTGTCACGTAGCTAACAATGGTTTTATTAACACATTTTGTAGAGTCATAGTGTAGTTGGAAAAGTTGGTTTTGGCTCGACCATGAGAATCAACAGCATGAATGATGCACAGGATCCCTATGATCTCGAAGCGAATGCTATGGGAGAAAACATTCGAGTTGAGAATGCTAAAACAAAATCTAATGGGAGAAGATATCAAGAGACTCCCCCAGATATTGCAGCCACCATGAGGAGCCTAAGGGTGGAGTTGCAAAGTTACAGAGAAGATAATGAAAGAATGATTAAAGCTCAGGAAGAACAGAATTAGTTGAAAGCAACCATGCTGCAGAGTTTGACAAACATCCAAAGGCAGATAAATTCTGGGCATCAGGCAGTAAATTCGGAAGAAAGTAGGAGCAGTGCCAGAAGAAGAAAAAGGTCTTCTAGTGGATCATCTGACTCTGAAGGATCCACTGGGGGTTCAAGCTCCTCATCTCACAGGAATAAGAGAAAGAGGCATTACCAAAACAGTTCATGTGATGAATTTAAGAAGGCAAGACCTCCTACCTTTAATGGTGAGGTAAAATCTGGTCAAGAAGCTGAAGCTTGGCTTCTTGGGATGAAAAAGTATTTCCAAGTCCAAGACTACTCGGTAAATATGAAGGCAAGGGTAGCCATCTTCAATCTGAATGGAAGAGCATCTATATGGTGGGAGCACCTCAAGCAAGTGAAGAAGATCAATGACAGAAAGATTGTGTGGAAACAATTCAAGAAATATTTCAAGCAGAATTACCTCTCTGATAGGTACTATGATGATAAGATCAAAGAATTCCATGAGTTGAAATTGGGATAGTTGACCATGGAAGAATATGCAAACAAAATCTTGGAGCTGTTGAGGTATGTTAGATACATCAGGGATGATAAAATGAAAATTCAACGTTTTCTGAGTGGGCTACCTTAGTCATATAAGGACAGGATTGAGTTTGATGAACCTCGAACTCTAGAAGAGGCTATAAGGAAGGCCAAGTATTGCTACGATTAGAACAAAAGCAAACCTGATTTCCTCAAGGCATGGAAGGACAAGAAGAATGAAAAGTTTGACCAAAGGAAGAAAGGTTTCAAACCTTCTCACTTCCGAAATCAACAAAGGCAGCCATCACAAGCTGTGACTAAGCTAGCCAGAATGATGGGAGAAAAGCCAAGAGATCCAAAGGATCCAAGAGAACCACTCCAATGTCGGGGATGTGGAGGAAGCCATATGCGCTGAAACTGTCTGCATGAGAATGGGTATGTAAGGCAAGCTCACAACATCAAAGGAGCTGAAACGGTGGGTCAAGTAGCAAGGACTGTCCCTAGAATTTACGCAATCCTAGAGGATCACCAGGAAGATCACCAGTCAACGGTGGTTGAAGTTGAAGGTAAGATTGCTGAGCAATCTGTTTTTGTTTTGATTGACCCTGGATCTACTCACAGTTATATCACTCCTAGAATTGTTGAGATTTGTGCTTTTAAGAAATTAAAACATAGCAAATCATGGTTAGTTCCACTAGCCACTGGAACCAAGAGAAAAGTTAGCGAAGTGGTAGACAAATGTCCATTAGTCATGGATGGGTTAGTCACCTATGCAGACTTGAATGTTCTACCCCTTGGTTCCTATGATATTCTCACTGGAATGGACTGGTTAGAAGCACACAATATAAAACTTGACTGCTACAATAAGACTTTTGAATGCATGGATGAAGAAGGAAACCCAAGGGTTGTAAGAGGCATTCCAAAGGTGATTTCTGTTAGGCAGATTTCGACAATGCAGCTGAAGAACTTCTGTAGGAAAGGTTGTAGATTGTATACAACCCATGTTTTGGAGGCAACGAAGAATGAAACTCCTAGGTTGGAGGACTTTCATGTATTGCAAGAATTCAGGGATGTTTTCCTTGATGAGATTCCAAGACTTCTTCCAACGAGAGACATTGATTTTACAATTGACCTTGTGCCTGGAGTAGCACCGGTGTCCAAGACACCCTACAGGATGAGCACACCAGAATTGCTAGAGCTGAAAATGCAACTGCAAGAGTTGTTGGAAAAGAAGTATATCAGGCCGAGTGTGTCCCCGTGGGGAGCACCAGTTCTGTTTGTGAAAAAGAAAGATGGGACACTCAGGTTATGTATTGATTATAGACAGTTGAACAAGGTTACTGTGAAAAATAAATACCCTTTACCTTGAATTGATGACCTTTTTTATCAAATGATAGGAGCAAAGCAGTGTTGCCAGAGCGTGGAAGCGAAGCGGGTGTGGGTGCGCGGAAGCGTGTTTTTCAAAAAATGGCCGGAAGCGAAGCGTGGTCGGAAGCGTTTTTATATATATATATTCAAAAGAAAACATGTAGAATGTCAAACTAGATGCAAAATTTATGAAACATGTATGTTTGTGATACTTCCAATATATGAAATGCCATCTAGATTCCATATTATCCATCATTCCATCCATACTACGTAGTAAATTAATGAATAATCATTCAAGCATCAACCATCTAGCTGCTAACAATTACAAAATACAAAGTAACAAATTGAAATACATTTTACAAATACAAATAGAAACCATATAAATTCTAGCAATTACAAACATAAAAACTTTAGAACCATATAATAGGGAAGTACATCATTAACTTATGGAATGAAAAAGGTTATCCACCAATTGTCAACATGAGCCATGGCCAAATAGTTTTGTTTACAAAAATTGGCTATTTGCATAAGTACTACAGT
>LPNX011177798.1:0-92580 GCA_001517045.1 Pseudotsuga menziesii | reverse complement strand
GGGGGGGGGAAGCTTCGGCAACCCTGGAGCAAAGGTATTTTCCAAGATTGACTTGAGGTCTGGTTACCATCAGATAAGAATCAAAGATGAAGATATTTATAAGACAACCTTTAGAAGGTATGGACGCTATGAGTTTGTAGTGGTACCATTCAGTTTCACAAATGCACCAACTACATTCATGTGTCTCATGATTAGTGTTTTCAACAAGTATCTAGACAAGTTTGTTCTTGTCTTCCTCGATGACATTCTTATTTATTCTAAGGTTGAAGAAGAGCATGAAGAACATTTGAGAATGGTATTGAAATTGCTAAGGGAGCATAAGCTGTATGCAAAGTTGAGCAAATGTGACTTTTACAAAGATAAAATTCATTATTTGGTCACATTATCTTAGGTGAAGGAATATTTGTGGACCTTGAGAAGATTGAGGCCATTATGAATTGGCCAACCCCAAGAAATGTGACAGATGTGAGATCTTTCATGAGACTTGCAGGAGACTACAGGAGGTTTATTGAAGGATTCTTGAAGGTTGCACATTTAATCACTTCTTTGCAAAAGAAGGGGATAAAGTTTGAATGGACACCACGATGTGAAGAAAGCTTCTAGCAGTTGAAGAATATTCTTACAAGTGCACCAATTCTGAAAATTGCAGACTCAGAAAAAGACGTTGTGGTGTGTACTGATGCATGCAATCAAGGACTTGGAGGAGTTCTTATGCAAGACAACCACTTGGTATACTATGAGTCCAAAAAGTTGAAGGAGCATGAGAAGAACTATGTTATTCATGACTTAGAACTTGCAACCATAGTACATGCTCTCAAGATGTGGAGACATTACTTAATGGGAAGAAAATTTGATCCAAGGACAGGCCATTGTGGTCTGAAATACTTGTCTGATCAACCAACTCTAAATGCTAGGCAAGCTAGATGGCTGGAGTTTTTGTGAGTTTTTGTGTGAGTTTGATTTTGAAATCAAACACATAAAAGGAAAAGAAAATAAGGTGGCCGATGCACTCAACATGAAGGTCAATGAAATGCATGTTCATGATTTAGAACTTGCAACCATAGTACATGCTCTCAAGATGTGGAGACATTACTTAATGGGAAGAAAATTTGATCTAAGGACAGACCATTGTGGTCTGAAATACTTGTCTGATCAACCAACTCTAAATGCTAGGCAAGCTAGATGGCTGGAGTTTTTGTGTGAGTTTGATTTTGAAATCAAACACATAAAAGGAAAAGAAAATAAGGTGGCTGATGCACTCAACAGGAAGGTGCATGAAATGCATGTGGCATCTCTTAGTACTTGCCAACCAGATTTGAGACAACATATTATTAATCATATTGCTGAGGTGAAATGTATGTGCAGATAAAGGACAAGTTGTAGCAGCAAAGCCTTGATAAGAAGTATGAGGGATATAAATTGGAAGAAGACGAACTTCTTACTTATAGGAACATAATTTATATTCCAAATGTAGCAAACTTGAGGAGAATTGTTATGGATGAGATCCATCAATCTCCATATTCTGGTCACCCAGGATATCATAAAACAATTTCTACAACCAGAAAGCAGTATTTTTGGCCAGGAATGAAAAAGGACATTGCTGAGTATATTTCTAAGTGCATGAAATGTCAGCAGGTGAAGGTTGAGCATCAACAACCAGCAAGTTTATTGCAACCTTTGCCAGTTCCGGAATGGAAATGGGAAGTTATTTCCATGGATTTTATTACAGGATTGCCGATGACTGTGAGACAACATGATTCCATCATGGTTGTGATGGACAAGTTGACAAAAGCATCACATTTTATATCAGTTAAGTCCACGTATAAGGTTGATGCCATTGCAAAGATCTTCATGAAAAAGATTTTTCAGATTGCATGCAATGCCTAAGGCAATGATTTTTGACAGAGATACCAGGTTCACTTCCAAATTTTGGAAGGGTTTGTTTGCAGATTTGGGTACAAAGCTGAACTTTAGCACCGCCTACCATCCTCAGACTTATGGACAAACAAAGAGAGTGAATTAGGTGCTTGAAGACATGCTTCGCATGTATGTGATGGACAAACCATCCAAGTGGGAGGATTATTTACACTTAGTAGAGTTTGATAATAATTGACAACAAGCATCATTGGGAATGAGTCCATATGAAGCTCTGTATGGAAGAAGGTGTAGGACACCAGTGACTTGGGATAATGTAGTGAACAGGATTGTGCTTGGTTCAGAATTGCTCAAAGAAATGGAGCAAGAGGTTGCAAAAATCAGGCAGAACCTAAAAGCAGCCCAAGATAGACAAAAGAGCTATGCAGATAAGCATAGAGTGTGTAGGGAGTTCAGTATTGGGGATCATGTTTACCTTAGAGTGAGGCCAAAGAAGAGTTCCTTGAAGCTTGGAAGTTGTGCCAAGCTGTCACCTAGATATTGTGGGCCTTTTGAAGTGCTTGGAAGAATAGGGCCAATTGCATATAGACCTGCATTGCCTGTTAGCACTAGAGCTCATAATGTTTTTCATGTTTCTTTGCTTAAGAAATATATACATGATCCTAACCATGTGATTAATTGGCGTGTGATCTAGGTGGAACCCGAGGGAGAGTTCCAACCCGAGCCATTGCGCATCCTCGACAAGAAGGTCACAGTGCTCTAGAATTGAGCTGTTGGATAGGTAAAGATGCAGTGGAAGCACTATGATCATGATGAGGTTACATGGGAGCCGAAGGATGCCATGCGATTGGCACATCCATTTTTGTTCAATTTTGCAGAGCACTGAGGACAGTGCTAATGTAAGGGGGAGGGGAATGTAATACCTCGGTTTTGACCCCATGGTATCAAAATTGTACATGATGTAAATACTGTTATTAAATCATGGCAAGGAGCTCAAGGCCAAGGCCTTGCCATCGATTTGGTGTTTTGTGTATCGACGATGAAGGTTAATGCCGATGGTTATGGTGTTAATCAAGCACAGTATAGTTTGAGACATCATGTAAATATGCAATTTAATAAAATACCACAACCAATGATGCACTGCAACGAAAGAGATGGGGGAATAATTTCACAAGGAATAGGGAGGGCAGCTGGTCAAACCCCTGAGCCATAGGGTGAGGCCAGATCTCGAGGGGAGAACCCCCCTCAGCTACCTTTATGTCCTTTGCACTTAATCATTCAATTCTTCCAGAGAGCGGTTGAGGCAGTTAATGCCTTGGGAAGAGCGAGGCATGGCAGTCGGTTTCATGACTGAGCCAGCTTGTAGTCTAAGCAAACCTGCAGCCTGGGGGAAGCCGCACTTGCTTCGGAAGCAAGTAATCACATGAATGTGTGCCCAGTCCGTCATTCTTGCATCACCCAAAACGCTTTTGGTCATTCTTCCATTCCATTCCATTATGTTATTCACTATCCTGAGTCGCAGAACGTTGGTTCAGTAGTGTTACCCTCATTCACGCAGAGTTCTTCCTCCTCGCATAGCGAGAGCTAGCAGAGTATTGCTACGCATTCTTGTAGTGTTTTTCTGTGTTACAGAGTGGTATGGAACCCCAGTCTCTTGTGTACAAGTGAAACCTTGTTTCTCCTATGTTACACAGTGGTATGGAACCTTGGTTGTCCGTGTTGCAGAGTGGAGCCCTGTGTTGCTATGTCTCCTTGTGGTTTGCTGTTATGTGTGCCTTGGTTTGGGTCTAAACTGTATGCAAGACTTAGGAGTGGAAGAGACGTCGAATTGGCTTGATAAACTCAGTGAAGAGAGGAACCTCACAAAAAGATAAGAGTGGCTGGTGAATCTTCTATGCACATCCTGAAGAGCACTGGAAGGGAAGGTATAGCCCAAGGGGCTGTGTAGCAGAGAAGGGGATACTTCCTTGTGTTGGGTGTGTAGGTATTGTGGATGCCAGGCCAGATAGATCATGTGTAGGTGTTCCTAGCTCCGTGAATGAGCCACTAGCTTAGCCATTCTACCTTTCCACTGCCTTAGCAGCCTGTTAAACCCAAAAGGTGATTGGCTTGGCTGATAGCCTGATAAACCCAATGGTATATTGGCTTGGATGGGCAGCCTGATAAACCCAATCCTATATTGGCTTGGCTGAGTAGCCGGATAAACCCAACGGTGTGTTGGCTTTGCTGTGTCTTGATGTGCATTTGGCCATGTATGATCCTTGGCTGGACAGCTTGATAAACCCAACTGTTAGCTGGCTTGGTTGAGTAGCTTGATAAACATAAAAGTGAGATGGCTTGGCTGAGTAGCCTGATAAACTTGTCTGTTAGTTGGCTTGGCTGGTCCTCAATGTGAATGTTGGCTTGACCGCCTGCAGTCTAATAAACCTAACTGTTAGCTGGCTTGGTTGAGTAGCTTGATAAAACCAACAGTGTATTGGTTTGTTTGCTTGCAACCTGATAAACCCAATTGTGTATTGGCTTGGCTGGATAATCTGATAAACCCAACTGTAGGTTGGCTTGACTGTGTTTGATATGTCCTGGCTATGTGTGAGCCTGCTATTCCCTAGTTCCTTGTGGAAATCATGCCCATCTCGGGGGTGGAAGTTGTGTTGAGAGATTGACGAACACAATTGGCCTATGGTTGGGTAGAACGTTGCAGTGACATAGCTAGTTGCGGGACAACTTCATCTTCAAGATAAGTATCTTTTGTTGTATTATTTCTGCAATGTATTTGCTTATGAATGTACTGAATATGTTGAATGCTTATTAAAGATTTAAGTAGATTTTACTGCTGTTAAATGTCCCTGCATTTTGCATCTGTATATGCCTTGTACTTTCCACTACATTTTGCTTATGATCATGGAGGTTGGATACCTGGCCAAAGAGTCAAAATGCGGCTATCTTAAGGTAAGATGTGTTTTCCTGCACTCCAGGATCCGCCAGCGGAAGGCGGAAGTCGGAAGGAGGAAGGAAGAAAATGGGGAAAAAGACAAGGTAAAGTGTAGATTTTTGCACCCCGAGCCCGCTACGGAAGGCGGAAGGTGGAAATAAAAAAAACAGAAAAAGGTGAAGGCAAAAAGTTGGTTTTCCGCACCTGTTATTGGCTCGCTGAAATTGGAAAGCCAAAAGTCGGAAAGCGGAAAAGGTTGAAAAGTTCTTAGGAAAAATGTGTTTTCCGTATCTCGAAATCCGCTGCAAAAGGCGGAAGGCAGGAGGCGGAAGTTGGAAAGCAAAAAAAGAAGTATGGCAAAATGTTAGTTTCCGTGATCCAAAGTCCGCAGCAGAATGCAGAAGGCGAAATGTGGTTAAATGATTCCATCGTATTTTTAAGTTTCTAATTCCCAAAGTTTGCAGTGGAAGGCGAAAGGCGGAAGGCGGAATGTGGTTAAATGATTTTGTCGTATTTTAAGTTCCGATTCTTGAAGTCTGCAGCAGAAGGCAGGAAACGGAATGCGGAAGGTGGGAAGCAGAATGCAGAAGGTGGAATGTGGTTAAATGACTTCGTCGTATTTTAAGTTCCGATACCCGGAGCACGCAACGGAAAGGCAAGAAATCACATTGGCGTTTTGTAGAGTTTCGTCTGCCGCAAGTCACATTGCGGAAGGCAGAAAAGTCAGGTTTAGTGCGAAATTGACTTTTCTGGCTACAAAATGGATTTGTGAGCTGCGGAACGACTGTTACAATGCTATTTAAGCCTAAGAATGAATGTTAAAGGATGATCATGACCCATGACTATGTCTAAGAGAAAAAAATAATAAATTTTAAATTATTATGCATATCAGTCAAGTGTATGGGCATGTGGGTACATGGACATCGTGGTATCAGAGAGAGCAGTAACAGTCCCCTTTCCTCCCTTATATGCTGATGTAGAGGGGAGGGGATGTGACAATGTGGTATCAGAGCAGTTGTGGTCGCTTTTCTCCTCCTTAGATCGAGAGGGGACGTGACATTGTGGTATCAGAGCAGCTGTGGTCGCGTTTCTCCTCTCTAGAGCGAGAGGGGACGTGACAACTACAATAACAAACTGTGTGGTTAAATAGTAGCACGAAAGACAAGTATCAATTAACTATTCTAATACTCCCCCTCAATGGGTACTTGTCTTGTCTAGTGAAATATTCATTATTATCTAATCTACTGCAACAAATGCTTCATCAAATCTTGAAGATGATATCACACTACAAATTCTTCGTTTGGTCTAACTTGGTATTTGTATCTCGTACCTTGAACATAGAGTCTCCATTAAATTGTTAAATTCTATATAAAGGAACAATCATCCATTGAAATATATGGGTATCCAATCACTGCAACTATCGGTCTAGTAGGAAGTCTTTCACGTACATGGTTCCTTCAACTCCTTGATGAACTCCCCTTGAATGTGCAAGCAACTTCACCAACGATTTCCAGCTAAGTTGTGCAATTGATGCACCTTGCTCTCTACTGACATATATTCCTTGAATCATACTTAATTCTCACACACATGGTCAAACATCACCCAGAGTCTACAACCATTGAATGGTTCACCCAACGCACAAGTGTTAACAACTCCTTATACTTGTGATTGTAAACAACCTTTCCTTTAGGGGAACTCAACAATAAACATCAAACCTCCAATCATGAGTTTAATGTCACACAACTAGTGTTGAATATCAGGCCATGAGTCTAATGCAAGATTACCAAACCAAGGGTATGCATACATGAATAGGACTTACAGTTGTATGCCTTGTTACATTACACAAATTTTAAACCTTTCCCTAAATACCATTGGACCATAACACTTTTCTTTGTTGATTTATTCTTCCTTTTGTTTCTTTGAAGTCATGCACATAATGTGTCTTTATCTTTGCCATCAATGGTCTGTAACCTACAAAGCAAATTTGTCCAATATTGAAGTGCCTAATTCCAACATGAACAAAACCTTGCAACATTATGTTGGGCAACTCAATGTTATTTTTTGCCACAGATCACTTTCTGAGAGCAATTCAATGTTTTGACTTTTTTTCTCGACAATTGAGAGCTACTCCCTGTTTGAGGTATCCCCTCTTACACTCCTCTCATTTACAACTTAATCAAAACAAATAAAAGGGCAATGCACAATGTCCCTTCCCTAGACATATTTCAATCCTTACAACTCGGGCTCACCCTTAGTCTGTACTAGCTCTCTTGCTACATTACAATGACAACCAACTATTTCTCATGTGGCCAATCACTTTTACTTCCTCACAACCACTTTCTTAATGACCTCTAACTGACCTCTTACTATAAACTTGGTAACTTTAGACCTTCCATTAGAACTGAGGGTGTCGAGTAACACTGATCATGCGCCTCCAACTTCTCAAGATAACAACTTATGCCTATTTGTTTCTCTAGAGTCATGTGTTGGACATATCTCGCACACTGAGAGGGGGGGTGAACATTGTGTATAACATTTGTTACTTTTTCAATGTTTACAATCATCAGTGGCTTATTCATTATTATGTAGAGTACGTTATTATCATTATATCAACAATTATAGCTCATAATCACATAGGAAGCATAGCAAAACACGATACACAAGATTTTTACGTGGAAACCCAAGTCCTGGGAGAAAAACCATGGAAGCCTTTACAATAGTTTTCGAACAACAATTAGAAGGAGGCAACAACCCCCTTGTTACAATGACTTCAATTCTCCAGCTACAACTGGAAGGAGGCTACAATCCCTTGGTTTACAGGCTACAACCTAAAGGAAGCCCTAGCTCCCTGGATTTCCATGCCCTGTCCTGCCACCCTGATATGAAGATAGAAATTGTTGAACCACGACTGCATTGATCTTGCGAACCTGCTAATCAACACTTGTACTACACTGCACCACACTGCACAACCACTGTCACTACTGACCACTGCTCATCAATTGTTACCGCTGACCACTGCTCATCAATTTTTACTGCTGACCACTACTCATCAACTGTCACTGCTCATCATCTGACCACTTCTCATCAACTGACCACTGCACCATACCTGTACCAACAACCTGTGCAAAACAATCAGTTTAATCAATCTGTTGCTCACATCATTCGACTCAGTAAATTTGAGGCTAACCAACTACTCACCAAACTCGGCCCACTTGAGTCAAACCAACTGCTCATACAACTCATCTAGTGTGAGTTGGACCAACTACACATAAGGCAACTTGTGTCGATCCTACTCAACTGAACCAACCTGTACCAAGCTGCTTGTGTACCTGTGCCAAATCATGTGTTAATCTAATCAAGTGCTCTGATAGTCAACCAACCCTTCTTACTTGGCCTAGTTCATCACGTAAGAGACACATTTGAGCAACTAAGAGACTTCACATACGGTCAACCAAACTTCGTCCAATCACACTTAACTCAATGACACCACAACCAACCTCAATCACAGTCAAGGAAGACTTGACAATTAAACATGATAAACCTCAACAAACTAACCTCAACCAAGAAGATAAAAGACTTAACCAACTATGTCAAACTCAGTAAATCTCATAAACTCTTAGACACAAAAGGATTTTTCACTCCACTCAAATCAAGTCAACAAATCAAACAAAAAACAAGCAAATAATCACTTACAACACTGTCAAAGGTTGTTATTAACAATCAATAACAATTTAGCTCCACTTAGGTCAAAGACACAATGATCAACACTTATCTAACTAGTTTTCAAAGAAAACACTTAGGCTGATCAAATATATCACTCACAAGATCTATTATTAACATGTCAACTTCTCATTCGATACTACACTATACAATAGTCAAGTTAAACACGAAGATGTATGCCAACAATATACAAGATAATCATCAAGATCACATCAAGATATATGCCATGATAACCTTCATCATAGCCTCCATAACATATTCAATGATTTCAAAGAGATATACCAATATAGAGGCTCACATACTAAGATCAAAGATGAACTCTATCCATGAGAAACATGTGCCATCACAAGAGAAACCTAGAAGCATGAACCATACCTTTTCGAAGATCACAAGATGAAGAAACAAATAGACAAATCAAAAGAAGCTCTAGATCATGTCATCACATAGCCCTCGCAACACGCTTTCCAACGAGCCAAGAATTTCGTAATCCTAATTCCGTATGAGAAAGTTATGTCAATTTTAGTGAATCTCTTCAATCCTCAAAGATACCCAAAAATTTCCCCTCCACAAAGTTTCGCACTTTTATCCAAGAGTTGTGAAATACCAAAGAGAGACTTGATTGATGCACAAATAAAATGTTTGATCTTCTATTTATATAGGTCATGGAGTATTTATTCACATGTCTGACCGACTTGTAGTAGTTTTAATTAAAAATTAATTGAATTCTTTTAGCAGACCGACTTGTAGTAGTTTTAATTAAAAATTAATTGAATTCTTTTAGCAGACCGACCTACTTGTAAAGGAGCAAATTAATACATTCACTTAAAAAAATCAAAACTCATCAATCGTAAGGAGTTAGGAGACACTCCACATATCAACAAAAAAGGCTTTACGAGGACTATCTCCCTATGATGGGATTATTTGCAATTGCTTGGTCCAATATTCTTAAATTCTTCAATTTGTATAGGACATCAAGACTCCACTCATAAAGGTTCCAAAGATCATGTTACCTTATGCATAAGTTCCAAGGTCAAAGCCTTTGTTACGTTGCATTTGTACCCAACGCATCTTTAGATGCGCCTCAGGGGGAGAGAGCCAATTTTTTTTAACCACGAGGGGTGTTATCGAGCAATGGTGGTCATGGCTAGGCCCTTTGGTCCTTCCTTTAGGAGTACTATGGCTTAATGGCACTGCTAACTGCCATTTGTTGGGGTTTTTAACCTCGAGGTTGGTGTCCAGGACTCCTAGGGGTTGATCATTGGGTCACATGGCCCCATATCTTATTCGCTTGCTCTAGTGGCCTTTGCTTCAGCTGCAAGACATTTGTCTCCCTTCACTGCCACTTAGGACACCCTCCTAGCCCTTCTGCAAGCTGGCGCCTTCTCTCCCTAGCCTTATTTCCTTAGAGGAAGATATCCTCCACACTAGATCATCTTGCTGCTTTGAGGAGGGCATTAAGGGATTTTACAACATTCTTGAGGTTAGATGGGGTATAACACCCTCACTCCAACCTTTCGTTCGAAGTGATTCGCTTATTTTAGCAAATTTTGGCCCCTAGGGGAAAAATACCCTAGGTAGGCTACCTTGAGCCTACATTATGGCTATTTTTTATTATTATTTTGTTTTAATTTTAAGTTGACATTTTATAATTTCAAATTGACATTTTAAAGGCATGTCAGCCTAGATATTTTTGTAAAAAGTGAGTGTGAGATCATATAAATAGATCTCATCTCTTCATTTTTACATAAGACAAGTGGGATAAAACACTATGCACTTATTTTACCCAGCTAGGGCTCTTTGAAGTGAGGCGCCCCCTCTTGAGGAAGATGTCTCTGGGTTTTGATGACAAATTCTTGAAGTTTTCTCTGGTTCAATGCTCTTACAAAGGTGATGCTCTGACTTGTTGGCTAAACACTTACATAAGGAGTGTTTCGAAGGTTTTCTTGATCTCTCTTAGTTAATTGTTGATGAATGATTTATGTTTATGGATGGAATGGTAGCCATTAGGGTTGCATTTGAATTGGCTAGATCCTTCGTCAACTCTTAGTCACCTTGGTTGTAGATGTACATCCTTCTAGGGTTGGAACCTTAGGACTTTAGGGTTAGTCGCAAAACCTAGGGTAAGCTTTCCTAGAGGTGGGTTAGTCACTCCTTAGATGCCGTAGGTTAGGGTATGGTTTTGCTAGGGTTTTGTTCTCTTTGTCCCAAACCTTCTCTTTTTCAAAACCTAGTTTCCAGGGTTAGTTCTAGGTTAGTTTTAGGTCTACATTTGCATCTAAAAAACCCTAAAATTTATAAAATTTCATAAAATTCAAAATTTTGGCCAATTTAGGGTCTCCTGAAATTTTTGGCTCCTACAATTTCGGGCACTAAAATTCTGCGACATAAAATTTCGAGTCCCTAAAATTTTGGGCACTCTCTAAAATTTTGTGCCCTACAATTTTGCGCCCTAAATTTTGAGCCCCAAAATTCCGTGCCCTAAAATTCCGCGCCCTAAAATTTTGGGCCCTCGCTAAAAGCTCGACCCGCTCCCTTTCCTCTTTTACCCTAGGTTTGTCCTTTAAGATGTTATCCACCCCTAAATCCTAGCCTTTAGGGCTGCCCTTACAGTGGAAGCCCTCCCTAATTAGGGCCTGCTTTGCCTTCTTTCTCCGTGACCGTCCCTCTAACCCCTACATACAAACAAATAATTAATGGTAAATTTGTTCCATGACTGCTGGTTTGATTTGCATTTCAAAGAGAACCGTTCACATCATCACTTTCACGTTATTATCAAACCTTATATGCTCACTTTGTGTTTGCACACCACCATATGCACACTTATGTTGAAACATGGTCATTGTTTGAACTCTGAAATACAATACTGCTGCTATTATTTCTTTATTTCAGACCTTGTTTAAGTGTTGCTTATGCAACTTATATAAAGTCTGTAATGGATGCCTAAACAAATGGATAATCGTTGCCTTAGTGACTAATATATTGTACAATTCACGTTATACTACTGTACTAATGTATCTTTGATAATGATGCTATACATGGGTTGTTGTATGATTGGTTTAGATGTTTGATAAGCACTTATAACTATTGTCTTCTGATTCCTACATCACACATTTGGTATTACTCTTTGGCATCATTATTGACTAGATAGAAGCATTTGTATTGGATGAATGTTGCTACACACTTATATGATATATGCTTTTTTGGTCATTTGCTTATCTTAATGAAGAATGTATTGCTGAAAGTAGATATATTAACTACACTTATATGATTCATATCCATATGTATTGGTATGTCTTCTTCATTTGACTCCAATAGGAACTGGTCACTAACCATACACACATAGTGTTAAAGTTTAGGGTTAGTTCAGATTTGACATAGATAGATAAATATACTTCAATGCATAAACATAATTATGAAATCAGATTCAAAATAGTACCGCTTTAATAAATTTAAACTGCAACAAAACAACCATAATTTTCATCTCTTTCAACATTAACACTCCATTGGTCACTGCGTTAAAGTTGGTCCTTGAGATGATTCATCAAAATGCTATGTATAGTAACAAAGTAAAAATAATGTACAACAGTAAAGAATCGTACCAATTATGAATCAACCTTATACTCAGATACTTTTAAGTTTTGATCTTGTCACCGAAGGGACAATTCAAATGGGTAAACAAATGACATACCTTGAGAGGGATAGGGTTAAAGCAATAGGATACAGACCTCATATCCTTAGTCAATAGTAAGAGAAACTTCAATCAAAAGCACAAGCTTTAGTAGCTCAGTCATACCCAGTACAGTCACTGTTGAAATATTGTAACTTCGAAGAATATTCTAAATGTATTTTACTGATGTAACCCAAGGGAGATGCCTTATTCCTCCGTCGAGATGTTACTATTGTATTTGATCATCATAGAGTCATGAGGTATAACCTCCATTGTAAGTCGGGTCAATAGTACCCTATTGAATATAATATAATATTGTTTTGAGTCTTCCTAGGTGAAGTCAGCCTAGTCAGTTTAGTGGGGCCGACTTGTTAGGGTAAAAGTCAAGTGACAGAAAGAGTATAAATTGAGGAGCTTGTGTTCCTCATTTAAAACACACACACTCACTTGTGTATAGCGCATAGGAGAGAGAGAGAGAGAGAGAGAGAGAGAGAGAGAGAGAGACAGACAATGAGGAGGAACACCTGTTTTGGGATTTTATCTTATACATCTATATAGAGGAAGTTTTGTTGGGTTTTCTTCCCCTTGAGGGTTTCCCAGGATAAATCCGTGTCAAACTTGTGATTGTGTTTCTTTCAATGATTCTGCATATGTTACTGTTGTGAATTTGGATTAAACACTAATAATAACTAGCTAAGCATATGAAATCTTAACATGGTATCAGAGCTAGCTTGAATAGAACAACTTTCACAAGGTGAAACTCTCTCTCCTCTCCCTCCGACAATAAATTAGGGTTTTTGTAAAATTTGAGATTTTGAAGATCTGATTGCATAGAAAGTTGTGCCTCCCTAGAGCGCATCTATTGAGCCCTAGATCAAAGTTTTTGAGTGGGTGGATATTCAGGAAATCCAAACACTAATTTGGCCTTGAACCAAAAAAACTGTAGAAGACCAGAACCATAAATTTGCAGAAACTGAGATCTCACAAGCAAGTTTTAAAGGTCGAAGATTTAGAATCTCCATAAATTAAGTGAACTAACCAGCTCGCCTCAGTCAAGTGCATCTCCTGGTAAGGTCAGTTTTACATTTTAAGAAATTTCATTTTTTAATGACCTCCTGGATAAGATGGCCCTAAGCACTAAGCTTGAGGACAAGCTAGAAAGCATAGAAAGACATCAAAGAAGAAATTGCAGAACCGGAAGAAGATGAAGCTAAGGAAAAGCACCAGAAGGACCTAAGCAAGGCAATGAGGATCATTGTTGATTTTATCAAAGATCACTTGATCCCTCAAGTGTCATCTAAAGAGACACCAAAGCAAATGTATGATGCCCTTTCCAGAATGTATGAGGGAAAGAACATCAACAAGAAGATGAATTTGAGAGCTCAATTGAAGAGCACCAAGATGAGTAAAGGAGAATCTATTCAAGACTACTTCACAAGGGTCTCCTAGTTCAAGGAGCAACTAGAAGCCATTGGAGACTCCCTTTATGAAGATGAATTAGTTATGACTACTCTCAATGGTCTCACTAGACCTTGGGATTCATTCATACAAACTATGTGTGCTAGAAAAGAAAGTATGAAGTTTGACATTGTATGGGAAGATTGCATCCAAGAGGAAGCCAGAGTAGCTAACAGAGAAGCTCTACTTACAAAAGATGATCAAGCCCTAACCACCCATACCAGAAGAAGAGGACAATCAAGCTTCAAGAAGGAAAGTCACAAGTAGTATAGACCTCCCAAGAAGTTCCAAAGGAAAAGAGAAAACAATCAAAAGAAAGACTACTTCCAATATCAATGTTATAACTGTCACAAGATAGGACACCTTGCTAGAGAGTGTCTATTGAAGAAGAGGAGCAACAAAAGACATCATGCTCATCTAGCTGAAGATGAGGATGATGATGAAGAAGAAAGACCTCAAAGGAAACAAGCAAAAGAAGAAGATGTAGAAGAATATGTACTATTCTCTGCACTCTCTGGGTCTGTAATACCTGGAGAAGATACATGGCTTATTGATAGTGGTGATTCAAAGCACATGACATGATAGAAGCAAACTCTGTCAAGACTTGAAGAGAAGAACTCTCCTCATAAAATATCATTAGGAGATGTCTATCAATATCCCATAAAAGGCATTTGGTGAATCAAGCTACAAGATTGACTCTGGAATCTCCATGAAGATGAAGGAAGTGCTATATGTACCAGGTTTGAAGAACTTACTTTCCATCTCAGCATTAGATAAGAAAGGATATAGAGTTGCTTTTATAGATGGACAATTACTCATGTGGACCAAAGGAAAGTCAATTGAAGATGCAGTGGTCATTGGTGAAGAAGGAGGAGGATTATATAAACTCAAGGGACATTCAGAAACAACCTTTGTCCATGTATCACTACTAACTAGCTCAAGTGAACTATGGCATAGAAAGCTTGCTGACATCAACTACAAAGCATTACCCTATGTGAGCAAAGTGGTAACAAGTTTACCATATTTGAAGATCGATCATGAAGGTACCTGCAAAGGATGTGCAAGAGGAAAGAATATCAAGAATCCATTTCTGGAGAGTGAAACAAAGACTAAAGGTAAGTTGGAATTAATTCATTCAGATGTATGTGGTCCAATGCCCTCCATATCCTTAAGTGGATATGAAAGAGTATGTAACATTTATTGATGACTATTAAAGAAAGACATGGATATACTTCTTGAAGACAAAAAATGAAGTGTTCGAGAAATTGAAGGAATTCAAAGCCTTGATAGAGATTCAGAAAGAAGAATCAAGACACTCATAATAGATAATGGTGGAGAATATACTTCAAAAGAATTTGAAGCATTTTGTAAAGTATCTGGAATCAAGAGGGAGCTAACCACTCCCTACAATCCCCATCAAAATGGTGTTGCGAAAATAAAGAATAGGACCATTATGGAAGCAGTGAAGACAATGATACATGATCTAGATCTTCCTATGCATCTACGGGTTGAATCGGCAAGAACAACTGTGTATGTGCAGAATAGATTATCCCATAGTGCACTTGGATTCAAGATTCTTGAAGAAATGTATACAGGAAAGAAACCTTAAGTGAGCCATCTCAAGATATTTAGCTGTCCAGTATATGTTCACATTCCAAAAGAAAAGAGAACCAAGTTGGACCTGTTGGAGTTTGTGCAACTTCAAAAGCTATTCTTATTGTTCTTGTATTGTACCTCCTACAGGAGATGAACTTATTGTAATCAATCATACAAACCCTAGAAGAACAATGTAGACCTTTGGGGAGAAAAACAAGCAAAAGAAAAGACAAAATGAAAATTATGAAATATAAATTATGTTGCTCCCCCAAGAGAAGTCGGCTGCAGTTAAAATATTAGTGGAAAATCTGTATAAATAGGAGGCGCCCCTCATTATTCCACACAACAGTACAACAGCAGCACAAGAGAAGTTCGCATTTTTTGGGAGAGAGAAGCTCTCCTATACTGCAGAAGAAGATTGTTTTTAGGGTTTCTATCTTTGGAAAGCATTTCCATATTTTCTCTTACTTCATTGTACATTGTTCTAAGAATTATCATCTCTAGACGAAGGTTGTTGGGTTTTCTCCTAATTGGGTTTCTCGGGATAAAAATTCTCGTGTTATTGTTCTGTGTTTTGTCTATCTTCTAGTGATCCTAATGATAAATGCGATTAAGATATACTGCTATAATCTTATGAAAATCTAACATGGTATCAGAGCAGTGCTAGAAGTCATTGTCGTAACTTTGTTGAAACTAGGGTTTCATCTTTCAAGCTCTTCACTAAACCATTTGGCAGAAAAAGAGCCTTGGGAATTTCGTTCCAAGGAGGGCGCACCTTTTGGTGAAGACATAATTCAATTCTGAGAATTTTCAATTTTTGACCTAATTCTCCAGCTGCAACATAAATTAAGGTTTTAGTTTTTGACCTACTCCCTCCACAGTTTTGTCTCGACTCTACCTCTTCTCAACTTGCCTCTCTAGGGCGCATTTATCTGTGAAGTCAGTTTTTTAAAACTCCAACCTTCAGTTTTGACCTAGTCTCTACTAGGGTTTCAGATCCAAATCTACAGTCAAGATGATCAACATGAAGGTTGAAGATCTCCTGGAAGGAGCTTCCAACTTCATCCCCAGGAAGTCTAGGGTTCTTCTTCTACTAGAAGAAAATGACCTATTACAGTGTGTAAATGAAAAGGTCCCAGAACCAAAAGCTGAAGAAGACAAACCTCGTTGGAGGAAGAATGATGCCAAAGCAAGAAGGATTTTGGTGCACTCAGTTAGAGACCAGTTGGTTCCTCAATCTCAGAAAAGACGACAGCGAGGAAGATGTTCAAAACCTTAAAGAAGCTATTTGAACATGGTAATATCAATGTGACTCTCACATTGAGGAATACACTGTCGAATATGAAGATGACGAAGTCCGAGAATATTGCCTCATATTTCATGAGGATCACCAAACTCCGAGATAAGCTAAAGTCCAGTGGAGACAATCTTGAAGAAAAGGCTCTCGTTATGACCACCTTAAATGGTATCCCACCATCTTGGGAGTCTTTCATCCAAACTATAAGTGGTCGGACCAAGTTGCTCAAATTTGATAAGTTATGGGCAGAATGCACTCGAGAAGAAACAAGAATCACAGCATGCCAAAGACTTCATGGTGCTCAACCTGAGGAGAATCAAGCGTTCATATCTCATGCCATGAAAGGAAAGGAAAGGGAAGGGGAAGGCAGTCCTTCAATCACAAGCATCAAGATAAGAGATCAAGTCCTCCCCCAGATCAGAAGAAACAAGAGAAGACGAACTTATCTCAGATACAGTGCTATAGGTGCAAGAAATACGGTCATTATGCCAGTATCTGTCGAAGTTCAATCAAAAGGAAGCATGAAGCTTCAACTGCTGATGTAGAAGAAGACCCTCCTCACAAGGAGCCAAGGAAGGATAATCGTTCGGAGTTCTTTTTCTAAATGATATGAAGATCCAAACTATGATGATCATCAATCAAACATATGAAGATCAGTGGAATCTGACAGTGGGAGCCCACCCACAAAACTACAAAAGATAAGTATTTGATTTTACATGCTCTAGTAGATTAGATCTGGTTGTTTTTTTGAATATGTTTTACCATGATCTACATTTCTAAATCTAGTTAGTTAAATAGTTTGTCATGCTGCACAACCCATTTAGGATGACGACTCCTTTATAACATACTGGAGTAGTACACACTCTTAATGGTATGCGATAATGGAGACCATAAGCATCCAGATAATGGCCCTACGTGTGTTGTGTCGAAGCATTGACTAAAAGGTTGCCTACATTATTTTTTTTAATACATTGATTATGAAACATTGCTAACCATCTGACGGGATTTGACTTGTAGGGAATGCCATGATCTATAAGGACAAGTGATCCCGTTGATATACGGATGGAACGGACGCAGCAAGCCTTTAGAAGCATGTATTATGACTCTCAGACCCAGAATGATCTCATGCAGATATTTGGTGATAAGAAGCAGAAAGCTTCTACGAATGTTGGTCTATCTGCTGCTTCAACAAGATTTACTCAACCTTCTGAGAGACAGAGGGAGTTATCCCTCAAAGGCAAGGATTCTAGTCTACTGCATATGATAGAAACCTGATGACACTGCTGTCGTAACTCGAACAAGACAATTGGAGGATCCTTGATGAACCTGGTCGTCACCAGGATGGATAATTACTTTCCAGTCTACATTCATGTGCCCACGTTAGAACCTCCAGGAAAGAAGGAAATATTCGTGGGATATTGCAAGTCTTCAAAGGATTACAGAATGTACATCCCAGCATTGAGGCAAATCGAAGTTAGTCGAGATGTAACCTTTGAAGAAGAAATGGCTATCCGAAAAGGAAGAGGATCAGATATGGAGATCAATGACGATGAAGAGATGAGATCATCTTCCCTCCAAACATTAAGAGGGAGTCTCAAGAAATGAATAAACTAATCAGTCCCATTGATCCAATTGAGCCAGATGATGCTCCCACAGATATGGCAGTAAGCCGGAAAAGACCCAGATGGGCATGACAGATTTTGCAGAATGCAGAGGAGCATGAAGCATTGCATGGAGCACATAGTAGCATTGAAAAAATGTAAGTCCAAATTTGTTTCCAGAGGGTGCTCTCAGAAAGAGGGAGTCGATTATGATGAGACATTTGCTTCTATGGCGCAATATACTTCCATCAGATCGATCATTTCTATTACTTCAGCAATGGGATGGAAGTTGTATGAGATGGATGTTAAGATAACCTTTCTCAATAATATTGTTGATGCATTACTTCTTGGGATTAGAAGTATGGTAAAGGAAGAAGAAGATTTTTCCTAAGACAAGGAAATTACACCATAGATATACTAAAGAGATTCAAAATGTTGGATTGCAAGTCCATAGCTATTCCGATGGATGCAAATTTGAAGAAGCTGAGAGATTCTGCTTCAGATTCAATTTTGTTTGATCCCACTATGGATCGCCAGTTGATTGGGTTCTTGATGTGTCTGACGAACACTGGACCAAATATTTGTTTTGCTGTGAATGCCCTCAGTCAGTTCATGTGCGAACCGAGGTAGATTCATTGGACTGTTGCAAAACATGTGCTCAGATACTTACATGTGGGATATGATTTACGATATAATTCAGATTTTGACTTGAGATTGCAAGGGTTTACAGACTCAGATTGGTCCAGATGCACTACAGATAGGAAGAGCACTTCAGGATGCTGTTTTAGTTTGGGTTCTGTAGTAATTTCCTAGTACAGTAGGAAGCAGAACTTAGTAGCTCTCAGTATTGTAGAGACCGAGCATATGGCTGCTAGTTCAGCAGCCCAAGAAGTAGTTTGACTTCGCAAACTTCTTGCAGGATTGTTTGGCTAGATTCTAGAGCCAACTGTGATTCACCATGGTAACCAGAGTTGTGTGCAGATGTTAGTGAATCCTGTATTTCACGAAATGTCGAACCACATAGAGATTCGGTATCACTTCATACATGATATGGTGCAGAAAAGTGCGGTCGAGCTCCAGTATATTCCAACAGATGACCAGACTGCAGATGTTCACACCAAACCTCTTCCCAGGTTGAAGTTTGAATACTTTCGCGGAAGACTTGGAGTAGAAGAGAACACATCCCTCCTTGAGAGGGAGAGATGACTGAGAGACATTTATCATAATTTTGCCCAAGTACCTCTACTCATCTAGGTTCTCAGCCAGGTATGGGAGAAATCCCATTAATAGATGAGATGGATAGGTAGTAGATGGTTGGGTTCACATAGGTGCCTTTGCTCGTCTAGGTGCTCAGCCAAGTATGGGAGAAATCCCATCGACAAATGAATCGGACAAGTAGCAGATGGTCGTGGGATTGCACAGGTACCTCTACTTGGTTCTCAGCCAGGTATGGGAGTATCCCATCGATAGATGAGACGAACAAGCAGTAGATGGTCGTGCACATCTACTTGTTCAGGTTCTCAGCCAGGCATGGGAGTATCCCATCGACAGATGAGACGAACAGGCAGTAGATGGTCGTGCACATTTACTCAGTCAGGTTCTCAGCCAGGTATGGGAGTACCCCATCGGCAGATGAGACGAATAGGTAATAGATGGTTGTACACATTTGCTCATCTAGGATCTCTAGCCAGGCATGGAAGTATTCCATTGGTAGTAGAGACGGATAGGTAGCAGAAGATTTTCTCTCAGACATCCGGATAGAACAAATTCATAAAGACAACCTTCAGTACGTTTAGAGATGATAGAGACGGTATAGATGTACAGATGAAACCCAAATGATCGTGATGCTGATGAAGACCGAAGATTACCTTCCTTGTTGAGAGGGAGTGTTGGAGTTTGTGCAACTTCAGAAGCTATTCTTATTGTTCTTGTATTGTACCTCCTATAGGAGATGAACTTATTGTAATCAATCATACAAACCCTAGAAGAACAATGTAGACCTTGGAGAGAAAAACAAGAAAAATAAAAGACAAAATTAAAATGATAAAATATAAATTATGTTGCTCCCCCAAGAGAAGTCGGTTGCAGTTAAAATATTAGTGGAAAATCTATATAAATAGGAGGCGCCCCTCATTATTCCACAAATAGTACAGCAACAGCACAAGAGAAGTTCGCATTTTCTGGGAGAGAGAAGCTTGCCTATACTGCAGAAGAAGACTGTTTTCAGGATTTCTATCTTTGGAAAGCATTTCCATATTTTCTCTTTCTTCATTGTACATTGTTCTCAGAATCATCATCTCTAGACGAAGGTTGTTGGGTTTTCTCCCAATTGGGTTTCCCAGGAAAAAAATACTTGTGTTATTGTTTTGTGCTTTGTTATCTTCTAGTGATCCTAATGATAAATGCAATTAAGATATACTGCTATAATCTTATGAAAATCTAACAAGACCCTTCCGGAAAGAAGAGAATATTTGTTGGATACTGTGAAGTCTCCAAAGCCTTCAGGATATACATTTCAGGATTCCATCACATAGAGATTAGTAGGGATGTAACATTTGACGAAGAAACAACTCTTAAGAAATCCAGAAAGTGTCAGCTTGAAGAAGTACATGAAGAGGATGTACCTTCTAGAAAAGTAGAAGCTGAACCCTCTCCTGAAATAGTAGCATCAGAAGATCATGATATGCTAAAACCTCAGGAACCCCCTACTATGGATATATCTTGAAAGAGAAAACCTGCTTGGGTAAGAGAAATCATACAAGAAGCAGAAAAGTATGGAGCTCCAGAAGGCTCCACAAGAACAAGCAAGATATCAAAGCCATTTCCCAAATATGTAGCTTTGATGTGTGATATTGTAGATCAAGAACCTACCAGTTATGAGGAAGCTATACAGAAAAGAATGGGTAGAAGAAATGATGGAAGAATACCAGTAGTGAAGAATGATGTTTGGGATATAATGGCCAAACCAAAAAACAAGAGTGTGGTATCTTCCAAGTGGATCTATAAGATAAAACATGCAGTTGATGGAATTATTGAAAAATACAAGGAAAGATCTGTGGCGAGAGGATTCTCTCAGAAAGAGGGAATTGATTATGAAGAGACATTTGCGCCAGTAGCAAGGTACACTTCCATCAAAACCATCATGGCACTTGCATCCATGATGAAATGGAATCTACATCAGATGGGTAAATATATCCTTCCTGAACGGTGTAATTGAGGAAGAAGTATACATAGAACAACCACAAGGATTTGAAGTCGAAGACAGAGGGACCCATGTATGTAAGTTGAAGAAGGCTTTGTATGGACTAAAGGAGGCTTCTAGAGCTTGGTATGGAAGCATAGACAGCTTCTTGACAAGCTTGGGCTTTACTAAAAGTAAGGTTGTCCGTAACCTTTACCTTAAGGTTATGGATGATGAACCTGTCATATTATTACTATATGTGGATGACTTATTCTTGACAGGAGATGAGAAACAGATTGCAGATTGCAAGAAGAAGCTTGCTGAAGAATTCGAGATGAAAGATCTTGGATTGATGCACTATTTTCTCGGCCTGTAAGTGTGGCGGAGCCCATAAGGAATCTTTTTGAACCAGGGAAAGTATGTAGTGGAAATCTTAAAAAGATTTGATATGTTGGATTGTAAAGCCATGGCCACACCCATGGATACCAACCTGAAGCTATTTTATTATGAATCATCAGAGTTAGTATATGTGACTCAAGACAGACAGATTATTGGGTCGTTGATGTATCTGACGAATACTAGGCCAGATATATGCTTTGTTGTGAACACCCTGAGTTAGTATCTGGTTAAACCTAGATGTATTCACCTGATCGCTGCAAAGCATGTGATGAGGTACTTGAAAGGTACGATAGACTTTGGACTATACTATGATAGAGATCATGACTACAGATTGTATGGATATATGGATTCAGATTGGGTAGGAAGCGTCGCAGACAGGAAGGGCACCTCAGGTGGATGTTATTGTCTGGGATCCACCATGATCTCATGGTTTAGCAAGAAACAGTCCAGTGTTGCTCTCATCACGGCTGAAACAAAGTACATAGCAGCTTGCTTCGCTAGCTGCAAAGCCATATGGCTTCGGAAGTTGATGTCAGGTCTATTTGATATGGAGTTGGATACCACAGTGATTCTATGTGACAACTAGAGTTGTATAAAGATGACAAAGAATCTTGTGTTCCATGATAAATCAAAGCACATAGAAATTTGATATTTTTACATAAGGGATATGGTACAAAAGGGAGCTATAAAACTCTAGTATGTGAGTATCGATGAGCAAGTTGCTGATGTGCTGACCAAGCCTCTATCTCGAGTAAAGTTTGAATACTTCCGTGACAAGCTTGGTATAATCTGAAAGACCTCCTTGGAAAGGGGGAGTGATGATGAGACTGTCATTGATGATGGGATGGCAGTGATGCTCCAGTACAGAAAAGGCCAAGTGCGCCCACAGATGCCGATGAGGTTCAACATTCACTTGTGGATGATATTATCCTCTTTTGAGGATTGTCTTGCGGACAAGAACACTCTCTTAATGAGAGTGGTCCTAGCCCTTACCGATCGAGGATGGTCCTGCAGACGATACTCTCGCATGGAGAGTGTTCTTACATTCACTTGTAGATGTTGTAGAAAATAACACTCGCTTGGGAGTGGTCCTAGCCCTAACAGGCTTAGGATGGTCTATGATGAGTCCTGCATTCAGTTGCGGATGATAGGTCCTACTTTCAGTTGCAGACAATACTCTCGCATGGAGAGTGATCCTACATTCACTTGTAGATGCCGTAGAAAATAACACTCGCTTGGGAGTGGTCCTAGCTCTAACAGGCTTAGGATGGTCTACGATGCGTTCTGCATTCAGTTGCGGACAATAAGTCCTGCATTCAGTTGCAGACGATATGTCTGCATTCATTTGCAGACGAGATCTACATTCATTTGTAGGCGATGTGGTCTTGCATTCATTTGCGAACGAGATCTGCATTCATTTGCAGACGATATGGTCCTGCATTCATTTGCGGACGATCCAGCTGGTCGATGATATGGACCCTCCTCGTTAAGTAGGAGTAGGATGATGAGGATTGCATCATCCTTGGACCTATGTCCTAAAGTGATAGGGATTGATCATCTCGCAAAGAGATCATGTGTACTGCAGGAATTGTTGTGACAAAGGATCAAGAGATCGAAATGTTGTTGCAAAGGATCGAGTGATCGAAGTGTTGCAAGAAGATGAAGATCGAAGTGTTGTTGCAAAGGATCGAGAGATTGAAGTGCTGCTGCAAAGGATCTAGTGATCGAGTGCCGCAAGAAGATGAAGATCAAAGTGCTGCTACAAAGGATCAAGTGATTGAGTGCTGCAAAAGATGAAGACTCGGTGCTGTAGAAGATGGTGTTCTAGTACTGAAGATATTGAAGATTCCAGTAACTATTCTAGTTGCTGATGATTGTTGAAAACTTCCTATGTCGTATAGATGTATTACCTTGATACTACTGAAGACGCTCTCTCTTTGCTCCTATAGTTGATGATGATGTTGTCAGTAGAATACTCTTCTCGATAAGGGGGGGTGTTGAAATATTGTAACTTCAAAGAATATTCTAAATGTATTTTACTGATGTAACTCAAGGGAGATGTCTTATTCCTCTGTCGGGATGTTACTATTGTATTTGGTCATCATAGAGTCATGAGATATAAACTCCATTGTCAGTTGAGTCAATAGTACCCTATTGAATATAATATAATATTGTTTTGAGTCTTCCTAGGTGAAGTCGACCCAATCAGTTTAGTGGGGCGGACTTGTTAGGGTAAAATTCAAGTGACAGAAAGAGTATAAATAGAGGAGTTGTGTTCTTCATTTAAAACACACACACTCACTTGTGTCTAACGAATAGGAGAGAGAGAGAGACATATCAGCAAGGAGGAAGAACACCTGTTTTGGGGTTTTATCTTATACATCTATATAGAGGAAGTTTTGTTGGGTTTTCTTCCCCTTGAAGGATTCCCAGGATAAATTTGTGTCTATCTTGTGATTGTGTTTATTTCAATGATTCTACATATGCTACTGTTGTGAATTTGGATTAAAGACTAATGATATCTGCATATGAAATCTTAGCAGTCACGCTATGCAGAGATACACAATCATATGAAGCAGTGACACACAGTCAGAGATGAAATTCACATTGGGCAATGACCAAACAGTCACGCTGCAATGTAACGAATATAAAATAAATTATTAAATAGATTAGTTAATTACATGAAATGGTGTAACCCTTCACGCTCAAAGCCTATAAAGGCGAGCCGAATATTTATTCGCTCATACAAATAATATTACCAGAAAACTTGGTAAATGAGATAAGCCATAAGGTAAATATATATAAATGATAAGATAAGAGATGATGATAATAATTACAAAGGAGGCTCGCCTTTATAGGCTTTGAGCGTGAAGGGTTACACCCTTTCATGTAATTAACTAATCTATTTAATAATTTATTTTATATTTGTTACATGCAAGGGAAAGCAATCACACTCAGCGTTTTTGAAACCGACCGAGCCGAAACCGGAACCGGCCGGTTTGACCAGCTAACAAAAAGAGAAAATTGAACTGGGACAAAACTTGGGTCAGGGTCCGGTTCGGTAATGAATCGGTCGGCCTGAAGCTTGAACCGGTTGAGTTTGTCATTAACCGACCGGTTAGATGCTGTTTCTCCTTCGTGGGCCCAAACTTGTAAAAGCACAAAATAAAAATGTGCTTTTAAATAAAAATTAAAAAAACCTAGCCCTAAAATGTGGCTCTTTGCTTGGTAGTCTCCTTATCCAAATCTTGTATCTATATTCAAGAGAGCCAGTTCAATGAATAATTTGAGTATCCAAACTCCGTGAGAAAGAAAATGTAACAATCTGTTGGCATGCATTCAATTAGAATTTATTAGTGATAGATGTATCCTCTATGCTAATTCCTACCTCCAGTTCTTATATATTTCCCTTGACTATGAAAGAAGCATGTTGGGTTAGTAAGCAAACTTCTCAACATTAAGTGTAGATTCATAAATAATTAATTGTGATTTTCATGACATGCCTAGCTCACATGCTTTGGCAAGTATACCATATATATATGAGTAGACTTTGCATATTATGTCTCTAATCATCTAATGGCTTGAAATCATATTTTGGAATGTAAATTTAATTTTTGTCATTAAAATTGTAAATTTTTTGTATTATTTAATATCTCGGTTCATTGAAATCAAACCGCTCCGGTCCATTACCGGTTCCGGTTCGAGTCAACCCTCGACTGGTTCAACTCCCGGTTTCGAGTTTTAAAACCTTGGTCATGCTGCTGCAAGGAAGAAAGCACACGCTGCAGCAGCCTTAGTCTTTTATAATGGTTATATGATAAACAATACACCATAAAATACATTAGGTACCAAAGGTCCTAAGGGAAAAGTCCAATGGTGTAGTAAATTAAAACCATAAATTAAATAAAATGGTACAATAATAAAAAGTGGTCAAAAGGTAAAACAATAAATGGTCCAATGGTCATAAAGTAAATGGTCCAGAGATTTTATTAAAAAACTAAAAAGTAAATGGTCCAAAGGACTTATCAATAAAACCATAAAGTAAATATGATTTGGGATAAAACCCATAAGGTAAGAGTCATCATAACAAAGGTATACACAATTAGAGAGCTAGGACCAAGTAAGATAAAGGACCACCATGAGTCAACCAAAGGGGTCTCAATAAGACAACCCACATACCCACAAGATCAAGGTGAACCATAAAGGTGGACAAACATTTACCTTTTACCTATAGAACTAACAAGACCAAAGACTTTAATCTTTTTTCTCTTTCAAGGTACATTGTTTCATAAATTTTATCATCACTGTATAAGGGGAAGATCCAAACTGGACGGTACGATCCTTTGGTCCTCAATACTGCTCTTAAGGGTTAGGTGCTAGTGACATCATCAAGGGGTGGCCAATCCCTTGAGAAACAACATAGCAATAACCGATTAGGAGAGAGGACATCATCTTGGTCAAATTGACCAAGATTCACCTGGTTAACTGACCAGGGGTGCTCCTGCAGGAACTGCTTGGTCCCAGACCAAGAATCCGCCTGGTCCCAAACCAGGAATTCTCTATCCCAACCTGGAGAATCTACTTGGACCTCGTGTCCTAGAAACTGTCTTGTCCTAGACCATAATACCCTAGAGACATATAGGGGCCCTAACCACATGTTAGGGACTTTGCCATGGCATCAACTTGCTTGGTCCCAGACTAAGAACCCCAGGAGGTTACTGGGGGCCCTAGGGTACCTTCTAGGGTCTTACTTTGCCCTAGTTAAATGACTAGGGTACCATCCTCTCTGAGAATGGGTCTCGTAGCTGCACTAACTTTAACGCATAAGAGATATATTTGTTGTCTAATTGTCTTTTGCAGAGTTACATAGGGCTTTTCTTAAGGAGGTTTTGACTTTCGAAGAAGTTTGGAGAAGTGACTAAGGTGATAGTGGTCACTTTCTCCACATATGCTTGCCGGTGGCTTGGATTGCCATTTCAACCGGTAACATTTTGGCGCCGTTGTCGGGGAACATTTCAATGCCGTTTCAACCGGTAACATTTTGGCGCTGTTGTCGGGGAACATTTCAAAACTTGAAGCGGTTCATCTAGAGTCATTCACCCCCTAGCGAAACGACATTTATTGGTAAGTTTTGAGGTAAGTCTCTATTTATTGCATATATTTGTGGACTAACCTTATAGGCTTATCTGGCGACTCCACCATGAACTCAATCATCATCAGCTCAGGAACGCCCTTGTCTTGTTTAGTACTTTGGTGAGATTTGTTTAACTGATTTGGCAGGTCTCTCATGGCAACTCCAATTGAAGAAAAATAAAAGAAGTGCTCTATAAAGACACGGAAGCCTGATGATATGGCATCCAATTATGAGTTATGGATGGATATATTGTATTTTTTGTGCATTCCAAGATATCCACACCGGTATGTCATTGATGACGACGGGAAATAAATTTTTCCATTATTCCAGTAGTATAAGTATCATGCAACTATGCACGTCTGGGCATTCTTACAATTTCTCGAAGCAAGCAGTATTGTACATGAAGACCTCAGAATGAAGTTCTTCCTAGTATCTCTCCACTTAGAGGAGAACATAACTGTTAGGGATTGGTATGAAGGATTTCCTTGATTTTTTTTTTTCACTCAAGTAGTTGGTCGATGCATTCAGTATGGATTGGGATTATGATATCGAAGAACGTGAAGAAAGGCCATGATCAACCATGTGGGAAGAAACATTGATAAACAGTCAAACACAAGATGGTTCTAGCGAAGGAATTGAAGATGATATTCCATTTGAATTTAAAGATCCTGACAATCCAATCGTTGCAGAAATGGAAGTATATTTCGCTCCACTTGACCTATCGATGTTCCCAGGTCACTCAGACAGATTACCACATGAACTATGGAAGCCTTTCAATGATTAGAATGAGAATTATGCTGAAGTCTTGGTTGTAAGTTTTTTGTTGTTATTCCCAGAAGAAGTTGAGTTGGAAGAAGGTGTGTACCTAAGGTTGTTTGCTCTTCACCTAGAAGGAAAGGCCCGCGTTTGGTTCATGAAGTTTCCAAAAGCTAAGATATCTTCTTTTCCATAATTGATTGAACTATTTTGTAGACGTTGGTGCCCTGGGAAACAACATAGATGGATACCTCATGTTGATTATGCTAGGAATTTATTCAGTAAAGAGATCCACAACAGAAATCAGATTGATGAAGCTAATGATCTCTCAAGCATAGTAGATGAAGCTCCTCAGGTAGACGAATATGATGGTCCTCCTACATATGAAGATCCAAAAGTCCTAATTGAAGAAGCTGAAGAATAGAAGGAAAGGGTGAGTTCTCCTTTCCAACACACAACGATTTCTTATGACATCTCGATCTCTTGGAACATAATGACGAAAATTCTGAGGACGAGGGTTATTGGACATTTATGGGTTCGCCTCTCTATGATTCTTCGAGACCGAGTAGCATTGATTCCAGATGTTGCAACGACAAAGAACAACTTGATGAAGTTACTCAAGTTGAGCCATAATTTGACACTATTTGGGATGGAGAGTTTTCAATCACCTCAAGCAGGGATATTGAAGATATGATTTATAAAGACCCTGTTGAAGGAGATATGATTATTGCTTCTCCTTATGATGCTAATGATGAAGAATGGCTCAATCCTTTTGCCACTATAGTTAAAGTAGAAGCACCACTAGACATTACAGATGGTTGCCATATGCAGGTGGTTTATTATGATGAACGGTTTGAAAATTTGGGACCCCATATCTCTGGTAATAGCTCCATGATTTCTCCGTCATACTTATCCATCCTCAGGGAAGCATGTTATACAGAGGATTTTCTTGCAGATATCCAACCTATGGTGAGCTCAAATTACCATTCTCAACTGTGTTCCTCAAGAAGTGTTGAAGAAGTTGTTCAACCTACTCTATCCTATATCAATAAGTCCTTAATGATGCGTTTCAACGAGATCGAGGCAGGTGGAGAGAGCCAATTTTATTTTTACAGGAGGGGTGTTATCGAGCAATGGTGGTCATGGTTGGGCCCTTTGGTCCTTCCTTTAGGAGTACTATGGCTTAATGTCACTGTTGACTGCCCTTTGTTGGGGGTTTTAACCCTGGGGTTGCTATCCGGGGTTCCTAGGGGTTGATCACTAGGTCACATGGCCCTATATCTTGTTTGCTTGCTCTGGTGGACATTGCTTCATCTGTGAGACATTTGTCTCTCTTCACTGCCACCTAGGACACCCTCCTGGCCCTTCTGCCAACTAATGCCTTCTCTCCCTAGCCATATTTTCTCAGAGGAAGATATCCTCCATGCCAAATCTTCTTCTTGCTTTGAGGAAGGCGTTGAGGGATTTTCCAATATTCTTGGGGTTAGATGGGGTATAACGCCCTCCCTCCAACTCACTCCAGCCTTTCGTTCGGAGTGATTCGCTTGTTTTAGCAAATTTTGGCCTCTAGGGGAAAAATACCCTAGGTAGCCTACATTGAGCCTACATTATGGCTATTTTTTAATGAGTTTGAGATCATATAAATAGATCTCCTCACTTCATTTTTACATAAGACAAGTGGGATAAAACACTATGTACTTATTTTACCCAACTATGGCTCTTTGAAGTGAGGCGCCTCTCGAGGAGATGTTTTCTGGGTTTTGATGACAAATTCTCGAAGTTTTCTCTGGTTCATTTCTCTTAGAAAGGTGATGCTCTAATTTGTTGGCTAAACACTTGCATGAGGAGTGTTTCGAAGGTTTGCTTGATCTCTCTTTGTTAATTGTTGATGAATGATTTATGTTTACGGATGGAATGGTAGCCATTAGGGTTGCATTTGTTTTGGCTAGATCCTCCGTTGACTTTTAGTCACCTTGGTTGTATAAGTACGTCCTTCTAGGGTTAGAACCTTAGGACTTTAGGGTTAGTTATAAAACCTAGGGTAGGCTTCTCTAGAGGTAGGTTAGTCACTCCCTAGGTTAGGGTAGGGTTTTGTTCTCTTTATCCCAAACCTTTCTCTTTTTCACAACCTAGTTTCTAGGGTTAGTTCTAGGTTAGTTTTAGCTCTCCATGTTGCATCTAAAAAACCCTAAAATTTATAAAATTTCATAAAAATCAAGTTTTTGGCCAATTTAGGGCCTCCCGAAATTTCCGGCTCCTAAAATTCTCCGCCCTAAAATTTCTGGCCCAAAAATTCCGTGTCCTAAATTTTATGCCCTCCCTAAAATTCCATGCCATACAATTCCGCGCCCTAAATTTTGAGCCCTAAAATTCGGTGACATAAAATTTCGCACCCTAAAATTTCGGGCCCTCCCTAAAAGCTTGGCCTGTTCCCTTTCCTCTTTTACCTTAGGTCTGTCCTTTAGGACGTTATCCACCCGTAAATCTTAGCCTTTAGGGCTTCCGTTACAGTGGCAACCCTTCTTAATTAGGGCCTATCATGCCTTCTTTCTTTGTGACTGTCCCTTTAACCCCTACATACAAACAAATATACAATGGTAAATTAGTTCTATGACTGCTGGTTTGATTTGCATTTCCAAGAGGACTGTTCACACCTTCACTTTCACATTATTATCAAACCTTATATGCTCACTTTGTGTTTGCACATCATATGCACACTTATGTTGAAACGTGGTCATTGTTTGAACTTTGAAATACAATACTGCTGCTATTATTTCTTTATTTCAGACCTTGTTGAAGTGTTGCTTATGCAAATTATATAAAGTTTGTAATGGATGCCTAAACAAATGGATAATCGCTACTGCCTTAGTGACTGATATATTGTACAATTCACATTATATTGCTGTACTATTGTATCTCTGATAATGCTGCTATACATGGGTTGTTGTATGATTGGTTTAGATGTTTGATAAGCACTAATAACTATTGTTTTCTGATTCTTACATCACACATTTATTATTACTCTTTGGAATCATTATTGACTAGACAAAAGCATTTGTATTGGATGAATGTCACTACACACTTATATGATATATGCATTTTTGGTCATTTGCTTATCTTAATGAATGCACTATTGAAGTAGATTTATTAACTACACTTATATGATTCATATCCATACGTATTGGTATGTCTTCTTCATTTGACTTCAATAAAGCACTGGTCACTAACCATATACACATAGATGATATATTTGGTGTCAAAGTGTCTTTTGTAGAGTTACACAGGGCTCTCGCCTAGGAGGTTTCGACTTCCTAAGAAGTTTGGAGAAGTGACTAAGGTGACAGTGGTCACTTTCTCCACATATGCTTTCTGATGGCTTGGACTGCCTTTTGAACCGGTAACAGGCTTCAATAGACATCATCAAAGGCAGGAGGGCTTCAATGGTCTTCACATCCACAGACTTCACACCAACAAGGAGGAGGGCTCCACCATATACTCATCATATCAAGGGTATTAAGGACCCCAGACACCACCAATCAAGTGGGAACAAGGACTTTTTCAAGAATATTATCATTATATTCAAGGTCTCCATATCATTAAAAACATATCCAATGGTTCCACTATATATCTTCATCACCATAAGAGTACCAACACCCCAAAAGAGGGGTACGAAGTCCTCAACACTAGCTTACAACACCTTATGGGATTCATATCCATGATCATAAATCTACAACATGCCAATGACCATATGGCATCCAAGGGTCATCAAGCCACCATATGTGTGGGTTCCAAGACCTCATCACGAGCCAGATGACAAGCAATAAGGAGACCACCAATAAGGACAAGTAGGCAACAACAAGACCAATAATAAAAGGGATATCAATGGTTAGGGAGAACAACAAAAGACTCAAAGGGGACCAAGGACCAAATTAGCGGCTTACAACTAGCACAAGGGGCTACAAGGGCTTTTGACAAGCTCTCAAGAGCTCTAAGGGCTTCTTTAAAGGTTTAGTAGCATTGTAAGGGCTTTATCATCCATTTCAACAAGTAATCATGTTAAATGTCCACAGAATGGTTCATTTCTTCTTGACAAGGGGCTTCAACAAGCTAAGACATCAAGTAAGAGCAAGGGTCAACTACATTAAGGTTTCAAAGACCAAACAACCATATGACCAACCTACCACATGGCCACAATAGGTACAAGGAGACACAAAGATTATAGAGGGGACCAAGATACAACTTAGGGGCACTCAACAAAGCCAATGGGTAGCCAGGGCTTTTGCCATTGTCGCAAGGCCTCTAAGGGTTTCAATCTTGTGCTTGGACAAAGCCAAAGGGCTCCTCTAACACAAACAACCACCACAAACTAAACACTAACCCTCAGGGGCTCCATAGCATCAATGACCAGACATCGTTGGCATCAATGACAACTTAATCAACAATCTCCCCCTTTGTGATGTACCTTCTCTTGATTCTTGTTGATCATGGGATCTTTTGAGAATACGTGTATAATTGTTAGTCTTTTCTTCTTTTTCCATAGAGCTTTTACTTCCTTCAATGTTCTTCTTGATCTTTGAATTTGTCTTTAACTAAACAGTTGTTTTGTCCAGATCTTCCTTCAGAAGGAGGATCTTCAATTCTTGCTTTTGACAAATTTCTATCTTTTCTTGGAGTTGTTTCGTTAGATCTTCTTCTCTTTTCTTGACTTCTTCTACCTATTCGTTCAGATCAACGATACTGTCTTCCATCTGTCCTTTTGAATTCTGATCGTCCTCATGGGATTTTTGTAGTTGACCTTCTAGTACATGATTCTCCTTTTTGAGTTCTAAGAGCTCCTTTTCAACTTCAAAGTCTATCAGACACACCTTCCGTAACCCTACCTTCAAGGATTTGATTTCAAGTTCTTGTTTTCTTCTTATATTTATTACCAATATTTCTTTAGTCTTGTTGGTACTTATCTCTTGTCTTTGTCTTGTAGCTTGTAGGTCAATTTTTTTCCTCTTCTTCTAGTTGTCTTTTGAGCTTGACAATTTCTTCTGATTGCTTTTCATTTTCTGTAGTTGACTTCTCAAGTTTATCTTTCAAAGAGTTGGATATGGCTTCTTTGATTCTGGTAGCTTCTTCGACTTGGAGTTTTAGATCAATTATAATCTGCTTGGCCTTCTCAAATTCTTCTTGATTGCTCTTATCAGATTTGTCCATTTGCTCTTGCAATACTTGGTTCTGTTCACAAAGATTTTTCACTTGCAAAACATTAGTAATTTCATTGTCTATTTGAATTTCTTCTAGAACCATAGTATTTGCTAAATTTCTATCACTTATTAGAGAATGAGGATTTTCATCACATTCTGAAGTATTACATTCTAAGAATACAAAATGGCTCTTATCTTCTATACCTGATAAACATATCTCTTTAAAAGCATTACAAATAGAGTGTTCAGGGGACTTACCTTCATACTCACCTGGATCTTGTATTGATCTTTTGATTGGGTTGTCTTCTACTTCTTGTTCTTCATCTAAGTTTAGCTGATTTATTTTGAACAACAATTCTTCAATTGAGTTGCACTTTCCTATTTTCTCCTTTTGGAGATCTCTTAGTTCTTCAAGCATTAATTCCATAACCTTTGCTTCTTGTTCTTTATTGGAGTAGAGCTGTTCTAATCTGAGCCATAGTTCCTTAACTGAGCTGCACTTCCCTATCTTCTTCTTTTGGATATCTATTAGGCCTTCAAGGATGGATTCCATAGCCATAGAATTATTTTTCTTTGCTTCTTTCTGAGCTGTTGTTTTCACTTTATTTGGAGTTGTATATCCAGTAACCACTAATTGTCATATACCAATAATTCCTTTTGCCTCAAGATAAGCCTGCGTTCTCCTTTTCCAGATCATGTAGTTTGACTCACAGAACAATGGTACTCCATTCATTGAGAACTCCATGGTGCGTCAAGAATCTCCTTCAAGCTGGTAAGGCTTTCTTGTGAAGACTCGCTCTTATACCAATTGTTGGACACACCGAGCACATTGAGAGGGGGGGTGAACAATGTGTATAGCTTTTGTTACTTTTTCAACGTTAACAATCATCAATAGCTTATTCAATATTATGCAGAGTACGCTATTATCATTATATCAACAATTATAGCTCATCATCACATATCATCATATCATCATCACATAGGAAGCATAACAAAACACAGTACACATTATTTTTATGTGGAAACACAGTACACATCATTAGTAGGTTGACCTTGGGGTAGAAATATGAAAGCATCGATATCCCTGGACAAAGAGAGAATCAAATTGAAAGGAAATGGACAAAAGGTCATTGTGCCTATTCACCTATCTCAAGGAGAACCTTGGACTGAACCTATCGATGAAGAAGTCGTCGTCCAACAACTCTACAAAGTACACATTATTTTTATGTGGAAACCCAAGTCTTGGGAGATAAACCATGAAAGCCTTTGTTGAAATAATGTAACTTTGAAGAATATTCTACTTGTACTTCACATTATTATTATTCCTCCTTTGGGAGATGTTACTGATGTAAAAGGTCATGTAAATGTCATGAGGTAAACCCTCAGTTGTAAGTCGGGTCAATAGCACCCAAAAAAGATGAATATAATTATTATTGTGAAGTTTAGCTAGGTAGGTTGGCCCTGCCAGTTAGGTAGGTCGGTCCAGTTAGGGTAAAAGTCAGTTGGGAAGTTTAATATAAATAGGGAGGCCCTTTCCCTCATTTATACACACTCACTCACACTTGTTTTGCGCAAGAGAGAGAGATTGAGAGACATAGGAGAAGGGCCAGTGTCTTTGGTGGTTTGTCTCTTATGCTTGGGGTTTGGTCTCTCTATTTATGAGAACTTGTTCTTTGGTCATTGCATACCGATAATCTATATTGAGGAAGTTTTGTTGGGTTTTTTCCTTTAGGGTTTTCCAGGGTAAATTGTTGTGTACCTTGTGATTGTGTTTCTTTCAATGATCTTCTTTATGTCGTTATTATGAAAATGTTTTAAATGCTAATCAATTTAGGACTTGAGCTATGACATCATAGAAAACTTAACATGGTATTAGAGCTAGCCTGAAAAGAGCATCTTTCATGAGGTAAATCTCTCTCTCCTTCTTCGGGCAAGGAAATTAGGGTTTTCGGATAAAGTGGAATTTTTGAGTGCAAGTGATATAGGGAAGTGCACCCGTCCTAGGCGCATCTTTTGGCACCAAGATCGAAGTTTTCCAGGGGGCAGATCCTCCATAAAGTCAAGCCCTAGTTTGGCTTGAAACAAAAAAACCAGAAAACTAGAAACAGAACCAGAAACTGTAGTCCATAATCTTGCAAAGTCCAATTTCAAGGCTTAGAATTTGGATTCTTCAGAAACTGACTCTATGATCATACTCGCCTCAGTCAAGCGCATCTTTTGGTGAGTATAGTTTTCATTTTTGAGAAATTTTCAATTTTTGTCATTTTCTGATCTTCGGGATAAGATGTCTCCAAGCACTAAGCTTGATGACAAGTTGGAAGGTATAAAAAACTTCTGTGCTTGGAAATAGAAAATATGACTCATTCTAGAAGAGAATTGATCTTGCAAAGTTTATCAAGGGAGTTGTGTTGGAGCCCAAAGAAGATGGAGCAAAAGAAAAGTACAAAAAAGATATGATTAGGGCTAAGAGGATCATAGCTGATTCAATCAAGGATCACTTGACTCCTCAAGTATCCTCTAAGGATACACCTAAGGAGATGTTTGATGCCCTATCAAGAATGTATGAAAGAAGAAACATCAACCGGAAGATGAATTTGAGAGCCCAACTCAAAAGTACAAAGATGAGCAAGGGTGAACCTATCCATGATTACTTCACAAGGGTCTCTCAATTGAAAGAACAACTAGAAGCCATTGAAGACAAGATTGATGAAATTGAACTAGTAATGACCCCTCTCAATGGCCTTACTAGACCATGGGACTCCTTCATCCAGACAATCTGTGCAAGGAAGGAAAGCCTTAAGTTTGATATCCTATGGGAAGAATGTGTTCAAGAAGAAGCTAGAGTAGCTAACCGAAAAGCACTACTTATAGATTATGACCATGCTCTAGCTGCTCATACCAGAAGAAGAAAATGAAAGCATCATTTCAAGAAGGAAACTCATAAAGGTCTTATCCCCCTAAGAAGTTTCAAAAGAATAAAAAGGGAGATCACAGGCAAAAAGATTTCTCCTCTTATTAATGTTACCATTGTGATAAGATAGAACATACTTCAAGAAATTGTCCAACAAAGAAAGAAGAATTTAAGAGGAAAAATAACAAAAGACATCATGCTAACTTAGCAGAAGAAGAAGAGGAAGAAGAAGAACCTCCCAGGAAATTAGCAAAAGTAGAAGTGGAAGAATATGTTCTCTAGAAGATGTATCTGTCACTAGAGGGTGGCCTGTATGAATTGAGAGGTCACTCAGAAGCAGCCTTGATCCACGATTAAGATTTTCCTATGTACGACTGAAGCAATAAGGACAACGGTATATGTCAAAAACAGAATATCTCATAGTGCACTTAGATTCAAAACCCCTAAAGAAATGTTTACTGACAAGAAACCAAAGGTAAGTCACCGCAAGATATTTGGTTGTCTAGTGTTTGTTCATATACCAAAAGAGAAGAGAACCAAATTAGATCCTTTTGGAAAGAAATGAATATTTGTTGGATACTGTGAGGTCTCCAAGGCCTTTAGAATCTATATACTAGGTTACCAGCATATGGAAATTACCAAGGATGTAACCTTTGATGAAGATGCAGCTCTCAAGAAGTCGAGAAAGTGCCAACTTGAAGAAATATATGAAGAAGTTGTAGCTCCGAGAGCTGCAGAACCGATGAAGGAAGTTACACCTTCTCATGATGATGAGATTCTGGAAGAACATGATATGTTGGAGCCCCAAGAACCTCCCCACATGAATATCTCCCCTAAGAGAAAGCCAGATTGGGTCCGTGATATTATTCAAGAAGCAGAAAGGTATGGTGCTCCAGAAGGCTCCAGAAGGCAGAGCAAGAAGCCAAAGCCATTTCCTAGTAATGTGGCTTTGATGTGTGATCTTGCAGACAAAGAACCTACTTGTTTTGAAGCAACTATTCAAAATAAAGAATGGGTAGAAGCTATGACGGAAGAATACCAATCCATAATGAAGAATGATGTATGGGAAATAGTTTCCAAGCCATATGGCAAAAGTGTGGTATCTTCCAAGTGGATCTACAAGATAAAACATAAAACCGATGGAAGTATTGAGAAGTACAAAGCCAGATTTGTGGCACGTGGATTCTCTCAAAAAGAAGGAATCGATTATGAAGAGACATTTGCTCCTATAGCAAGGTACACTTCCATCAGAACCATCATGGCACTAGCAGCCAAGACAGAATGGAAGTGACATCAGATGGATGTGAAAACAACCTTCTTAAATGGTGTTATTGAAGAAGAAGTGTACATAGAACAACCATAAGGTTTTGAAGTCGAAGACAAAAGAAGACATGTCTGTAAATTGAAGAAGGCTCTATACGGACTGAAAGAAGCTCCAAGAGCTTGGTATTGAAGAATTGATAGTTTTTTGACGAGCTTGGGGCTTTACTAAAAGTAAGGCTAATCCTAACACTTACTTCAAGGTTATGGATAATGAACTTGTCATATTGTTGCTGTATGTGGATGACTTATTCCTGACAGGATACCCGACCAGATATATGCTTTGTTGTGAACACTTTGAGTCAGTATATAGTTGAACCCAGACATGTTCACTTGGTAGTTGCAAAGCATGTGATGAGGTACCTAAAAGGTACGATAGACTATGGTCTCAATTATACTAGAGATCATGACTTCAGATTGTATGGTTATACAGATTCAGATTGGGCAGGAAGTGTCTCAGATAGAAAGCGCACTTTAGGAGGATGTTTCAGCCCGGGGTTAGCCATGATCTCATGGCTAAGCAGGAAGTAGTCCAGTGTTGCTCTCAGCACTGCAGAAGCGGAATTTGTTGCAGCTTGTTCCGCTAGTTGTGAAGCCATATGGATTCAGAAGTTGTTATCAGATCTATTCGATCTAGAGATGGATGCTATTGTGATTCTATGTGATAACCAAAGTTGCATGAAGATGATAGAGAACCCCGTGTTCCATGATAATACTAAGCACATAGAAATCCGATACTTCTACAAATGTGACATGGTGCAAAAGGGAGCTATAACGCTCCAATATGTGAGCACAGATGAGTAGGTTACAGATATGTTGACTAAGCCTCTGTCTCGTGTGAAGTTTGAACACTTCCGAGACAAGCTTGGTGTTGTCCGTAAGGACTTCCCTCGAAAGGGGGAATAGTATTGATAACATGGAATTCTGATTACAACAGGTAGCTCAGTTGGGATTGATCATCCTTAGACTTGATCCCGTAATTACGAAAGGAAGGATCGTCTTAAATGTTGATCTTGTTGGATTGGATCCCATAATTTCGAAAGGAAGGTCGAAGATAATGATGTTGGGATTGATCATCCTTATACTTGATCCCGTAATTTCGAAAGGAAGGATCGTCTTAAATGTTGATCTTGTTGGACTGGATCTCGTAATTTCGAAAGGAAGGATCGTCCAAGATGATGATGTTGGGATTGATCATCCTTAGACTTGATCCCGTAATTCTGAAAGGAAGGATCGTTTTAAATGTTGATCTTGTTGGACTGGATCCCGTAATTACAAAAGGAAAGATCGTCCAAGATGATGATGTTGGGATTGATCATCCTTAAACTTGATCCGTAATTCCGAAAGGAAGGATCGTCTTAAATGTTGATCTTGTTGGACTAGATCCCGTAATTCCTAAATGAAGGATCGTCCAAGATGTTGAAGTTAGGACTAACCATCCTTAAACTTGATCCCATAATTCCGAAAGGAATGATCATCTTAAATGCTGATCTTGTTGGACTGGATCTCGTAATTCCGAAAGGAAGGATTGTCCAAGATGTTAAAGTTAGGACTAACCATACTTAGACTTGATCCTGTAATTCCTAAAGGACGAACATTTTAAATGTTGATGTCGAAGGACTAATCATCCTTAGACTTGATCCCATAATTCCAAAAGGAAGGATCATCTTAAATACTGATGAGTAATGGACTTGATCTCGTAATTCTGAAAGGAAGGATCGTCCAAAATGTTAGTAGTGGACTTGATTCCGTAATTTCGAAAGGAAGGATCGTCCAGAATGTTAGTAGAGGACTTGATCTTGAAAAATTTCAAGAACCCCAACCCGGTTTCAGTTTTAGTGCTACATATGGCTTAATGCCCAAACCCCATCATGCATGTACATTAAAAAATTAAAATTTTTAACTGAAAACATGAAACACATGAGATTTCTTTTCTTCTTTTTGAACTCTGAAAATTATAGTAGCCCTAATCTCATACTTAGAAATTTTAAATTAGCCAAACACATGAAAATAAACACTCAGAATTTTTGGTCAAATTGACACAGGGAAAAAGCTCCGAAGGGAAAACCTGTATGAGAGAATTTTTATTTCTTCAAAAAACAAATTTAGTCACAATAGTACTTATCTCCTCGAAATTTGTGCCAACATCACACTGACAAACTGCGGTACGATTGCCTTGATTTTTGTGCTGTACGACCTCACACGTGTGGCTATATGGCTTGTTGTACGACCTCGATTTCTATGCTGTACGGACAACATTAAATGTTGTACCTTCACCTCAAAAATCATGCCTATTGCCTTGAAATCTGTGTTGTTGTATGGACAGGTACAGTACGACCCTCCTCGATATCCGTGTCTGCTGTATGGATTTCTTGCCTTGTGAAATGTGCCAAAATTTTGCTTCCTATCTTTGGAATGAGTGCAAAATTTTTCTTTCTCAATTTTCAGGAATGAAATCTCTCTATACCCTTGTTTCTTCTTTTGCTCTCTCCTCTCTCAAAAATTCTCTTTTGTGAAAGTGAACAATAAAATCCTCTTTGCCTTTCCCAAGCCCTTTTTGTTTGAGTAACTTCCAAATTGAGATCAATGGCTTAAATTAAAAGCCAACTAAATGAGATCTAGGGCCTCAGGCCCATCTTATTTCCTCGTTAAAAATCACTTTTAATTAATTAAATGAGAGATTAATGCACACCCACATTTAATACTCATAAAGTCACTTTTAAAATATAAACTCAAACTCACATTTAAAAGGTCACTTTATAATAAAGTCATTATCACCTTTTTAATTAGGCTAGGGACCACTTATTAAAGTGTTCTTATCCACCCCAAGGCATGAGTGAACAAACACTTTCTAGGTAAAAAATCAACAGATCTCGTAATTCCGAAAGGAAGGATCGTCCATAATGTTAGTAGAGAACTTGATCCTGTAATTCGGAAAGGAATGATCGTCCAAAATGTTAGTAGAGGACTTGATCCTGTGATTCCGAAAGGAAGGATTGTCCCGTAATTCTGAAAGGAAGGATCGTCCAAGATGTCAGTAGTGGACTTGATCCCGTGATTCCGAAAGGAAGGATCGTCGTGTGTATGTATGTGTTAGTTGTCAGTAATATTGGTAGCTCCGCAAAGACTTGATCCCAAAAGGAAGGGTTGTCTGAGTACCACAGATGTGTTGTCCATGATCTTGTAATTCTGAAAGGAAGGATCATGTTGGTTGTTGTTATACCTGCCATAGATGATGTTACTCTAGCCTTGAGCTGTTGATGATGATGTCACATGTTGTTGATGTTATTCCGGCTTTATGCTGATGAGCCAACCTCGTGCTGTCGTTGTTGTTGTTATTGCAATGCATTATTAATTGATGTTTTCTGCTAGTTAAAGAAAATGGATCATGAGATTTTGCCAAAATGAGTTCTGTAATGTTCTCACGATACATAATAGAATGATTGATTGTTTTCTTTTTCAGGGGTTTCTAAGTTTGAAAATGAAGAAATGGATCTGGAATCTTATCACACAAGGCATCGCCATCATCCCATGTTTGCTAGTTTCAGTAATCCACAGCTCTTTTGGTGCTAGGAAATCTATTATTATTGCCTCAGTATGCCTTATCTTGTCTTTTGATTTGGATCTATGCACACTTTATGTCAGCATTCTGACTATTGATAATGAAATTTTGAGGTTTTGGATATCAGTGGTGATACCCATCTTGGAGGTTAGTCATTCTGAACTCCTTGTTTGGCAACTTTGCGTTATAAATTTGAATAATTGCATGGTGGTTACCATTGATGTGTATTGTCGGCTTTTAAGCTTTGAACTTACCGTGTTGTACATAAATATGCAGGTAAGAGATTTGATCAAAGGATTATGGCATATTTCATCTAATTGATCAAGAGGAAGCATGAAAAGGATATTAGCAAGGACAAGATAGCATTGGGCAAACTGAGAAGGGAATGTGAGCATGCTAAAAGAGCCATGAGTAACCAACACCAGGTCTGAGCAGATATTGAATCTCTTTTTGATGGCGTAAAATTTTCTAAGCCTATGGCAAGAGCTCTGTTTGAAGAGTTGAACAATGATCTTTTTAGGAAGATCATGGTTCTTGTTTAGAAGGCTACGGATGATGCTAGTCTAGAGAAGAATCAGAGATGAGATTGTTCTTGTTGATTGTAGCACCCATATTCCTAAATTTCAACAACTGTTCAAGGATTTCTTTGATGGAAGAGGCAAACAAAGGTGTAAACCCTGATGAAGTTACTTCATTTGGTGCAGTTGTTCAAGGTAGCATTCTTAGTGGAGAAGGTGGTGAAGAAACAAAAGGTAAAGTAACTCAATAGATTCTGCATTTAGATTTTTGAGCTCTAAAAGAAATTTATGTTTTTTGTTCGCAATTGTAAAACCTTGTTGCCTTATTTTGCCCAAATTCTTTTATTAGATGGGGTTCCCATAACCCTGTTTATTGAGACTATTGATGGAATGATTACAAAATTGATTCCAAGGAAGACTGTTATTGCTGCAAAGAAGTCTCAAGTTTTTCCAATCTAAAAGGAGCAACAATCCACTATGTCAATCCAGCTTGATTTAATTTCCCATCTTGTCCTGCTACAAACTATCTGATGTGCTTTTCTTTTTCTTTTTTTGAATATAGCACAAGCTTACAGAAAATGATTGATTGGGCCATTTTCTTATGCAGGTCATTCAAGGTGAACGAATTCTAAGAAAAGATTGTAGAGAGCTTGGGAGATTTGAGCTATCTGCTATTCTTCCAGCTCCAAGGGTTGATTCTATTCCTTTGTGCATATGCATGTTTCTGATATATGCATATTAATTCTATACTTTGGTTAGTGGAGTCCAGTAGATTGGGGAGTTTAACCTAAAAATTTCTGTAGTGGAGTTCCACAAATTGAAGTAAATTTTGAAGTGGATGCCAATAGTATCTTGAATGTTAAAACAGAAGAGGAGAAGGGCACTCGACAATCACAGAAGATCACCATAACAGATGACAAAGGAAGATCGAGCCATTAGAAGAAATTGAAAGAATGGTGAGAGAGGCTAAAGAGTTTGCAGAGGACAAAAGATCAACAAACTTATTGATGCCCATAATGGTTTGGAAACATGTGTATAACATCAACACACAATTAACAAAAATTACAAGCTTGCTGACAAAATTGACTCAGATGACAAAGAGACGATGGATGCAGCATTGAACGATAAGAACACATGAACCTGGAAGGAGGATTAAGAGGAAAAGCTCAAAGAGTAGAATCTGTTTGCAATCCTATTGTGACTTGTTGATTTTTCATGTGCATCATTGAGAGCCATTCTCTTTGAGCAGAATCTGTTTGCAATCCTATTGTGACTTGTTGATTTTTCATGTGCATCATTGAGAGCCATTCTCTTGGAGAATGGAGACATCTGGTCAGGGACCAAGATGTGGAACCAGTCTAGCACTGGGGGACTCAACCTTGAGTTGAGTGACCATTCTGTTGAATGGAGACATCTGGTCAAGAACTAGGATGTGGAACCAGCCTAGCACTGGGGGACTCAACCTTGAGTTGAGTGACCATTCTGTTGAATGGAGACATCTGGTCAGGGACTAGGATGTGGAACCAGTCTAGCACTGGGGGACTCAGCCTAGAGCTGAGTGATCATTCTGTTGAATGGAGACATCTGGTCAGGGACCAGGATGTGGAACCAGTTTAGCACTGGGGGAATCGGCCTAGAGCCGAGTGGCCATTCTTTGAATGGAGGCACCTGGTCAGTTACCAAGAATTTTACCTAGTACAGGACTAGGGACTCAACCCGAGGCTAGGGGCCATTTTCCCGGAGAATGGAGGTGCTTGGTTTGTTACCAAGTATTTGACCTTGGGTCAAATTATGCAGCCTATGGCTAAGGCACCTGGTCTGTTACCAGGATAACACTATAAGCCCTAGACCGGGTCTGGGCATGTGTGACACTCTGACCCTGGATTAGTGGGCTTTGTGATCTTCTCCAAGGCTTAGCTACCCTTGGTTAAGAAACCTTAGTATCCGATCTTGGTGTCACACAGAGTGTGAGATAAAAGCATTAGTAAATTCTCTCTATTTATGATGATGTACCTTGAATGGGTTTGAAGTACCCTATGACCACTTGTTTTGGACCACAGGAAGGCTAAAGGTAAAAGTCAAAAATACATAAGGACTTTTGGACCACAGGAAGGGTAAAGGTAAAAGTAAAAAATACATAAGGACCCTTGGACCACCAAGGAGTCAAAGTGAAAATATATAAAATGTCTTTAGTAGCTTAAAAGTACAAGTCAAAAGGTAAAAGAATAAAATTCATATTATTTTATTCTTTGGAGTATTGGTCCACTTCCAAGTGACTTAAAGGCTATAAAAAAAGATCAAATTAAATTCATTTTACACACACACTTGATCATGATTTTGGAAGCTACTCCTAGAAGTTTCATTGGTTTTGAAAAGAGAGAAGGTTCTTGGTTTATGCCCTAGCATGGAGGCTATCTAGCTAGGGCATCTACACCTACCACAGTCACACCCTAGCTGCTAGGGCATCTACATCTCTAGTCTACTAGGGTTTATCTCTTAAAGTCTCGACCTTCCAAATTTGGGTTAGGGTATCTACCAAACCCTCACAGTACCAACGTTTTCATCACGGGCAGGCAGCAGGCTTCACGGGCAGCCTGCTAACCTTCACAGCCTGTCTTTTTCAGGCTTGGGCAGGCTGCAAAGGAACCTCGGTTAACTCTTCTCCCCTCTCGGCAGCTACAACAGCATCTCGAGCAGCCTCCTTCTGGTTGCTAACAGTTACGGGCTGCCTCCCTTCTCCACTGACAACTTTCTCCTTCAGCTAAGACGGCCCTAACGGGCTACCATCACCTGCCAATAGCTCATGGGCAACTACATTTGGGTCACGGGCAGCTACATCTGGGTCACGGGCAGACAGTCTAATCTCTGGTAGTCTGATATCTTCTCCAAGCAGCACAAAGTACAACCTCGGGCAGCCTGCTATACATTCGGGCAAGTTGTTACATAGCTCGGGCAACCTGTTAGGCTTTCGAGTAGAGCTCTGGCAGACTCTTAACAGTTTGGGAAGCTTGTGTGAATTCTAGGTAGCCCTAATACGGGCTTGGGCAGCAAGGAAAGGTTTAGCAGATAGTTCAAAGTGCACCCGTGAACTCTTGGGCAACAGACAGAGGTGTTGGGTAGGCACAGTGCAACCTGCTACATTTTTGGGTAGGCTCAAATTCATTCTGGGCAGATACGGGCATACAACTGTACTCACGGGCAGCAGAAAAACACCTTTGGGCAAGCTGTATTAGGTCTGGGCAGGCAGCTGCGGATCTAGGCAGCAAATCTGGGCAGTCTAGGCAACTACACGAATTTGGGAAGCTAGGGAAACTGAAAGAAAGTCTAGGCATGAAGGCCTATTTCAGTACAAAAGGAGATCTGGGCAGAAGAAGAAAACTTGGTTTGTTAGGGTTTATAAACCCAGTCCAAGTTTGCTAGGGTTTCTAAACCTTGTCCAAGCCTGCTAGGGTTTGGAAGAATTTGTGACATCTTTGATCAAACACATTAGGGTTTGATAAATTTTTGAAGAAGCTTCATATGAACTCATTCATCTCATTTAAAGTGATGAATTACTAATGCTTTTGGGGTTTTTGTCCTTTAAAGGTTTCCCCAGTGAAAAACTCGTGTTCAGTGTGTCTGATGTTTTTGATGCATTGATTTATCTACCGCACTTGTTATTGTTATCTATGCTACAGTCTGCAAAATTTTAAGAATTCATGCTAATGCTAAAATTCAACATGACCAATGTTTAACAATAATCAGGAGAGGGGACAGCGAGGATGGTGATTCCGATGAGAAATTTTATGGGTTTATGTACTTGAATTTTGGTGATGACCAATATAAAAATTGTACACTGTAGGATGAAATTGTGGTTGCAGAAAGCAAGTATTATAAGATCAGATTGTGGTTGTAGAAAGCAAATATTGTTCGTTTAGTTTATTGTATGTGGTAGGAGCAATGTAATAGTTCAATATTCAGAGCAGGAAGTCATTCTTATAGGATGGGCAATCTGGGATTGAGACAATGCCTATTGTTACCAACTTATTTGTACCATAGCTAGATTAGTTGAGGAGCTGCCATTTGACAAACATGATGAATGTTTGTGTTCCAGTGTATTAGATTATCCGCCATTTGTGCCTAGCCAGTTTTTGTTTTCAGCAATTATGACCATGGCCCCACGGGGTTTGTAATAAAATGTGTTAGTAGGGTGTTTTGAGTGGTTCGGTCTCCTAAGACGTAGAATTTCAACTAAGGTATTCCAGGGAGTTTTTTTCCGTTGTCAATTATGCTTTGCTTATAGTCGAGTATAATCGACGAGGTTTTCTCCCGCTTCCTCCAAAGCTAGAATGCCCGATTTTGAATTCTGTGCCTTGGGGGGTTATTAGAGCCCAACTGAGTACGTATAAACCTATTAGACATTATTAGAATAGAGTCTAGACTATGGTCATGTCCTAAGTCACTAGGACCCTCAGAAAAATTCCAAAATTTTTTTACCGGACACGTTGGATATTGGGTTTTTAATTTTTTAATTTTTTAATTTTTCCTAAGTTTTTAATTAATTTTTTCTATAGTTTGAATGGAAAAATTTCAATTCGTAATATGTCAGTCATTCGGGACCCGAATTCAGTGATTGAAAGCTCTAACCTTAAGCCAAAAATCATTCATGATCAGTCGACCAGCTATCCCCAAGTTTCAGATGTTCATTTAGCCTCATAATTAATAATTTCTCAAAAAAGTCATTTACGGAGAAATTGTTAATTAAAATATTAAAAATGAATATTCTGGAGAAAATAAAAACTCTCCAAAATAAACCAAATTGAATAAAATAAAAGGCTAAATGACATGGCACGGAGCATTTATGATGATTCCAATCAATATCGGTCAGTTTTAGATCAAGTATCGGAGTGTAACTATCAGTCAGAAATTTTCCCTCTTTGGTCAAATTCGTTTTTGGGTGAAGTGTGGGTTATCTATTGGTTAGGTGATCATTACGAGGGAGGATGAGCCACCTCACCCTCCCCCATTACTCCAGCACTCAGTTATAACTCAGTTGCAGCTCAGTTCAACTCCAAATCATCATGCCGAGCTCATTCAATTACTCCGGTGTTACTCTTAGTCCGGATTTAGGGATTTGAGCCCTATTTTCTTTCCTTTTTGTATAAGTAGAGGCTCTTTTGAGCTCTACAACATGGAACTTTGTAGCAGAGTTACTCTGAGAAAATTGTATCAAGCATTTGCTTTGAATTGTTAATAAATATTCGACTTTGGAGGTCTATGAGTTCTTGCATGTGGTAGCTTTCGAATGGTTGAGGTGATATTGTCTCTAACCCTTATTTCTTTAATACTTGCGTCAGATCAAATAATATTTGATAGCTCAAGAAGGCCATTGTTGGCACGGTAGAATAGCAATTTGTTGTTTATGCAAAGTAGATTAGTATCTTGATGGACATGAGTAATCAGTATATACACAATGTTGATCTTGATTAAATTTTCTTAGCATACTAGCATGTTATTTTGATCTCACTTTTGTATTGAGTTGTGGTGTGTTATCAGGCTTCACAGGTTGAAGAAGGGTGTGAGCTCAGCTGCTTCTATCCTAGGCTTCAAGCAACCAATTTTTGTTTAACACTTTGTGATTGCAGGACCTACAGGGATCGTCTTCTTTTAATGCAAAAAGAAAGCTGGGAGTCTCTCTCTATCTTGTGTTCCATCTGTAAGAAGTCTTTTCTTTGGTTACTGGTTACTTTAGGAAGCCTTAGTCTCATTTTTTCCATCTTTTGGCTTCCCTTCTATTGCCTTGTTTGGCTTGCTTTTCCTGTTTCCTTTTCGCTTCTCTCTTTCCCTCTTTCTTCACTTAAGTTTGCAACCATCTTTCTGTTAGTTTGCAGCCATCTTTCATTCTTTTTGCAGCCCTCTTTTACCCTTTTGGACAGCCCTCTTTTTGCCTTTCCTCTCTCCCATTTCATAGCCTTTTCTCCTCTCCCTTTCCTTCATTTTCACCGTAGAAGTTTCCCCTTTTTTAAGAGTTAGTTTGTAGTTTTATTTCTTTTAATTTTTTGATTAACACTTAACGTTTCAAGTGTTTAAAGCTCTTGCTTTCAGGAAAAATCGAGAAAAGCCCAAAGGCTAAAGGCAAGCAAGGAAGCAAGCAAAGAGCAAAAAGACAAAATATTTCCCTTTTCTTTTCCTCCCTTTCTCACCTTGTTCTTTCAGGAAAAGGCAAAAGCAAAGTCAAAGAAAGCGTTGTAAAAAAGATAATAAAAAGCAAGTGGGATAAAGGCTCCCACACCCCTCTTCCCCCATTTGGGGGAAGCTTGTATTGTCTCTTTATTTTCATGTTTTGCTCAATAATTTGTTAGAGTAGAATAGGAAAGAGTAGTTTCATATTTAGAAGTTTGCTTTCATAAAAGTTAGAAAAAGGAAAATTTCTTGTTTCTTTTACGTAGTTTTAGCTTAGATCTTGTTTTCATTCGATATAATAATGCAAAAGTTAAAAAGAACCAAAATTTCTTGAATTACACCGTAAGGTGGATCAAGAGTGCTTTCTATCGGAGAGTTTAATTAATTTTTCTTTTATTTTCATGTACTTTGTTTTTTTGTAAGTTATTAATTAATTTCTAAGTCTCTTAAACTTGCCGGAATCCAAGTCAAGAGCACTCTCTGTCAGAGAGCATATTAATTTTTGCATCCTCCTTGTACTTAGGCATATAGATAGATAAGACTCTTGGACTTTTGTCATAAGACAAAGTCAAGAGCGCTCTCTGTTGAGGGTTTCAATTAATTCTTTTAATAAACTCTTTCAACTCACATTCCCCTCTAATTAATTTACTTCGTTGATATCCCTCACCTAGTATGCTCTGCTGACTGTCATAGTTGGGCTCGTACTCAGAACGGTGAACGGACTTGCTAACATCGCAAATAAAAACACAAATAAAATTTTACCCCATAACCAATGCGCCAGCGTTGTAGAAAGCATTCAAGTCTATTCTCAGTAAGGGTGTTGGAACTCCCGTTGTCTTAGGGTCACGACTAGCTGGTCAATCCTCCAGGACACCAGCCCGAGATACTGGACGGGCCCACATGTCTAGAACGGAATGACTTTGAACACTTTCCCGGTTGGTCTCTGATACCTTTTTTGTTTCAAAGCCATAATAAACAAGACCATTAAAATATTTAAAATGTACCAAGAGCACTCGCATAATATACCCACTAGCTTTATTTCAAGACTTGTATCTTTGTTATTTTTCAAGCATTGCAGAGCTTCGACTCCATAAGGCACTGGTCTATCACTTCATGCATTATTAATCTCGACCATTTGTCCTTAGTTTATAAAATCTTTATCTGTGAATGCAATTTTATTTTACAAGTTCTTGATATATTGTTCATCTCTTAATCTAGTGTAGCAACGTGGATTGCCTTTGTCTTGTGTTCAAATTTTTATAATTTGTAATCATCTTTCATTTAAAAACTCTTAAACAACACCCATCCGCATCACTCTCACAAAATTAACTTAAAACACTTTGAGCCTTAGAAACTCTTTGTTAGGGACTACCCCCCTTGGCTTCGTTAGGAGTTAGCTTAAACGAAGGAGCTAGGAGTAGGTGATAGTACCTGGCCCTGTGCTTGCCCCCAAGGTCACACCTCTCCCACTTTCTCAAGTGAGGAGACATCTTTCGGAAGATTTTTGCTGCTGGTGTGCAATCAATGGACAACACCTACCTTTTAGCACCTATCAGTGCCTTGCTTTACTTGGATAAAAGGATTTCTCTAGAGCCCTTTAATATGTGAATTTTCTAGAGCTCTTTTATATGTGAATACCCAATTTTGGTATAATTATACTTTTGCGATCTAATAGTATTCACATAACCTTGGCTCCTTTGGGGAAAATCGCTAGTATTATCAAGTTAGGACCAAGCTTGTCCCTCTCAATCTTGACAAAGTCATCATTGTCTTGGGACTTGGCAAAACTCTGTGACTTGGGAAAGACTATAGAAAGACTCCGGAAATACAAAAAATAACTCAATATATAGTCCAGGCAAGTATGGGTCAGTTTAGCGAGCCTGGCCGAGTCTTGGCATAGTCTTGGCAAGTCCATGGCCGATTATGAGCCGAGTGCTTGGTCCAAGCAAGACTCAACAAGATTTGCAAGTCTTGGCCAAGTCAAACTACTTTGGTTAGGATGATGAATATGTTGATATAAGAATTAGTATAAGTGAATGTTTTAGCAATCATATTAGGGAATTTATAGATATTCTTGTGACATCCATAATAAACCTGGAAAAAATGGGACAACCATGCTAGATATAGCAGGTTTGTGCTAATTTTTCTGGAGTGTGGAGGTTTACACCATATGCATGTGTAGTAAATGTTATTATTTTTTAAATTTTTTTAGTTTTGGTTATGATGTTAAATTTTTTTAGTTTTGGTTATTAATCCATGTAGAAATGGGTTTGGTGGATTGCACCATACACTGTGGATTTTTTAATGATGCTTACCACCACAAAATGTTAATCCATTTAGGATTGATCTTGGTGGATTGCACCATACACCTTGGAGTGCCACTTATGTGCTTAACACCATAAACAAAGTCATTCACAAATTCCATTTTTGCACCAAAATCTTAGCACCATTAGCATGTTTCCACATATGCACCACTTTTGCACCACTATTTGAGAATGAAGGATTACCCAAATCCTTCACAAATAATGGTGTTGATGTGGGGCTAAAATGCCATTTTTCTTGTAGTAGCTAAGGTCTTTGAGGGGCGAACAACAGTTTTATCCTTCTTCTTCTCTTCATAGGCAGAAACGAAATAAGTGAGCGATGAACAACTGAAGGAAGAGGTGGAATGATGCAGTGAGTGCTTGAAAGAAATACTAAACTCTTTCAATTTAGTTCTCTGCTCCATCTGTCAACTCATCACCAGTCAATCCTGCGCAGTATCGGGCATTCAACTAACTAACTAGAAACCTATTGGTTGGCTTTGCCTTTTGGTGCTATAGTCCAGAGGGTGGGAATATAGCCTTTCCCCCATGGTATAGCATTTTTCCTATAGACCAGCTGAACGAAACAATTGGCCTCAGCTTAACGAAAGAAAATAAACCAAAAGCTGGACCTATACACTGTCTAAGAGGTTATCTCTCTTTACTGCCAGCGTGGGTGAGGATCCTTCCCCTCGAAGCTTGAGCTCTTTAAGCAATAAAAAGGTTGACCATTGCACAAGTAAGTTGCATTCTTATCTAAGTAAGTGGGCTTTCCTTTACTACTTATCTGGAGGGTTTAGATCTATTCTTTCTCGACAAGCCCCAGAAATAAAATATCATTAGTGGATAGTCCTTAGTTTCCAATCATTCCGCATCTTTTGCACATAGATATTTGGTATGTTGCTCTGTTGTGATTGGGCATAGTAATTCAGAGAGATAAGTAAGGGGAAATACCCCATAGGGAGACTAAATGCCTAATGGGGATCTCATGGCCCTTCCTTTCCCACTTCAATTAATCCATCCTTCCTTTCCCACTTCAACAGATGACTGGTTCTATGGCACCTGCTTCCTTCATCGCCAACTATATCCAGGGCTCCCATGCATACATTTATCAGGCATTGAACTAGAGGAAATGGGAACAAGCAGCCAATCCCGATTAATATCTCCATTTTGCCCTTCCTCCCTATCAGTCAGTGATTCAAAGTGGGTGTATTGAAATACGTTATAGTGACTAAAGAGGACCCTCAATTGTTAAATTGTCCAAGACCTTGTCCCATACAGAAAATGAGTATGAAAGCGTGTTCAAGGAGTTTAAGGATGTTTTTTCCTTGACAGGATGTGTATTAATGTTGTACCTTGCTCACTCATTATCTACCATAACTTCCAAAGGAATGTAGAAAACGATTTTGAGGAACCCAAATCAAGGAAAACCTGCATAAGTGATGTGTTGACCAAATGGGATCAGGTCCTGGTTGGCCAAGACATAGTCATCAACAGTTGCTCTGCTCCGCGCTGTGAGGAAAACATGTCAATCTGTTGGAAGACGAGAAACAAGGTAGGCCATTCAAAATCACCAGCTCATGGGACTCACCTAGCTGCAAAAGGTGTCTTATTCCCCTTTTCTGATTGCGTCAACTTAACTTGTTTCACCATAATTGGCAAGATGGTGCATTGGTTGAGCTTAAGCAATGATTCACAACATCATATAAATATTAATGAAAAAAGGATTTCCCCAAGGACGAGGAAGATTTATTTCAAGATTGTGTTGTTGTTTTTCCTATTGCTGATTTGTTGGAGGGTTTTCACGTGAAAATCACCCTTGGGTGAGGGAGAGGAAAGTCCTGATAAAGCCAGTTGTTATACTTTACCTGGCGAGATTGAAAGATGAATGATTCTCGGGAAACTGGACTTTTACCTATGTAATCTTCAAACTTACGTAGGGTGCAAGCATTATGAACTTTGTGACATATTGGATTCTTCTTTCATAACCACGCGACGCCCTGCAATTGAGTTAGCTATTGAGAGCTTCACCATTTGTAGATCCAATTTTGATTCATGAGATGAAAGCCGGATTGAACATAATGTGCTAATCTCACGTGGAAAACAAGGGTTAGTTCGGAATAGAAACGATTCCAGGTTCAGATCCTATCCCATCGGTGGTTCAGAATCCAGATCAAGGAGTACTTTCATGATGTGATTTTATATTTCCTCTCCACACTGGGAGTGGGCATATCCTGAGTTGAAAATATAGATATACACTGATAATATTTAACAGAATATAAATAATCTTTAATACTATTGCCAGAAAGGAATAGAGAATTCAATATATACCTATACATGAATAGACAGAGGAATTGGCTCGTTGCAAAGCAAAAGGATGATTAAGTTTATGAGTGATTACCCTAACAGAGCGTTGTCAAAAATCTCACAGGACGCAGGAAATGAGAGATTTGGCCTTGTTTTCCAGCTGCAAATGAAATAAAAAATCACATAAACTACTTTCATAGAATCTGCGCATTCATATTCAATATGCACATTCATGTTAGAATATTTTACACTAACCTGTCCAAGATATACGCAAATAGCTCTGTTATCAGTGTCGTTACCGTGTGCCCTGTTGCCATGATTGCCATGATTGCTGTGTAATAAGAAATCAAACTAGAACTCAGAAAAATTCTTAATGCACTGAATACCATAGTAGAACCACACATATAAGTATATAGATGGATTTTTGTAAAATTATTAAACTGTCCATAGATACCAAGCAAGCATTAAAGAAAAAGTGAAACAAATTACGCTGTCCATATATACCGAGCAAGCATTGAAGTTACTATGCACTCCTTCCATCGGTTAATGAAAACGATTTTATAGTTTTACATTGCCATTCACATACTCGTGCTCGTGTATTGACAAAAGAATAATAAAAATGAATTGAGATTGTCAGTGAAACTACATGAATTGGTATTGAGGCGATTTGGACTTTTCTGATTGAAATTCCATGCACTAACGTTTAGACTACTCTAAACTAAACTACCCGTTTAGACTAGTATAAACTAAACTAAAGTCTAGAGCGATGGGCTAAAACGGAGCTTCCAGGTGGCCACACGGGTTACCTTTCAAAACACTGAGTGCCGACAGTGCAACGAGGTGGAATATATGTCATCAGATGTTTGTTTTTAACTATTTTATGCATGGAGTCGATGGAGTAAAACTACAAGTTATTGCTATGGAAGTTGTGTGTTCGATAGTTTCAGGGGTAATCAAAACCATAAAAATAATAATCATTTGAATGCTTTACGAAAAAAGTAAATTGAATTTTGTGATCGAGTGATACTTTGAGAATCAGAAGTCACTGTGATTTCATAATATGAATTAAATTGGTACTGCACAATTTTGTGATATGGAATTAAATTAGTACATGCACTAAAACATACTTCCGGATGATGCATGTACAATCCTTTTTTTCCTTAATTTAAATACATTCTTCAGGTTACAAAATTGAACAATCCTACGAAGATTCTGTGATAAATTCTGGAAAGACAACAAAAATAAAGCTCTGCTTATCACTCGTACAAGAAATCTGTGGATGATCCTGATCTTCTTCAGGTTACATTCTGAGAAAAATTCTGGAATGACAACAAAATTAAAGCTCTGCTTATGGCTCCTACAGGAAGTCTGTAAATCGATCACCAGATCTGTGAATAAAACAATTCAGAAACTCCTGTAGATGACAGACTTGACTTAAAAAACTTCAACAAGGAGCTTCTAAAGATCGTAAACAGAAAAGGATGAAGTTGGTAGTTCCGTCTCTGACTACTTCAATCACCAGATTGCATAAACCTGTAAGACCTGCGATTGAGATGCCAGTACATTGAAATCCCAGCAGAGCATTACATGCAAGTGACCCTATTGTGTGGGTGTAATAAATCCTTTTTTAACTATTCACGTAACAGCACTTTATTAGTTCCTACCGCAGCAGTGGCCTATTATAATAGCTTTGCGGTCTTTTGATTTTTTTTAACTGTCAGAACTTCGAACCAATCAAATGAAAATATTTCTTTCTTATTTTTGAGATGTCCTAACTTTATCGATCTTGTAATAATTTATGATGCCCAATCAAAATTTTAGTCTTTTTATTTGGCCTCGTATCTAGGTGTTGAGGCCTGGAAATTCGCAGGCAACAACAGCAAGGGATTCTCCCCAGTCAACGTTCCCAACTAGCCCGTCACTGTTTGGTGTAGGGAATCCGTCCGCTTTGCGGTCCGGCTACCGTAGGTCAAGTAACAAAATTAACAGGTTTTACCGGTTGCGGCCCGCTCCACCGTGTATATTTTTGTATTTTTAGTTTTAAGTATGACATGCAAGTGCCTAGCTAAAATGCAGATTGATTAAGCATGCAAGGAGTGGTCACAAAGTGATGTGCAGGTTCTTACCTCTCGCCTTAGACTCTCTTGCATTTGAATCTCACACAGTAAGAAAATAAAATTAACTACCTAACCTATCCCTAGGGAGCAAGATTATCACTTATTAATGAGTAATGTATTTTGTGCATGCATTATGAAAAAATTACAGATAGCTGATACTTCTTTCAAACACATGAACATTTAAAAATATTTGAACAACCAGATAGCCAATTGTTTATGAACAACATTCATTACTCATAGTGGAAATTTCCATAAAATAAACCAGAAATCATTTATACAAGAACTTAGGTTCAAAGAGTTAGAACGATCCCACAGTTAATGGACACAAAGCTAAAAACAAAATAGTTCCTCTTCAACAAATCCATAGCATAACATTTGAACATTCCACCAAGCTTTCTCCAATAGGCAAACTGGAATTATCTATTGCAAAAAGAAATAGTTCTTCTTACAATATGTCTTCACCAATTTAACTAGGAAAAAGTCCCTCTTGTCTAAACCTCCTATATTTATACAAAAAGAGCCAAATTGTTGGGTTGCCCACGAATGACTCTTGGGCTTCCCCAACTCTTCACCTCCCACACTTTTCTTTCATTAAGTGCTTATAAGATTTACAATATATTACAATAAAAGAAATAAAGTGCTCATGAAGAGGGTCCCGCTTGACTATTCAAAAACTTTTCCATGCTGAAGCCGCTGAGGCAATGCTTTCGAATTCAGAAGGTTCTAAGAAACGAATATTTATTTTGAATTTAGCAGCCTGATTTTTTATTACTTCTATTCTGGCTGCGCTCAGACGAAGTTGGTCCTCAAGCAGCTACACACTAACTGCAAAATGAGCTACTTCATTCCTCAGGGTTTGCTCATCTAAGGCTTTGATGTGTTGAATCCTTTGTTCATCTTCTTGATACCTCCTTTGCAACATCTCCAAAAATAGGCTGTGGTCTGGAAAGGTATCCATTCTCTGTTCAGCCTCAACCTGGCAGCGATTATAAGTGATCAAAAGTCTCTTGAAGAATTCTGCACAAGCCCCCTTTGTCTTCTTGACAACCTTCTTGAATTCTTTGGCTGTGTTTATGGAAAACTCCAGTAAATCATAGTGTTGCCTTAGGGCTTGTTGATTTTTTGATGGTAACTCTGCAGGAGTTTCTTCATTCGCTTCTAATCTCGCCATCCTTCCTGTCAGGACTTCTAAGATGTCCTGCGATCTGTCCACAAAATATGAAGAGGTTTCCAAAAACAAAATCTCTTCTAGCCGATTATCTATCTGCAAGATCTTGCACCTTTCTTCCTCTATAGCTACTTGCAGCTGGTGCATCTTGCTCCTCTGCGCCAGAACATGCTCCTTGAAAGGCTGGAGACTGACCTGCTGTTCCTTGGCCTCTTCTAGAGTTGTTGTTAATGAGGTAATTTGTTCTTTAAGTTCTGCATTTTGCCCCTGAGATTGTCTCTCAGATTCCTCCAAGGTAGCTTTCTGCAGCTCCAACTCCCCCTATCCTGCCTAGCAGTTGCTCATTTTCTGTCCTCAACCCTTGACATTCCTGCTGCAATTTCTCCATACCTTCTTGGGTAGTGTTATCTCCCAAAAAGTACACCGTCATTTTGGGTGATAGAATGGGTTAAATTTTTTATTCCTGTAAGTTTTGGTCTTAAAAATTGTTTTTAATAAAGTGCTGCCTAAAAATCTTCTATATACTCGGGCTGTTATTCATCATTAAGTAGTGGAGTTTGTTTTCAACAAACACACCGATTCCTAGATCCGTGGAAAAGAAAGTCTATCTGTCTATCACATACATATTCCCTGATTCTAAGCGACACATCAGCAAGTTAATGATGACAAAAGTGTGGCTCGGCATTGAGAGCAAAAATCGATGGGTTTGGCACTTATTTCCTTTTGGCACGAATCCAGATGATATGGCACCTGTAAGACCAAGCTGCAAGTCAGATGAACCAGCTTGTTTCTTGAGGAGACTATCTCAGATGTTGTATGAGAAAAGCGGAGCCATGTGGTATTGGAGGGTTCTATGGCATATTGACGGTGGCAAGCTTCTTCTAAAGCTAAATCGCTTATTAAGGCCAGAGCTTTCCCAAGGCAGTGCAATCAGTTGATCCAAATACAGTGCAGTCAAGCAACCCCATGGCAGTGAAGTCAAATAACTATAAGGCAGTGCAGTCAAGAAACACTGCGGCAGTGAATTTAAACAATCTTGTTGCATTGCAGTCAAATAACTTCCACGCAGGGCATTTGGGCAACCCTATGACAGTGCAGTCAAATAATGTCAAAGAAGCCCAGTTGCAACCAGAAGCTAGACATATTTCTCAATCAAGATCTCAGCCTACCTATATAAAGGGAAGTCCACATGAAGTTGAACAATATTTGCCAGAGATTGAATCTACAAGACCGAGGGTACATGATGCTTCAGAAACAGACCTCGCATACGCCAGTCTCATCCTCCAGAAGATAGAATACAAAATGGATTAGAATCGGAGGATTTGTTAGGGGGATCATCGCCAGGATTTGATGTTCTTGTGGACGATGGACCTGACCAGCTGAGCCACCGGGAGGATGCTGATTACTACTCTAAACATGAAATTGAGTTTGGAAGGGACGCAATCAATGGTCGAGAAAGAAATATGCATAATAAACGAGAGCTTCCCTACTTTGACTATGATCATCCTGATTCAAGTATGCATGATCGAACAGGCTACTTTGATGCTGAATTTCAGTATGACCACGGAGCTTATGAACCATATAAAAACAGGGGATATGACTTTGTTGGCCGAAAGCCTAATGCTTTTGATGACAGGGTTTTAGAGAGACCGGTTGTGCGAGAAAGGAGGTCCTTATCTAGTGAAGATGATCCTAAACGGAACAATATTGAGGAGCTCCGCCACCGGATTTCAAAACGTAGGAGGGCTGGTGGGGCTAAAGTAGCGGATAGTCCCTCAAAGAGACAGCATGTTGATAGTCGACATGGTGATTCATACCATGGCCCCAGGCAACAAGATGATGATCGTAAAATTAATATGCTGTTACAGGAACTTTCCCAGGCAAGACATAATGAGAAGCAGGTTAAGTTGCACAACGCAGAACTGATCGGAAGGAATATGGCACTGCATGATTGGAGCAAAGAAATCATCGAAAGACACAAGAAAACAGTCGAGAGGAACACGATGCTGATGAAGGAGAACGCCAGACTCTACAGGACCCTCAGAGTGCTCAGGCAGAAGATGAAATCACCAGCAGTTATCGAGGCACAACCAGCAACTATAGGAGCAACACCATCTGGTCTTGAAACTCTAGCTGATATAACCACCGCCTTCGGAGAGAAGAGACCAGTGGAGACCCAACAAAGACAGACCAGAAGTGCGACTAGAGGGAAGGGAGCAGCTTCAAAGAAGTCCTAGGGACTGATCACGGGCTTGCAGGAAAGCATCGTTTTGGTTTTATAAAATTTTGGACAATTTTAAGCTTTCGGCAGCTTAGGCGAGCCTCACAAAGCTCATTAGCTGCCGAAAGGGCTGACTTTCGGCGGCTAAAGCACGAAATCGGCAGAAGGGTTAGCTGCCGAAAGCCTGTTTTTGCCAATTTTTCTCTAATTTCGCCCAGATCTCAGTTTTGTTCGCTGAACTAGCAGAAAGCCGATCAGAATGAATGGATCATAAATTATTTTATCAATATCTGAAGGGTTTTGAGCGAGTTTTGAATCAGTTGGGCATTTTGGCCAAGTTTCAACCTTGTTTTGAGGAACAGCTCTAGAAGTCGACTGCCACATCATTAATCTCAAGTTTGTTGTGCGCCAAACTTAGACCACCGAGCCTTGGGAGGCCAGCTGCTCTTCACCAACCACCGAGCTTTTGAAAGGAGATCTTCATATCATCAGTTCCTTGTTTTAAGGAATCATATCTATCTTTTGCATGGCACTGTTTTAATTAGGAGGACAAGATCCATGTTTTTAGGATCTCGAAACTACTTTGTAAAGACTATAAAGTCTGAGTACTGAGGCTGAACCAAGGGTTCAAGTTTGGATACATTTTGGGCTATGTACTGGACACTTTCTTGCTATATGAATCACAGTTTCCTTTGGTCATTAGATATCAGTCTGTCCACATTTTCCATTATTCTACATTTGATTCTATTCAGTTCAGTTGTTCAGAACTGTCATCTTCTGATATAGCTCATGAATGAATTAAATCTTCTTTATATTCTTGTATGACCCTACAGCTCTGTATTTGGTTATCTTGAATGTCTTTCTTCATACCTTGATTATTTACTGTAGCTGATATTTAATTTCTCGAAGCACTGGCTTATTTAGAGGCATGTCATGTTGTCTTACTGCTTAGTCTTCTCAGTTATCCCATTGATCCACATTTACAAAAACACAAAAACATGATTTCTTAAGTTACCAAGCACCTTTGGTCTACAACCACAAAGGGTTTCTTGGAGTGATAACAGGTAGCTTCCAGAGATCTCTTCTTGACTTGGAGGAACTGGAGTTCAGCTTTTGAAGACTTCATTTCAAGTTGTATGTCTTCAAATTTTCTTTTCAAGCCGCTACTTTCCTCTCTCTCTCTTCTTAGGGTGTCTTTTAGCTGGGCAGCAGACTTCTTTGACTGTTCAAGACCAGTCATTATCCGATCTACATTGTCCTAAGAAGCATGGATCAATGCAGCCCCAGCTATGATGGTGAATCTGGGGTCCTTGTCTGTCCCATATACTACAGTCTTCTAATTTATCGTTTTACCCGCCTGCTCTCCAGTCTCGACGTTTCTCTCGGTCCTCTTCACTATCCTCTTCCTTTCCCTATCATAAAAGATAGTGTTGAAATCCTGTACCTCCTCCTCTTTCTTCTGCTCAAAAGAGATTAGCCTAAGGGTGGGGACCATAGCCTGTCTTGGTGCCAGCAGCTGCCTCAGGATCTTGAATATCAGGGTTCCCCAAGTCCTGAGCCTGACTGTCTATAGGATCGGTAGCTGATTGCTCTGTCACTGTCCCTGTCAACTTTAGCCTTTCTGCTTCCTGCTTCTTCACTTCCTCATCCATCTTTCTTTTCTTTTCCTCCTCTTTACTTTTGGCGGCCTCTTCTGCCTTTCTAGCTGCTTCTTGTTCAGCTCTTCTCTTTTCTTCCTCCTCACCTTTGAGCCAGCTTTCGACTTCCTGTGCTAGTCTCCTAGCATCTTCATTTCTTTTTCTAGTTTCTTCCTCCCCTGCCTTTTCTTGCTCATCTTGTCCTTTCCTGCCTTTGGTGGTGATTTTTTTTTTAAACCTTCTTTTTAAGGCCATTAGATTTTGTGCACTGCGGAAAATGGATTCCTCTCTGTCCCAGTGGCTTGTGTATTCAAAATGCACATTTGCTTCCCTGCAGTGCTCTGCCACTTTGTTCCGGGAATCATTCCTGTGGAAATTCATTTCCCCAAAATGGAATTTCCCCAATTCCTCCACAAATTCCTCAGCTTTCTTCACCCTTGTGAATTTATAGCTTCCCAACCTAAATGGTAAAGGAGGGTAAGCTGCTTTCTTATGTTCAAACATAAAACTCCCTTTGCCATCTAGAAAGACTTGTCTAACTGCCTCTTTGTGGACTATATAGTCAGTGGCATATTTTGACAGCAGTGAGGGTGCTCTAGAGCATCCATACATTCTAAAATACAATCCATCCTCTGTCAGATAGTAGTCTGCGTATTCCTCAATCACCTGCAATGCTTCCTCTGACATACAGTTGCACTCCTTTAAGAAGATCAATGTATATAGTGGCATGATGAAGTGTTCACACACTTCCCTATAGTGACTGTGGTACTTGTGTGCCCACAGTAGCTTGTAAGCTATGTAGACTGGTGTTCTCTCTTGGTCCCAGATACACCTTAGATTGGGGAAGGGTTGGTTGCATAGTATGCAATCAATCAGTATAGAGCTCATGTAGAACTCTGATCTCTTATGGGACACCCCTCCTAATGTTGAAGCAATGCAGGCTGAGAGGCTGTTGGACACAATGTTTGCCAAGCTGAAAACTGTCCCCTGTGTTGCAACATAGAAAATGATAGGCACCCACTCCAATTTGAAGCTTTTACCGTGGGCCCTCCCGAAAATCCTGTTCAGCATCAGGGCAATGAACCTGTAAGGGGTTCTTAGATTGGCAGTGTCATATTCCTCGGTCGACCTAGTTCTAAAGTTCTTGCCAGGCATCAACATCCTCTTCAGTGTCTCAACTAGGTCTATCTTAATTGCCTTCAGCCAGTCCTCAGTCAAGTACACCTGTGCTTCTGGTAAGTGGTAGGCCAGTGCCACATACCCAGGGCTATAAGCAGCATAACCCTGTTTATCAACATTTGCCAAAATCATGGTGGTTACATCTGCCCTGGGCAGAATCCACCCAATCACCTCTGAGCATGGAAAAAGCTCAGGTCTAGTAGCAATTTTCATCAATGAAGATCTCTCTATATTGGCATAGATGGTTTCTTCTTCAAAACCTATGTCAGATACTTCTCGGCATGATATTAATCTGTAAACTTCCCCCCATTGATATTTGGGTTCCACACCCACTATGCATTTGGTGTCCTCGTAGGTGCATTCAACTTTGGTAACGATTTCGACTTTGGGTTCCTCTTCTACTACGGGAGCCTTCTTCTTTTGACGTTTCGACATCTTGGATTCTGAAGAATTTCCCTGTCATATACATAAATTTCTTTTAGGTTCTGTTGGGTTATTCCCAGATAACATTCAAAATGGAGACAATTGTATAAGCATTTTACCTCATCGATGCTAAACATGAGTGCAGCTATGAAGAATAACAAACAATGTTCAAAAACCAAAAGTTCCCGCATAAAATAATCTGCCCAAAAGGCTAAAACCAGCTCTCGACCAACATTGCAGACTTAACTTGGAATATCATGGCCTTTCAAGAACGACGAATATCCCCCCCCTCTCGGCGCTGTGGATTACAACGTTACGCGGAAAAATATGGTGCCTAATCCCAAGTGAGGACACTGCAAGTGGTAGCGCACTTAACTCCTAAAATATAAGGGGAAGCTACTTGCTGTAAAAAACGCTCGCTTCACGGTCTGACTAGGTAATGCATTAGGAACTTGAACTGGTCCGGGGTTCGTATTTCGAGTTTGAACAGTCTCATCCTAAGCGGGGAGTAAAATCAACATCGCGACCCTGGTTCGCGAAGACGAGGGCGACCGAACTGTGGAACCAGATTCACGGCATCTCGGAAGAAAACCATGAAACGCCCTCCCCGGATGGCCAAACACAGACTGGGGGAAACTGGTGCGGACAGCGTAACGGCCGTCTGCACCGGTTTCCCCAGCAGTCGAGTGCGGTCTGCAAACCCCCAACGACCGTGAAAGTCATCATTGCAAAACTACAAAACCCCCCACCGAGCAGCCATACCATCTATTTAGAAAATAAATACATGCCGAGACGAAAAAACCTATGTAACCACTAACCGCAGAGGCGACGAACTGACCTAGGACAACAAAAATAATAGTTCGACCAATCAAACGGAATGGTAAAACAGGCATAAGGGCTTACCTGGCACTGTGCTGCGTGACTGGTGGAGGAAAACCGGTAAACTTCCACGGCAGAGCCACCTAGGAGCGAAGGTACTGACAGCGAAAGCGTTGGTCTGCTCGAGCGAAAACGACAGCACGGAGAAATCGCCAAAATACAATAAAATAATAAACTCCCAAACCCAACATATATACACTGCGGTCAACATGCAATCGGCAGGAAAAAATCAAATCAATTGGGAGGCAAACAACTAAGGAATCGACGATCCTATCAACATCGCCTCCGCAACGGCGGATGAAGAAACAACCAGGGAACCCGCAATGGCATCGGCGGAGAAACAAATCAAGACTCGCATTGGAGCTCGCGAGACTAAGGCTTCGGGTCAATAGATGGTTAGAGAGCCGCAACGGCGAAACCATAAAAGAAACCAAGTTCCGCAGACCAGCAAAAATCGGAGTAAACACAAACATGACTTCGGCCAAAAAATAATTTGTCACGCGGAAAACAAAATCAAACTTCATTGGAAAGATAGTGTTTTTCAAAACCGTAACGGGGAAAGCTGAAATCCCAAGGATCTGCGAGTCAAAAACGGCGGGAATCGGAAGAGGACATAATAACTCTTGGAGAACTTCGTAGTACCTTCTCCGCAACGGCAGAAGACGTATAGACAAAAGGTTTCGAAGGCATCTCAAAACAACTGCCGATAAAGAAAAATGCATCGGAGACCAAATACACTTGACTTGGACTTGATGTCCTGTTCTTTTCCGCAACGGCGGGCGTGAAGCTAACTAGACTTCCGACTCAAAAATCTAAACACTTCCAATAGCAAGGCAAAATCAATTCAAACAGTAAAACATGGCTGGCATAAAAATAAATCTTTACGCAAACATCAAGCAAAACCAAAAAACTAAGCAAAACGAATTAAAGGAGGGTCCAAATTTTTTTTGAATTTTGGGAAAATGTTGCAGCTGCAACAATTGGTGACTACTTGGTGAACCCCAGATTTCTGAGTTAACTTCTTCCTAGTAGAAAACTGTCTAATCATTTAGCTCATAAGGTGAATTCTTCTAGATGCTTGTATTCCTATGATGGCAAGCACATGCATTTAAATCATTGATAACAGTCCATTCTTTGGGAAGGGGAACGCAAAATATTTAAAGTCCGTATCACTCTTTTGAGGCTTAGTAGGTGAGTTTTATTTTACCTCTGTCTTTGGGTAGTTTCTAGCTTGGACACCACAGGATCGTAACATATGGCAAACATAACTATTCATTTGTTCCTCATTCTCATGCCAATTTGCACTTTTTGTGCCCTTTTGAACTTTTGTTCTTTTGAGTCCTCCATCTGCTTTTCTTTCTGAATTTCATTCAGGCTCTTCTATCCATAGTGTCCTTTTGTGTGAGAGATGTATTTACTTTTCAGCTCATGGACGGAGAAGAACTTTTGGCAAATTGATATTCATGTTTTTGATACTTTGCTTTGATATGTATTGCTTCTTTTAGGAGTTTTGACTCTTAACATCCTTTAAGCTTTTGAAATCATGGCATGGGATCATTTATATATAATAAACTGTTTACCTTGCTTCCTTTCTGTGGGTCTTTTGCTATCACTCCCTAGGACATCTTAGATGTGAAATGGTTGGAGCCTCGAAATAGTATTCCAGACCTCTTAATTCTAAGTTATTTTCAGGGGTTAAGCAGGACTTCAATGAGTGCATAGCCATTTAGAAAAACTACTTACTAGAAGAAATTCTATCATTTCAAAAAAAATAAAATGCACAGTCTTATCCCAAAGATTTCAGTTAATCGAGAACCCTGATGCTTTCCATGCAACCAAAAGTTTGCCTCTTTTATTGAAAAACAAACCAAAATAACTAGAAATAAAAGCGGTAAATCAAAGTGAAACTGCATCAAATTATTTATGTACAAGGTCATCAAATCAAAAGAAAAATAAAATTGTGCCCACCCCTGAAGATCGATCAACCTATGAGTCAAGGGGCTAGGCTGGATTGCAGACATGAAATACCTAACCGTGATCTAATTCTGCTATTTTTGAAACCGAAACTATGTCTACCGATTTACAATCACTCCCATGAGCCTGTGAAAATTGAAGGAGATCAGGCCGAGTGTCAGTCATATTACTGGCTTCTTCTGATGCATGACATCTTAGCTCAAGCTCTATTAGATAATTCCCCAAAACCGAATTAGCAGATTTATTACCTTCTTCCAACTTAGTGATATTGTGTTTCATGTAAGGTTCTCTTAAAATTTTGATCCGATTTGGGATCCCCTTATGAGGCAACCACAAATGTGACCAATCTGAAGCAAAATACCCTTATAACCTTGCAGACCATTCACGGTTCAGAATAAGTCCATATCCATCCAGTATGTTAGCCACCACAATATCAATAAATTGACATATCTTGCTATTTGCAGATAAACGAATGAGAACATTCTCCATTTCTCCCACTACTTTGACATTAGTTTTATCTAATTGAGTGACTTCCCAAGTAGTATGTTTTGGCTACCCATTAATTTTTTTGCAAACTGCAAGTGGCATGACATTCACCGATGATCCAGAATCTACCAAACAATTATGCACCTTATGATTCAGCATTTCCAGAGTCAAAAAGAAAGGTGGGGTTCTAGCTTTCTCTTCCCCGATTGATTCGACATCTTCCTCCACAGGTTGGTTTTCGGTGGGTATCTCTTCCTTTGGCTCTTCAGGCTTTTTAGTATTGTCTTGAAGAGCTTTTTAGTATTGTCTTTGTTAACCTTTACTTGTTCTTCCATAGGCTTAGCAGGCTTGTTGATTTGTTTCGGATCCTGGCTGACAGTGGTAATCTTAGGTACTTTGTCCTCAACATTGTTGTTTGGCTGTTTCCTGACATTCTTTTGCAACTTCTTATTTTTTGAGATTATTGTATTGTCTTTATTTCCCAAATTCATGTCTTTTGTTATCATTGGTATATTCTCAGGTTTAAGAGTACTTTTTTCTGTATCAAACAGCGAGACACAATCCCATAAAAACATGGTATCATTTTCTTGTTTCTTTATGGTCTTATTACCTTTTTTCTCATCATCACTGTCCTTAGTCAATTTAGAGTCCAAAAGCTGATTCATTACCAATGTCATTGAATTTAACCATTGAGGACAATTCTTTTTCAAGTGAGGTTGTTGATGAAAAGTGCAGAAATTATCCATCCCTACTTCTGTCAGATTCATTGATGCTGAATTTTGGGGAGGGGTCTTGAATTGGTTGTTATCTTTCCTTTTTTTATAGTAAGGCTTATAAGCTTTCTGAGCTTCTTTTTCTTTCTCCAAATCTATTATTCTGTTGGAAAGCTTTTGCATCATCTTTAACATCCCCTCAAAATCATGTGATCGCTCCTCTTTAGGTTTGGACAGCAATAAGGCTCTTTTCCCAGAAGTTTTTTCTCCAGATTGCTCGGGATAATCTTCTATACTTTTCTTTTCAGCCTCTGCTCTTTCTGCTTCTTCATGAGTCTTTGCTAATGTAGGCTTAACTTGAGCTTTTGCAAACATAGCCAAATGCGGACCTAAAGCTGAGGTATAATACTCAATTAACACTTTATCAGAAGGCTTGTCAGTTGCAGAGAAGTTCTTGAGGTAAACAAAAAATCTTTGAGTGAAATTCTGTACCTTCTCATTCTTTTCTTTTTTTAAAGCGCCCAAACCTTTCATTAGTGCTGCATGCGTCTTTTGGGCTGCATATTTGCTCCTGAAAATCCTTTCAAAGGTATCCCAATCTGGGATAGAGTTTGCAGGCAAACCAAAGTACTAGGATGCTGCTACTCCTTTAAGGGTGTGTGGAAAAAGCCTACACACAACATCCTCATATTCCCCAGCCCTTAATCTTTCTATTGCTAAATAGAAACTTTGCAAATGGTCATCTACTACAACCTTCTCATTTGGATCAAATTTAGGTAGCAACTTCTCAAAAGCTTGAGGTAAGTCATGCAACGGAGGTGTTAGGTTTAAAGGTGATCTGGCTTTCCAAGCAGGTGGTGGATTTGGTGGGTTGGGTGGCTGATTTGCGTTTACGCCTGCCATGAGTCTGGGTGGAGAGTGAGGAGGTGAAGGAACAAGAGTCCGCACAGGTGAACAGTAGGGTGTGTTTGGGCCTATTCGATTCAAAGGCTGAACCACCTCCTGTAATGCTCCTCCTACTAACTCTTCCAAGTCTCCAACCAACACTGAATCTTCCAAGATGGGACGGTCTTTCTTTTTGTATTCTCTTCGGGGTAAATCAGGGATGATGGATAATCTTTCAATACTATTTACATAAGCCCGTGTGTCTTCTCAAATCATTTACCACTTGGTTGTCCACAGCGAACAAATGTTCTCTATTTTCTTCAGTATTGAATCAGGAAAACTGCTTTCCAAACTATCACTGGTGGAGTTATTTCGAGGAAATGGATTTCCTCGGCCAGCGATGCACTGGCGACCCTCCTTCTGGCGCAAAAAACTGTTGAGGCCTGGAAATTCGCAGGCAACAACAGCAAGGGATTCTCCCCAGTCAACGTTCCCAACTAGCCCGTGACTGTTTGGTGTAGGGAATCTGTCCGGTTTGCGGTCCGGCTACCGTAGGTCAAGTAACAAAATTAACAGGTTTTACTGGTTGCGGCCCGGTCCACCGTGTATATTTTTGTATTTTTAGTTTTAAGTATGACATGCAAGTGCCTAGCTAAAATGCAGATTGATTAAGCATGCAAGGAGTGGTCACAATGTGATGCACAGGTTCTTACCTCTCGTCTTAGACTCTCTTGCATCTGAATCTCACACAGCAAGAAAATAAAACTAACTAACGAACCTATCCCTAGGGAGCAGAATTATCACTTATTAATGAGTAATGTATTTTGTGCATGTATTATGAAAAAATTACAGATAGCTGATACTTCTTTCAAACACATGAACATTTAAAGATATTTGAACAACCAGATAGCCAATTGTTTATGAACAACATTCATTACTCATAGTGGAAATTTCCATAAAATAAACCAGAGGTTATTTATACAAGAACATAGGTTCAAAGAGTTAGAACGATCTCACAGTTAATGGACACAAAGCTGAAAACAAAATAGTTCCTCTTCAACAAATCCATAGCATAACATTTGAACATTCCACCAAGCTTTCTCCAATAGGCAAACTATAATTATCTATTGCAAAAGGAAATAGTTCTTCTTACAATATGTCTTCACCAATCTAACTGGGAAAAAGTCCCTCTCTTATCTAAATCTCCTATATTTATACAAAAAGAGCCAAACTGTTGCGCTGCCCACGAATGACTCTTGGGCTTCCCCAACTCTTCACCTCCCACACTTTTCTTTCATTAAGTGCTTATAAGATTTACAATATATTACAATAAAACAAATAAAGTGCTCATGAGGAGGGTCCCGCTTGACTATTCAAAAACTTCTTCCATGCTGAAGCCTCTGAGGCAGTGCTTTTGAATTCAGAAGGTTCTAAGAAACAAATATTTATTTCGAATTTAGTAGCCTGATTTCTTATTACTTCTATTCTGGCTGCGCTCAGACGAAGTTGGTCCTCAAGCAACTGCACACTAACCGCGGAATGAGCTACCTCATTCTTCAGGGTTTGCTCATCTAAGGCTTTGATGTGTTGAATCCTTTGTTCGTCTTCCTGATACCTCCTTTGCAACATCTCCAAAAACAGGTTGCGGTCTAAAAAGGTATCCATTCTCTGTTCAGCCTCAACTTGGCAGCGATTATAAGTGATCAAAAGTCTTCTGAAGAATTCTGCACAAGCCCCCTTTGTCTTCTTGACAGCCTTCTTGAATTCTTCGGTTGTGTTTATGGCAAACTCCAGTAAATCATAGTCTTTCCTTAGGGCTTGTTGATCTTTTGATGGTAACTCTGCAGGGGTTTCTTCATTCGCTTCCAATCTCGCCATCCTTCCTGTCAGGACTTCTAAGATGTCTTGCGATCTGTCCACAAAATATGAAGAGGTTTCCAAAATCTCTTCTAGCCGATTATCTACCTGCAAGATCTTGCACCTTTCTTCCTCTATAGCTACTTGCAGCTAGTGCATCTTGCTCCTCTGCGCCAGAACATGCTCCTTGAAAGGCTGGAGACTGACATGTTGTTCCTTGGCCTCTTCTAGAGCTGCTGTTAACAAGGTAATCTGCTCTTTAAGTTCTGCATTCTGCCCCTGAGATTGCCTCTCAGATTCCTCCAAGGTAGCTTTCTGCAGCTCCAACTCCCCTATCCTGCCTAGTAGCTGCTCCTTTCCTGTCCTCAACCCTTGACATTCCTGCTGCAATTTCTCCATACCTTCTTGGGTAGCTTCTAGAGATCTCTACTCGACTTGGAGGAACTGGAGTTCAGCTTTTGAAGACTTCATTTCAAGTTGTATGTCTTCAAATTTTCTTTTCAAGCCGCTACTTTCCTCTCTCTCTCTTCTTAGGGTGTCTTTTAGCTGGGCAGCAGACTTCTTTGACTGTTCAAGATCAGTCAATATCCGATCTACATTGTCTTCAAAAGCATGGATCAATGCAGCCCCAGCTCTGATGGTGAATCTGGGGTCCTTGTCTGTCCCATATACTACAGTCTTCTCATTTATCGTTTTATCCGCCTGCTCTCCAGTCTCGACCTTTCTCTCGGTCCTCTTCACTATCCTCTTCCTTTCCCTATCTTAAAAGATAGTGTTGAAATCCGGTACCTCCTCCCCTTTCTTCTGCTCAAAAGGGATTAGCCTAAGGGTGGGGACCATAGCCTGTCCTGGTGTGCTGCTAGCAGCTGCCTCAGGATCTTGAATATCAAGGTTCCCCAAGTCTTGAGCCTGACTGTCTACAGGATCGGTAGCTGATTGCTCTGTCACTGTCCCTGTCAGCTTTAGCCTTTCTGCTTCCTGCTTCTTCACTTCCTCATCCATCTTTCTTTTCTTTTCCTCCTCTTTACTTTTGGCAGTCTCTTTTGCCTTTCTAGCTGCTTCTTGTTCAGCTCTTCTCTTTTCTTCCTCCTCACCTTTGAGCCAGCTTTCGGCTTCCTATGCTAGTCTCCTAGCATCTTCATTTCTTTTTCTAGTTTCTTCCTCCCTTGCCTTTTCTTGCTCATCTTGTCCTTTCCCGCCTTTGGTGGTGATTTTCTTTTTAAACCTTCTTCTTAAGGCCGTTAGATTTTGTGCACTGCGAAAAATGGATTCCTCTCTGTCCCAGTGGCTTGTGTATTCAAAATGCACATTTGCTTCCCTGCAGTGCTCTGCCACTTTGTTCCGGGAATCATTCCTGTGGAAATTCATTTCCCCAAAATGGAATTTCCCCAATTCCTTCACAAATTCCTCAGCTTTCTTCACCCTTGTGAATTTATAGCTTCCCAACCTAAATGGTAAAGGAGGGTAAGCTGCTTTCTTATGTTCAAACAGAAAACTCCCTATGCCATCTAGAAAAACTTGTCTAACTGCCTCTTTGTGGACTATATAGTCAGTGGCATATTTTGGCAGCAGTGAGGGTGCTCTAGAGCATCCATACATTCTAAAATACAATCCATCCTCTGTCAGATAGTAGTCTGCGTATTCCTCAATCACCTGCAATGCTTCCTCTGACATACAGTTGCACTCCTTTAAGAAGATCAATGTATATAGTGGCATGATGAAGTGCTCACACACTTCCCTATAGTGACTGTGGTACTTGTGCCCACAGTGGCTTGTAAGCTGCGTAGACTGGTGTTCTCTCTCGGTCCTAGATACACCTCAGATTGGGGAAGGGTTGGTTGCATAGTATGCAATCAATTAGTATAGAGCTCATGTAGAATTCTGATCTCTTCTAGGACACCCCTCCTAATGCTGAAGCAATGCAGGCTGAGAGGCCGTTGGACACAATGTTTGCCCAGTTGAAAACTGTCCCCTGTGTTGCAACATAGAAAATGATAGGCACCCACTCCAATTTGAAGCTTTTACCGTGGGCCCTCCCGAAAATCCTATTCAGCATCAGGGAAATGAACCTGTAAGGGGTTCTTAGATTGGCAGTGTTATATTCTTTGGTCGTCCTAGTTCTAAAGTTCTTGCCAGGCATCAGCATCCTCTTCAGTGTCTCGACTAGGTCCATCTTAATTGCCTTCAGCCAGTCCTCAGTCAAGTACACCTGTGCTTCTGGTAAGTGGTAGGCCAGTGCCACATACCCAGGGCTATAAACAGCATAACCTTGTTTATCAACATTTACCAAAATCATGGTGGTTACATCTGCCCTGGGCAGAATCCACCCAATCACCTCTGAGCATGGAAAAAGCTCAGGTCTAGTAGCAATTTTCTTCAATGAAGATCTCTCTATATTGACATAGATGGTTTTTTCTTCAAAACCTATATCAGGTACTTCTCGGCGTGATATTAATCTGTAAACTTCCCCCCATTGATATTTGGGTTCCACACCCACTATGCATTTGGTGTCCTCGTAGGTGTATTCAACTTTGGTAACAATTTCGACTTCGAGTTCCTCTTCTACTACAAGAGCCTTCTTCTTCTGACGTTTCGACATCTTGGATTCTGAAGAATTTCCTTGTCATATACAGAAATTTCTTTTAGGTTCTGTTGGGTCATTCCCAGATAACATTCAAAATGGAGACAACTGTATAAGCATTTTACCTCATCTATGCTAAACATGAGTGCAGCTATGAAGAATAACAAACAAAGTTCAAAAACCAAAAGTTCCCGCATAAAATAATCTGCCTAAAAGGCTAAAACCAGCTCTCGACCAACATTGCAGACTTAACTTGGAATATAACGGCCTTTCAAGAACGACGAATATCCCCCTCCTCTCGGCGCTGTGGATTACAACGTTACGCGGAAAAATATGGTGCCTAATCCCAAGTGAGGACACTGCAAGTGGTAGCGCACTTTAACTCCTAGAAGATAAGGGGAAGCTACTTGCTGTAAAAAACGCTCGCTTCACGGTCTGATTAGGTAATGCATTCGGAACCTGAACTGGTCCGGGGTTCGTATTCGAGTTTGAACAGTGTCATCCTAAGCGGGGAGTAAAATCAACATCGCGACCCTGGTTTGCGAAGACCAGGGTGGCCGAACTGTGGAACCAGACTCATGGCATCTCGGAAGAAAACCATGAAACGCCCTCCCTGGATGGCCAAACACAGACTGGGGGAAACTGGTGTAGACAGTGTAACGGCCGTCTGCACCGGTTTCCTCAGCAATCAAGTGTGGTCTGCAAACCCCCAACGGCTGCGAAAGTCATCATTGCAAAACTACAAAACCCCCCACCGGGCAGCCATACCGTCTATCTAGAAAATAAATACATGTCGAGATGGAAAAACCTATGTAACCACTAACCGCATAGGTGACGAACTGACCTAGGACAACAAAAAAAATAGTTCGACCAATCAAACAGAACGGTAAAACGGGCATAAGGGCTTACCTGGCACTGTGCTGCGCGACTGGTGGAGGAAAACCGGTAAACTTCCACGACGGAGCCACCTAGGAGCGAAGGTATCGACAGCGAAAGCGTTGGTCTGCTCAAGCGAAAACGACATCACAGAGAAATCACCAAAATACAATAAAATAATAAACCCCCAAACCCAACATATATACGCCGCGGTCAACATGCAATCGGCGGGAAAAAATCAAATCAATCGGGAGGCAAACGACTAAGGGATCGGCGATCCTATTAACATCGCCTCCGCAACGGCGGATGAAGACACAACCAAGGAACCCGCAATGGCATCGGCGGAGAAACAAATCAAGACTTGCATCGGAGTTCGTGAGACTAAGGCTTTGGGTCAATAGATGGTTAGAGAGCCGCAACGGCGAAACCATAAAAGAAACCAAGTTCCGCAGACCAGGAAAAATCGGAGTAAACACAAACATGACTTCGGCCAAAAAATAATTGGTCACACAGAAAACAAAATCAAACTTCATCGGAAAGATAGTGTTTTTCAAAACCGTAACGGCGAAAGCTGAAATCCTAAGGATTTGCGAGTAAAAAACGGCGGGAATCGGAAGAGGACACAACAACTCTTGGAGAACTTCGCAGTACCTTCTCCGCAACGGCAGAAGACGTATAGACAAAAGGTTTCGACAGGATCTCAAAACAGCTGCCGATAAAGAAAAATGCATCGGAGACCAAATACACTTGACTCGGACTTGATGTCCTATTCTTTTCCGCAACGGCGGGCGTGAAGCTAACTAGACTTCCGACTCAAAAATCTAAACACTTTCGATAGCAAGGCAAAATCAATTCAAACAGTAAAACATGGCTGGCATAAAAATAAATCTTTGCACAAACATCAAGCAAAATAAAAAAACTAAGCAAAACAAATTAAAGGAGTGTCCAAATTTTTTTTGAACTTTGGGAAAATGTTGCAGCTGCAACACTAGGTCAAATAAATTAATGTTGAGATGCATTTTTATGAAATCCTCATTGTCTTAGGGGTTGCAAATGGCAAATTTCATCTTATCTTGATATTTGGCATGCTAATTAATGCTATTGTTTAGCATGCCATAACATTACTTATCTCTGGTACAACACTTGTCTATCCATGGTTCTAATCCCACCATCTTATTGCACATGTAATCACATCCGCCTGTGTTTGGTGCACGGTATGGTTTTGGGGTCTCTCCTCCACAGTATGGCTTTGGGGTCTCTCCTCCTTGAGGTTTGTTACACGGTATGGCTTTGGGGTCTCTCGTCCTTGAGGTCTTTTACAAGAGCGATGCAAATCTTGATCTTGATATACTGATATGCATGCGATGCGATGCGATGCAGGTCCATAGCTGAGATAGAGGCCCATAACTGGGGTCACCAACAGTGCCTTGTCCAGCATCCCCACTGAGATGCATGTGATGCGATGAAGGTCCATAGCTGAGATGGAGGCCCATAACTGGGGTCACCAACACTGCCTTGTCCAGCATCCACACGCAGGAGAAAAGTTGTATAATGCAATGGATTTTGGGAAAAAAGACTAAACAATCAAGGCCAGAGAGACAGCCCTGCACTTTATACCATAGTTACCAAATTTGGTCAAATGAATTTGAAAATTCGCCATTCGTTCGATCCGCCCGAATCACTGGTTCAAATTCAATTCGTTTTTTGATGTTCTTTACTGAGTGTTTCAAATTCGATGCTTCTGCATTGTTTCCAGCAGATACTTCAAATTCAATGCTTCTGTTTTGTTTGTTTCCAGCAGATACTTCAAATTCAGTGCTTCTGCTTTGTTTGTTTCCAGCAGACAGACGAGAAATCAGAATTTATTGAATCCCTCTTACAATTCTTGTGGTTATATCTTTCATAACGAATTTGGTTCAACAGTATACAGTATAATTTTCAGTGACGGGTGAGAGCACACTGTTTCTTGTTTGAATGGAAAAAGATATGGGAAATTTGTAGTGTTATTTACACCTTCTCCGGCTGTGCATAGAATCTGGCTATTAAAAATACAGAGGTTTAGATTTTGGGTACACTATCCAATGTTGAATTTCCAGGTATACTGTCAAATATTTTCCCTATTACACATTTTAAACACAAACGTTTTCCTCTTGTACCAAACTATGCTTTATAGCACTAAGTACTAACGAAAGAAAATGTGAAGAATTACATATCAAAAACAATTACTGAAGATATCAACGGTATTTGCTGAGTGCTTTAGCTGTGTTCTAACCTCATCTCTGATCTAGTCTCTACTATTTATGATTCTCCTATTTACGATTCTCCTGTGTTTTTAACTATGCCTGATTTTGTTTTTTTAACCATGGGAACAGCAAGCAACTTCCCAAGAGTTTATCTAACAATCTGCAAGCCAGATATACCAATAACTTGTGACTTAGCAGGGGCCGAGATGTTTTGAAGCCCAATGAGGTGAGCCTCTATCCCAGGGGTCGTATACCCTTCGAGAACCCTTCGAGCCTTGTCACAAGAAGCCAATGAGGCTTGTCACAAGTGACAAGAGGCCAATGAGCAACCTTACCCCACCGGTTTTGAACTATGCCTGATTTTAACTATGCCTATTCTGTAGCTTTGCGGTGAAACAAAGATCTTCCCTACTGGGACTGGATCAATTGAATTTGGATCCGAGGAAGGAGGGAGTTTGCCTGTCTGGCTGTTGTACTTGGTTATAAGTTATGGTATATTCCGGTACTTATTGGTACTCTTATCATGGTGGAGCATTAAATGCTGTTGGGGATCCAATATGTATTGGTACTGGTACGGGGTACCATGGTGGAGGATTAAATGCCGTTCAGGATCTCCTATATGTATCTCAGATTCTCAAGCAAAGCAAATTCAGAATTCAGGATTCTGGAGCAAAGAATATTCAGGATCCAATATGTATCTCAGATTCTCAAGCAAAGCAAATTCAGAATTCATGATTCTGAAGCAAAGCATATTCAGGATCCATAATTTGGATGGCTTCATATCCAACGGATGTTGGAATGGTACATATTGGACCCTGAGTGGCATTTAATTCTATGCCGTGCCTCTACTTAGGTGTGTCACTAGTTAGGTGCTTACTTACCGGGCTGAGGTACGCTCGGTGTTTAATAGTCTAGTTAGGTGTTTACATACGGCAAGAGCTATCAATTGGGCTGCAGAGCATTTAATGCGGCTGCAGCGGAGGTTTGATGACCGTTGCTTCATCAAACCTCTGCTGCAGAGCATTTACATTAAATGCTCTGCAGCTCAGTGAATAACTCTTGCCTTTACTCACCGACCTACTGGGCTGAGGTACCAATTAATGGCTTAGGTCTGGATGCACTTTGTTCCAAGTGATGTTCCTAGGGATGTACTTCATTCTCGGAAAAATGTTAGATGAGATTAGCTTTGTCCATCTCATCTAACATTTTTATCAAAAACAACACATTTTCTTTCAACAAACAGGAGAAAAGTTGTATAATGCAATGGATTTTGGGAAAAAAGACTAAACAATCAAGGCCAGAGAGACAGCCCTGCACTTTATACCATAGTTACCAAATTTGGTCAAATGAATTTCAAAATTTGCCATTCGTTCGATCCGCCCGAATCACTGGTTCAAATTCGATTCGTTTTTTAATGTTCTTTACTGAGTGGTTCAAATTCGATGCTTCTGCATTGTTTCCAGCAGATACTTCAAATTCAATGCTTCTGCTTTGTTTGTTTCCAGCAGACAGACGAGAAATCAGAATTTATTGAATCCCTCTTACAATTCTTGTGGTTATATCTTTCATAACGAATTTGGTTCAACAGTATACAGTATAATTTTCAGTGACAGGTGAGAGCTCACCGTTTCTTGTTTGAATGGAAAAAGATATGGGAAATTTGTAGTGTTATTTACACCTTCTCCGGCTGTGCATAGAATCTGGCTATTAAAAATACAGAGGTTTAGATTTTGGGTACACTATCCAATGTTGAATTTTCAGGTATACTGTCAAATATTTTCCCTATTACACATTTTAAACACAAACGTTTTCCTCTTGTACCAAACTATGCTTTATAGCACTAAGTACTAACGAAAGAAAATGTGAAGAATTACACATCAAAAACATTTACTGAAGATATCAACGGTATTTGCTGAGTGCTTTAGCTGTGTTCTAACCTCATCTCTGATCTAGTGGCTACTATTTATGATTCTCCTATTTACGATTCTCCTGCTTTTTTAACTATGCCTGATTTTATTTTTTTAACCATGGGAACAGCAAGCAACTTCCCAAGAGTTTATCTAACAATCTGCAAGCCAGATATACCAATAACTTGTGACTTAGCAGGGGCCGAGACGTTTCGAAGCCCAATGAGGTGAGCCTCTATCCCAGGGGTCGTATACCCTTCGAGAACCCTTTAAGCCTTGTCACAAGAAGCCAATGAGGCTTGTCACAAGTGACAAGAGGCCAATGAGCAAACCTACCCCACCAGTTTTGAACTATGCCTGATTTTAACTATGCCTATTCTGTAGCTTTGCGGTGAAACAAAGATCTTCCCTACTGGGACTGGATCAATTAGATTTGGATCCGAGGAAGGAGGGAGTTTGCCTGTCTGGCTGTTGTACTTGGTTATAAGTTATGGTATATTCCGGTACTTATTGGTACTCTTATCATGGTGGAGCATTAAATGCTGTTGGGGATCCAATATGTATTGGTACTGGTACCATGGTGGAGGATTAAATGCCGTTCAGGGTCTCCTATATGTATCTCAGATTCTCAAGCAAAGCAAATTCAGAATTCAGGATTCTGGAGCAAAGAATATTCAGGATCCAATATGTATCAGATTCTCAAGCAAAGCAAATTCAGAATTCATGATTCTGAAGCAAAGCATATTCAGGATCCATAATTTGGATGGCTTCATATCCAACGGAAAATTTGGATGGCTTCATATCCAACGGAAGTTACGGAATGGTACATATTGGACCCTGAGTGGCATTTAATTCTATGCCGTGCCTCTACTTAGGTGTGTCACTAGTTAGGTGCTTACTTACCGGGCTGAGGTATGCTCGGTGTTTAATAGTCTAGTTAGGTGTTTACATACGGCCAGAGCTATCCATTGGGCTGCAGAGCATTTAATGCGGCTGCAGCGGAGGGGCTTTGATGACCGTTGCTTCATCAAACCTTTGCTGCAGCCACATTAAATGCTCTGCAGCTCAGTGAATAACTCTTGCCTTTGTTTAATAGTCTAGTTAGGTGTTTACATACGGCCAGAGCTATCCATTGGGCTGCAGAGCATTTAATGCGGCTGCAGCGGAGGGGCTTTGATGACCGTTGCTTCATCAAACCTTTGCTGCAGCCACATTAAATGCTCTGCAGCTCAGTGAATAACTCTTGCCTTTACTCACCGACCTACTGGGCTAAGGTACCAATTCTACAGAATTTTGTTATTTTCTTATTTGATCCTATCTAGTTCTGGATAAGAATATTTGGGATACTGAGTCCCAGGTCTTATATAAGGGTAAAAAAAATTGCTTGTCCTATCCACTCCCTTCCCTGGCTCACGCGTCATGCTTTCTGACCGAAGTATAGGTATAGGAAGAAAGACAATAATTCATTTGCTAATTATTCAGATCAGCCCCTCCCCTAAAAGAGCAACTGAACAAGGAAATTATTGGATAAATACTAATGTAATATTTGATCCTATCTAGTTCTGGATAAGAATATTTGGGATACTGAGTCCCAGGTCTTATATAAGGGTAAAAAAAATTGCTTGTCCTATCCACTCCCTTCCCTGCCTCACGCGTCATGCTTTCTGACCGAAGTATATATCCACTCCCTTCCCTGCCTCACGCGTCATGCTTTCTGACCGAAGTATAGGTATAGGAAGAAAGACAATAATTCATTTGCTAATTATTCAGATCAGCCCCTCCCCTAAAAAAGTGTAGGGATCTTTGTTTTCAGAATCAAACAAAGGGATTTGCAAATAGAAGTGCGACCTACTGGGCTGAGGTACCAATTAATGGCTCAGGTCCGGAAGCACTTTGTTCCAAGTGATGTTCCTAGGGATGTACTTCATTCTCGGAAAAATGTTGGATGAGATTAGCTTTGTCCATCTCATCTAACATTTTTATCAAAAACAACACATTTTCTTTCAACAAACAGGAGAAAAGTTGTATAAAGCAATGGATTTTGGGAAAAAAGACTAAACAATCAAGGCCAGAGAGACAGCCCTGCACTTTATACCATAGTTACCAAATTTGGTTAAATGAATTTGAAAATTCGCCATTCGTTCGATCCGCCCGAATCACTGGTTCAAATTCAATTCGTTTTTTAATGTTCTTTACTGAGTGGTTCAAATTCGATGCTTCTGCATTGTTTCCAGCAGATACTTCAAATTCAATGCTTCTGCTTTGTTTGTTTCCAGCAGACAGACGAGAAATCAGAATTTATTGAATCCCTCTTACAATTCTTGTGGTTATATCTTTCATAACGAATTTGGTTCAACAGTATACAGTATAATTTTCAGTGACAGGTGAGAGCTCACCGTTTCTTGTTTGAATGGAAAAAGATATGGGAAATTTGTAGTGTTATTTACACCTTCTCCGGCTGTGCATAGAATCTGGCTATTAAAAATACAGAGGTTTAGATTTTGGGTACACTATCCAATGTTGAATTTTCAGGTATACTGTCAAATATTTTCCCTATTACACATTTTAAACACAAACGTTTCCCTCTTGTACCAAACTATGCTTTATAGCACTAAGTACTAACGAAAGAAAATGTGAAGAATTACATATCAAAAACAATTACTGAAGATATCAATGGTATTTGCTGAGTGCTTTAGCTGTGTTCTCAACAGAAAAACTGAATCTCTGCTCACACTTACCAAACATCAACCCGCGGCTTGAATCCATGATGCAGTTGATAAGCTCGGACGATTTTACCGGTCTTTGCTAAGGATTGCTACTGATAGGAAATGGCGCAAGGTCCAAATGTTGCCTGGTCTATAAATGACGAGGTACTGGACGTTTGCAATGTCGGCACGTCTCCGCATAGTGGCAGGTGGTGTTTTTTTGTAACCAGCAGGGAGATCCTATTGGCTTCCCCACTGTCACTGAGGAAAGCATCTAGAGTTGATTTTAGAAAAGGATTTTTGTCGGCCACCATTTATGATTCCTTTTTAACGAAAAGGCAAACCTGAACCTTGACTAACTGATAAATTCTTACATATCTATGATTAGATTAGCCATTGAAATGTATCATATCTATGATTAGATTAGCCATTGAAATGTGCTATGTGATCAAATAAAGTGTAATAAGTATTATGTAGATTTAAACACATATATTTATAATGATAAAATGTAATATGTATTGTGTTGATTTGAATCTATAATCATATATGTAGAATATAACATAATAAGTATTATGTGGGTTAGAAAATCATATAGTTAGAATGATAAAATGTAATATGTATTAGGTAGATTTTAACATATTATATAGGATTTTACTATAATGATTAGGATTTAAATTTACTGTTTTCTATTTGTATTAATCATTATATACAAGCGAAATAAATATTGCATCGGAATAATATTATAAAATATTGTTAGTGAATAATGCTATAGGAAAAGAGATATTAAACATCATTTAAGTTAAGTGAAATACCAATTTTATAATAAAATATAAAACATATAAAATAAATATTAATATATTAATATAATGCATGATCTTATCTAAATAACAAACATAGCATAGTTAAAAAAGATGTCTAAATAACAAAAATAACATGGTTAAAAAGAGTCCACATCCTAATGATATAAAACAAAATTCAAATAATAGTTATAATCTATTCTATATATTATGGAATTTTAACAATTTCTTTTTGTTATTGCATAGTTGGTTTAATAGACTTGTTATGATAAAAAAAATTCATGACAGAATTCAAAATCTATGTGAGATCTTATTGTTATGAGTTAAAAGATAAATATTGTCATACATAACATGATTTTTTTTTTCACAAAAACATATAGAAAAATCTCATAGAACATATAGCAAAACCACATCATTGCGCTGAAGAGGCGCATTCTACAACCCGGTAGGGAGAGATGTGTAAGTCCTTTCGTGCTCATCCTAGAGCTAACATGTTTCCTTTATAACAAAAATAATAAAATGTTATATAAAATAACATTTCGGCCCGATTTAGATTTAAAATATTTTTTAGAACCACATATATAATACTATAAATTAAAACCATAAATATTCTGTTCACATTTCCTCAACATTTTCACTCTAAAAAAGAGGCTTGCACTTCAAGAGATTTGATTCCTTTCGGCACTTGTTAGATCCTTTTAAAGATGGATCTATGCTCGTTGAATCAACATCCCACTATTCAACATGGTGCCACAAAGTTTTGACCTGTGTTAATCTCCACTTAACAACCTAAGGCCTATGTAGAAAACCACCACTTAACAACTGAGATCATACAACTCCATTTAGGCGAGGTAGAGGTTTTGTCATGGCCCACAACAATCACTATGTATTCAAAATAAGGCCAATTTTGGAGCTTTGATAATATGGAAGTTAGTGTCTAAGTGATGCTTGTGGATGATAGAATTTTATTATAACAACCCTCTTAATTTAGAGGCATATTATTTAATTTTCGAAGAAATGTGGCAATGAGTTTCAAATGATGAAAGAGGCTCTCTTATATAGGAGAGGATATCAACATCCTTTACGATAAAATAATCATAAACTCCTTAGATCTAGCCTAGGGCGGACGAAACAAACTCAAACTAAATGCATAAAAGTGGTGGGGAAAAAAGCCACAAGTAACCTAACAAACTCAAACTAAATGCATAAAAGTGGTGGGAAAAAGCCACAAGTACAATGTCTCTAAGTTACAAAGGCCCAACAAGGGGGTGCCTCCAACAAACAAATTCCAAGAAAAGGTTCCATTTGCAACCTCCAAAGTAGTGTTCATTAATAATGCGCTTTCAAAGAAAGTGTCCACAAGTTATGAAGAAAAGTGAAAAATCCCAAATCCACCCTCCATCAAGCAAACAAGACATGCCCAAAGTGATGAGTAAACGTGCAAACAATCTCTAAAGGTGGACATCTCATCATCCCCAGAATCTCAAATGTGGAATGCTTCTCCTTGATTGCATAAGAAGCCTCCCATGCTAGGTGCTATAACCCCCCAAAACCCAAATGTTCCCTCAAAATATTCTAGCCAACACCAACGATTTCTTTGACTTGAAAATTGCGAGCATAAGGTAGGGTGTTTTAATCAACTGTGCTCGGTAATTGGATTCATTACTAAATTCAAAGTTCCCCTTCTTATGAATTGGGTTGTCCACAAATACTCTCCACATTCCCTTCCTCATTTGATCTTTATGTATATGCTTAATCTTCTAAGGCATGGAGTCATGCCATCATTTGGTACTCCCAAAAAGATCCATCAGTAGACAAACATGCATCCATGGAGGTAAAAGTAATTAATTCTTCTATCCATCAACTACACAATACACTAAAAGAGCATAAAAGCCATGGAAAACAAGCCAAGCTTTGACATTACTTGCATTATTTTTCTCCGGTCTTCAAGCATTCAACTTTTTTGGTTGTAAATTTTACTTGAATAAACTCATAAATTGATTATTTTCAAAGGTTTTGATCTATCGACTCCTTAGGTTTACATTTGTTTTCCATTAGAAGATAGAAATCAGAAATGGGATGGATCTCAAAATGCTACAATTTCAAGCCCATGATTAGTTCCCCAGAGCTTTTTTCTCATAGGTACAGGCATTGAATAAGGAATTTACTGACATATAGGATGGCCTCTACAACTCGCAAAAGGGGGACTCGTATCTCCAGATCAAACGTTAATCTTCCATATGCTTGCTGATCCTAGGAGTAGATGGTTTGGTTCTTGTCTTTCAAGGCTTGCTCGATTTCCATGGAGTTCATTAAGATAGACAAATCTATCCATATTGCACTCATAAACACTATTAGATGAGGTCACAATAACTGTTATAGGTAGGGATGACTTAGATTAGATCCATGGTTATCAAACAACCTTGATCACCATGAGTGAAATAAAAGGCTACGGGAAAGCATGAGTTCCATAAGGGGAAAATCAATTGCAATTGATATGAAGATGATTCAATGGCGGGGAGGCCTCCGATAGTCATCTAACACATTAGATGATTGCCAATGCATAAAAGTGCAACAAAAAACATAAGCTCCAAAGAGGGAAACACCTTACGGCATAAACATAAACTTCAAAGAGGAAAAGGCGTTACGTCGTAATGTATTGAATCTCCTATAATATTTTTAATACATCATAATAAAATTACAGTCTAATTTATTGGACTCATCTAGATAAAACGAGATAAATTATCATTTAAATATGGAAAATGAGATAGTACATCATGATAATTAAAGAAAATAAAATCTCACACTAAGAGTTGAAGATCCTCTTTGTTTCTTAATCCTAAGACTTGCTCTTAATTTACCATTAAATAATAATGTCCTACCCTACATATATGGAAATGAAAATATAGAAAATCATTTCTTAAGAATTTTCAATACTAAACTAACACTCATTTGATAATGTCAGTTATCCAATTAACACAGGCCAATTACTTAATCATCTTAATATAAAACTTACATATTTTACACTTTTATATATATATAACCTATCATAACTCAATTATCAATTTAACATTGTTCAATACATCATCTTTCCAAAAGAGATTTTGCTTTACTTATTTTTTATTGGTTCGAGTGGTAGTGTCACCACCTGCCACCACCTTAGACATATAATTTTCACTTTAATAAAATATGCAGACTTATAAAAAAATGCATCATCTCTTTTTATAATAATATAAAATAAATATAAAATTATTAAAAATAAAACCTATTACAACTTGATTCTGAAATGTTTTATTTATTTATTAAAGTTTACACGAACCTTCCTTAAATGGAAAACAAGGACCTTCCTTTTTTTAATGAAATCCAAAAGCACCTGGTCAGATCGAAAATATAAAACATGGGCTATAGGGCTGGCCTCATTTTAGAATCATAATGCCCCCTGGGCCCTGAATAAACATGGGCACACGTGAGGGCCATTAAAAATTATTCCCGTGGTTGACTCATAAAACTCGAAACTCGATATGAAAGGTAAGTACATAAAGTATGATATCGATTCCTATCTTATCATTAAATCATTATCACTATGTCGAAAGTCTGGAATCGAAATTTATATTTTTCTGAAAATATAAATTTATGACTATTTAAAAAGAGTTTGCATAGGATAAATCATAAAACCACCGACTTGCTACTGTGCTTGTTTGTACGAACAACTATTAATTATAGTTAATATCCAACTATAAAGTTACTTTTAAGAAAAAATAAAATAATTTGTATTTTATTATTACAAAACCAATAAAATATAATTTATATTTTATTATCATAAATTAATTAATCAAAATTAAATAATTAATAATTAATATTATAAAATAAATTATAGAATTTATAATTTATAAATTTTATTTTGTAAAAAATTAAATCAAAATAAAATAAAATAAAATAAAAACTTTACCCAATTTTATGCTTTTCACTTTTATATTATAAAATATAATTATAAAGCCAGCTCAAAATATTATTATAAATCCACCTCAAAGTACTCATTCATTATTCAAAATAAATCAAAACACAAATTAATTACCACCAAAAGTTTAGTGGCCTTGAAATTTGTGTTGGGCTTATTTAGAATGTGTTTGGGAAAGTAAATTTGATTTTAGATTTTCAAATGCTTTATTTTCTTTTATAATTATATTTAATTAATTAATTATAATTTTAAAAAATGATAAAATATATATATATATAAAATTAAGCGTAATTTGAGATGGAATGTTATATGTGGAATTTATAATGAGAATATTATTGTAATGGCTTTATGCTTTTATTGATTTGGGTGGATGCTCTAATAAGTTTATCCATCTTCAAAATAAAAGTAAGTTAAATTTTATTTAAAAACTATCTATCCCTCTCTCTCTCTCACACACACACATATATACTCAAAATGAAGGTAAGTTAAATTTGATAGTGATCTTAGTGATAAAAAACATATACATTAGATTTTCCTTCTTTGGTTGTGTTAAACCATTATTACCCTCTCCCAGAACTATTCATACTATCTCATCTTTCATTTGGCATGTATTTTTCTAAGTGCATTTTAACAAAAATATATCACAAATTATAGATTGGGTTGACCCCAAATTGTATAATCGATCATTCAAAGAGGCAAAAATTTAAACTTTCTAAAAGACAATACTAAATTGAAATGAATCATAAACATAAATTGGCAAAAATAATAGCACTTTAATACAAAATTTGGTATGTAGTTGCTTGGAAGGAGTCTTCTATATATTCAAATTCAATTAAGGTCTCCTCTTGCACATGCAGAGCTTCCTTTGAAAGGTCATATACATATGTATTATATGTGTAAATGTTATGTCCTCAAAAGTGACCATTATTTGATTTGGTCCAAGAGAGGAGGTAAAATCAAATTTTCCACCATGTCTTTTCTATTTTCCCAGTATATAGAAAGTTTTGAGTCACACATCACATGAAGAGTTTTCATACATTTGATCTCAATTATTCTTAATAGGATCCACAAAGTTAGAAATTCAACCTTTTGTTGTTTGTGCATGTACTTACTCCCAGTTTTAAACTATAATGGTAAGATGAACCATTATATAATATTTCCCCTATCCCACATCAGCATCTAGGGATTTCTTTGCAAGCACCATCATAATACCCCCCAACCTTGTGAGCCACCAAAGCAATAATTTAGTCCTCCCCTTCAAACAACATTAGATTCCTAACCCACCAAATCTAGTGCACACAGATACATGGCACTGGCCAATATAATTTTGCTTCCTTATCTAGTAACCATTCTTGTAAACGATCCACTTGAATATTCTTGTTCCACCTATCTTTTAGACCAAACCCATGAGTTATTTCCCTCCAAACTTCCTTAGTATAATCCCAAGGCACAATAAACTTTCAGAATGTTCCACTAAGAACATATGAGCCTTTGAGCCAAGTTCTAGAGTTTGTGGTCAGCTTAAAACCACTCATTTAGTAGAAGACAAACAAATTCTGCTAGCCTTTTGGAGTGTTCCATGAACCTCTGAGCCTTCCAACCAAGTCCCGACATTTGTGGTCAGCCTTAAACCACCTTCAATGGTTCATGATTTCCGTATGCTAAGATTGGGAGTATCTGGTCAACTTAAACCATAGTAGAAGACTTCAACTTCTGTTATCCTCCTTTGGTTTGTGGTCAGCTAAAACCACTACTTCAGAGAGCAAGTTTGTACTTAGCAAGAGAAGTCAGCTTCTGCTGACTTCTTGGAAGAATTAGATTGTCAAACCTTTTATTCATCTCTCTATTCTTGGACTCATATACACCACTTTGGATTAAGAGGGGAATAATTGGGAACCTAATCCTTAGGGTTAGGTATCTAAATGTATTATTATTAATCACTATTCACACTATTATTGAGAAAAGAAATTGAAGAGTCAATAGGTGAATAGGAAGAGTCAGGAAGGAGTCCAAGACACCACTTGGAAGTTGAAACCAAGGGTCACCTTTCTCTTGAATTTACATTAGCTAATGAGAAAGCATAGTGCGTTCACGCTCATCCACTCTCTCTTTGCGTTTGTGCATATTGTTTGTATTTGGTTATGTGTTAAGCCAATTCTCTTACTTGACCAAGTGGGCAACTAACAATAACTTATAAAATGCTTCTGGATTTTCTCAATTTATCTTCAAGATTCTTTGGAGATGCTACAACCCCAAAATTCACAGTCATATTAAATAGTAGGAGTGACGAGCATTTAAAAAAGGAACTGCTTTTTATCCCACATCACAAGGTTTGTCAAATTACAATTATTTTCAACACCAAAGTTTGTCAAACTATATTTGTTTTCAAGACCAAAGCAACCTTTTTACCCTCCATTAATCCTTTTCTTAATGCTATAGTTCCAATTGAGCTTGTGATGGATATAAATTCCTGAATATTGGTAAGAAGTCACTTCCTCCAACTTCATATTTTCATACCCAAAATTAGCATAAATGACCTTGGTGTGGTAATCATAACTTTTGTTTTGTTAGTGTTGACAATCAAGCCCATTTTAGAGAAACAAATCCTTGAGAATTCTTAATTTCTTATCAAGATCAAAAGGACACCTTGCCATAAGAACAATATCATCAACATATAAAAGAAGGATGATGACTATTCTTGATAAGGTCGTGCCAACGCAACCTACTTCCTCTAAACAACTTTCCATCTTATCAACGTAAATGCCGAAAAGGGTAGGGCAAAGGAGGAAACCTTGCTTAACTCAAATATTACAATTAATATCTTTTGAACACCCCTCAATGTTCTTGATCTTGGTAATGACATTTTCATATAACCTTATCGCGACATCCCTTAACTCAAAAGGAGCCTTTAGGTCTTTTAATATATTCCACATGTTATTTCTAGGCATCATATCAAAAGCTTTTCTAAAGTCCATGAAAAAACAAAAGGGATTGGATTTATTATTATGATATTCCTATATAATGATCCTAAGCATAATGAGGTGATTTGTGGTTGAGTGATGCCTTCTAAAACATGCATGGCCTTTAGCCCATTGTCCTCTTTCTAGCCATATGTTTATCTTATTCTCCAAAATAATACCATGTAACTAGACTAAGAGAGGGATGATCATAATGGTTCGACAATTAGAGGGGTTACTTTTATCACCGCTTTTAAAAATATGAAAAATGAGTCTCCAAGTCCAAAGAGCAGGGAAACCTTGCTTAGTTGTTAGATTGAAGAGTTTGTAGATGTAAGGGATGAGGTCAAGCCCTCCAATTTTTACGATTTTAACTTGGTATCCTTCAATGTCCTTGTCTTTTCCATTTCCTAGGCGTTGAACCCCAAATCTATGTCTTCTACATGGGGGATTCACCTTATTGACCAATATCTTATCACGTTCATTCATAAAGGGGGGTTTTTAAATTATGAAAAATAAGGTCAATATATTGTAGGTATTGGGGGGGTTAAAAAAAGGGGTATATAGTAAAAATAGGGAATCTATAATAAAAAATGGTTTTTTTAATTGGAAATATGTATTTGGTGGGCAGGGGGGCTTAACAAAAGGGTTTTGGTAGTATTTACCAATATCTAGTGAAATTAGGGGTATTCTTTAATATCCCATGAATGAAGGCACTATGACATAGTTTCACTAAGTGAAGACTCCGTGGTCTTCTAGTGAAAAAACTTACTCCATTGTAAGGATGGCTTGAATGTTATCGATGACATGCGAGGATTTGTAAAGTTTTTAAGATAGGGGTTCCACTCCTTTAAATCCATCCTATAGTATTTTCTTTTGTTTTGCAAGTTAGAATTTGCCTCTAGAATTTCTTAGGATCCATCTTAGAGAAGTGTAAAAGTTATTCCTATCTTTTATTTATACAGTACAATTTTTTTCTTTTAATTAGGGATTTGTATCTTTTTATCTTGTCAACTTTTAGGGACTCACCAAGAGCTTCCTTAATTTCTCTTTGCACTTCTTTACACTCTTTGTCATACCAAGGGTTGGTTCTTCTATTTTCCTTTTTGCTCAAATCCACGATAGAGATTTTGTTTTGCAAATGAGAGGGTTGCGGTAAAATTATGAGAGAGGTATTCTATATTGTCCATACTTGATATATGAAACAAATCATTTTCTAAATTAGTTAGAAACAAATCATTTTTATTTCTATTGGAGATCAAGTGTTTTCGACTTTCAGAATTTTCTTCTATGGGATCACTATGCATGACAAAACTAAGAGTTATGTAATTAAAGGCCCCTATGATCCAAGTCAGGATGGTGGTCTCTTAACCTGTCAAAATTAATTATTTCATTGTTTGAAGGGATATCAAATATAACATAATCTACGACACTACTACCAAATCATGAATATAATTCTTCTAGCTAGATTTTGGCCTCTTTGTTATACCGTTGTAAATTATAGGATCTTGGGTACTATAGAGTTTAACTAGTTCAGAACCAGATAAATTTTCGCTTAGATCTTCATAATTTCTTTTGTACTTGTTAGTTGAAGCAATGTCTTCATCTAACCAAAGAGAATTAGGGTTGGAATGATTGCTTAAAAGAATAGTTTGGTTACTTGAAATTTGATCATTAAAGCCCCCCATCAAGAGGATAGTGCCTAGATTCCTTAGACTAGAAATATCATTCTCTAAGCCATTATAGGGACAATTTTTATCTAAATTCCATTTCTTATAAATGTTAGGATTAATAGGGGAAAAATAACATATTGTTATGTAGGATTTTCTAACATTAATGTCTGGGATCTCCATCCACATATATTGGTTGAAAGAGTCATTCTTATAAAGTCTAACATGGGGAGAGATGTTTTCTAACGTAGCAAGCTATACATCCAACGTCTCTACGATATGATTTCTTGTTCCATATTGACCAAAGGACAAATCTTTGTAAGTTAGGGACCTTAGATTCTTTGTACTCCCAAGTTTCAACAAGCAATATAATATCAATTTCACCTGGGATCTAACTTAACTTGAGAGTTTTCTTCCATGAATAGCCCTAATAGTTCTAAGAGAGGATCTAGAACTGGTCAAATTACTATTTATTATTATCTTTTTTGGTTTGTGTGGAGAACTTTTTCATTTCTAATTAATACTTATTTTACTTCCTTGTTTCTTTTAATTTTTTAACTCTTTTTTTTTAATTTAAAAAAATCATAATAAATTATATTAACATTTAAAATATATATTAAAATATTACAATATTACAATATATTAAAATATTACCATATTTATAAATTAATATGAGTTCTTATCAATAAATTAATTATAAGGCATTGTAAAACATATTTTAAATAAAACTTGTGAATAATTAATAATCATTATTGATTACTAACAAGTTTCAATAGAAGTATTTTTTCATTTAAATTTAGACATTTAAATTATAAACAATTGAAAACAATATTAATAAATATTTTATAAATTTATTGAAAAATAATTTTTATATTTATAAATAAATATTTATAGAACTTATTAAAAATCATAAATATTAAATGAATTTATATAATTTTTTTAAAAGATTACTAAAACTTATATTAACTCATTATTATTATTAAAAAAATCTCCACCTATCATATTCCCAAAATACCTATAAAGTATTTATAATAATTGGTTATTATCACTGTACAAATTAATTTGTTAATGGTTCCGTCATGTTTTTGACGGCGAACAATACTTGTTATGCTATGGAGCATTTAATGCGACGGCGGTCGCACTGTCCGCCATCGGATCCATTCCAAAGAGCGATCCGACGGCGGACAGTGCGACCGCCGTCACATTAAATGCTCCATAGCATAACAAGTATTGCTCGCCGTTTTTGACAATGATGCATGACCAGGAATATTATTATGCTATTATGTTATTAGGACATTTTATGCTATTATGTTATTAGGACATTTTATTCCATTATGTTATTATGATTTTGAAAAGTAACAATGATATCATTACATGGCACGGTAGGAACCTGAAACACCTCCTAACTAAGCCCACTGCTTTTATGTAGATCACCTCACTCCTTAGGTTAAAACATAAATGGGTGTACGGTAAAAGTCATGGAACCCCATCTTTCTTTCTCGACAAAACTTCGTTTTACGGCATTGATGTGGGCCACGAAGATTTTCATTGGCAGGTCAAACGTGACGCTCTCAAGCCATGAATAAGGGCAATAGGGGTTTATAACTAACTCGTTAACTCATATAGATCGGGGAAGGAATCATTGACTAATTGGCCTATTCCACCAGGAAAGAGGGGGGTGGTGGGCCCCAAATACAGGGCTGTTGGTTCTGGCTGCGAACTTATTCCTTACAATGGCGAACTGACGATACGAAATAAATTATTTTATTCCTCAAAGTTATTGAGGATTTAAATGTCGTTTTTTTAAGGAACAATGAACAACGGGTTTTGATTTTGAGTCGTCAAAGAAACTAAACTCTTTTTCATGATTTGCTCTACCAAAATTTGACAGGCAAACTAAACTCCTCTCCACCATTTGCTTTAACAAAATTTGACAACAGATTTTTTTATGTTATTTCAATAAAACTTTTAAATTAAAAATGAGTCCTTCGTCTTTTAACCTCCGCTAACAGCTTTTTGGGAGGTGGCGATGTAGCGAATATTCCTTTGAGTGGATAATGGGCTCTAGTGGCCTTTGACTTCAAGGTGTTGGGAGGTGGCGATGTAGCGAATATTCCTTTGAGTGGATAATGGGCTCTAGTGGCCTTTGACTTCAAGGTGTTAGTTGATACTTACGTGTATTGTTCAATTTTGTTAAGTTCTGTTTTGTGTGGTCTGTCAAGACTATATTTTAAGGCCTTTAGGGAGCTTGGGACTCGACTATCCTGGAATTCTATAGTTTGGTAATGTTTCATTTTCTTTTGGATAATGTTTAAAAATGAGCCATTTTGGGTGTGGACGGTTGAAAACAAGGAAGTGTTAATTACTTTTTTATGTCTTCGACAAGGGGATATATATGAATCAGCTAGGGTCATTATTTAGAGCAATTTGTAGTAAATTTAACAAAAGATGTAATTTAGACTAAGGTTGTGTATTGTATTTTTATTTTTTTATTTTTTAAAACTATTTATGTGCTTATTCATTGGTTAGTGCAGGTGACGTTTCTCTAGGGTATTGTGCCCCAGGCCCCGGCGGCGAGCTTTCGTCAACAAAAATTAAATGCAAAATTCCTACTGCAGCAATTGTTCATCGCAATTTATCGTAAATCCCATTGTAATTGATGATTGACACTGCAGTTTATGCTGACAAACTCACATGCTGTGACATCTATCCCTGACATCAAATGGCTCGTCCTCCATCTGTCTTCTTTCTTGTCTACACATCTACTATACATGCAGAACTTAACGTGTTGCATTATAAACATGCAAATGCCCAAATGCTCTTCTTTCTTGTCGACACATCTACCATACATGCAGAGTTTAGCGTGTTGCATTATAAACATGCAACTGCCCAAATGTTCCTCGAAGGTTCTTTGTTTCACTCAGGCCTCGTCCACAGCTCTCCGTGTCGATTCTCGTCACGTTTCTCAAAGCTCGGCTGTGAGTTTCCGAATATTTTTCCTCCCAAGGGTTTCAGAAATTGCGAATAAATATCTATTTTTTAGTTGAAATTTACAGAGAAGTGGGGGTTTCCATAGCGATGATGTATTGTAACGCGTCCCCGATCGTTTCCCTGCTAGAAGACTGAAGAATATTGTGTTATTCATCTTCTCATATCTGCCGCTGGCGCTTAGCCCGAACTCTGTATTCTGGATGCCCATCCGGCCTCAGATCGTTCAGTTTAGCCCGATCTTTTAATGCTACGACAACCACAGCGCGGATTTCATTGAAGTTCAAGATAAGATATACACCCAAAGCCAGAAGATAGAACGGGAAGATTGAATGAAACTCCTGCTTAGACGAGACAGACGAGTGGGATTTTGTGGGAGCTGCAAATGATGCTAGATAACGAACTTTTAAAGCTTCATTTCTTTATACTTCTCAGGTTCCTGCTAAAGTTTAAAGCTTTAATAGAAATTCTTCGATGCAGGGCTGAGGTCGAGAACATAGATGGTGAACAGTTTGACGTCATAATAGGAGACCTCGCAGATCCTATGGAAGGAGGTCCTTGTTATCAATTGTACACAAAATATTTTTATAAGCTTGTTCTAAAGCCAAAGCTGAGCCACAGAGGAGTGTTCATTACTCAGTTATAACATCACAATAAAATCACTCAGTCTTCTTTTGTTGCGTCCCTCCGTATATCAATTAATAAGTTGATAATAATAAGGCATGTTCTATCAATACTGTAGTTACAGGATTCTTATCGATAATTGCAGCCAACTATCAATTCGAGGCTTGAGTTTCATATACAGTGTAATTCATTTAGTTTAAAGTTCTTAAAAATATGAAGTTAGAAGAGTTGTTGATCTCCTCAGTCACTGAAGTTTCTGAATTCATCCCGGCTCGATCGATAGAGTCATACAAAGGGGAAGGTTGTTAGAATTCGACATAGCTACTGCTTAGAAGCTTCTTGATTTCGACCATTTTTCCTTTAAATTTAAAACCAAATCCACAGAATCGCCTTTCAGGAAAATAAATTCAATATAAATATCTAGAAGCTTAAGGAGAATGTTTGCATGAAACAGATTCCATCCAAAATTGGCAAGAATTCTTTTCTACAATTTGCTTAATCTGTCAGCATCGGTCATGACTATCCCTCCGGATAGATTGTGATAGGCTCGACCAGCGGGCGTCTTAACACACACACGAAGGTATTCGGTCGGCATTGTCACGACCTTCTACCCTGCATTGCCATGACCTTCTACGAGAGTGAGTAGATTCAGAATAGTTGTAACATGTTTCTTTTAAAGTTATTGTTGTTTAATTTTTGTGTGTATTTGTTTTTGGGGAACCGTCTTTCTTCCCATGCTACATAGCACGACCAAATAGGACACTCAAGGGGTCCTAGGCTGAGCCTGCATAGCATGACCAGATAGGACTCTCAAGGAGGTTGGAGAAAACCGATGGGAACAACGCACCCTTCATTGTAGGAGGAAATTCCAAGTCGATGCCAGTGAGGCCTCTTCTCCGCAATTGATATGCTCTATATAGCGGCGACAGTTGTGGGATTAGAAGGAATTCAGAGACCTAGACTGGAGGCAACATAGGTTCCTGAAATGGATTTAAATTAATCTTTGAATTTATTTATAACAGGGATTTAAATCAAGCATAAGTACGAGCAGATCTTGAAACTTCTACTGGATTATCCCTTCACCAATAACGGTGTTAAACTATGATTTTCAAAGGGTATAAAAATATTTTGTTGTTTTAAAATTGCAGCTAATGCTAAGTTTGAATTATATATCTCTGCCCAACAACAAAATGTTTACATGAAAAATCTCACAATGGCTCTAGCCTTAGTCCAACCAGAGGAATTCCTTAAATAAATCTTTCCGTTCTTAACAACGCTGAGCGCTTTCACTCAGTCTCTATGAATTCACTTATGTGGTTCAAATGATGTGGATCTTTCCTTGTTTGTCGGATCTCCGATAGTGTTATTTCCTGCATGACTTAGAGTCACTTGTATGTTGCCTTTGTTGTCTTTATTAGAGACTGCCATTTGCTCACTAAATCCAGGCTGAAGTCTCCACTTAAATCTCCTCTGCAATGAATATCCGGGCATCGAGTTAATTACTTTAACTTTAGTTATGCTTAACATTTAGTTTCAAGCGAAGGTCTTCTAGCTTGGCGATTTGTGACCTGTGTCTAGAGAGAACGAAGTGTTTTGTTGTTCGCTATCCAATTTGGTTGGTGACTTTTATTTAAAAGGTTTGAAATAATATTGCAAGGAAATAGTCTTTATTGCAAGGTAAGAGTCTTTCAAGCGTTTAAATTGTTATTGTAGTTTAAAAATGCAATAGAATATAATAGATTATGATGGTTGAAATTATATAAAATATTTATGGGTTTAAAATGTGTATAGATATAATTGTTAACATTGCATTCATTGTCTTACTGAACTTAAGGCATATAATT